>CM075851.1:19927770-20527770 GCA_037975125.1 Latrodectus hesperus
AGCATTGATATGTTTCATATTTTTTGCATGACAAACAGCTTCTTGATGCAAATGCTTCAGTTACTTATGGTTTTTTAAAAAAATAATATGTATTATTAAATTTAGAATTGCAATTATTTTGAAAGTTATTATAAATTTGATGAAAACCTTACTATAACTTCGCTATTTTTTTAAGCTTTATATGAAACACATTTATCAGTGGGTGTTTCTTTAAATTTTATTTACAACTGCTGCATCCCAAACTACGTTTGTTAGGAGGAACTAATTGTAAAATTTTTATGACTTAAAATCTATCATTATTTATTTATTTAACGAGTTAAATGAAGTACCCGATTATTTAAAAATTATTCAAAATGCTTAGCTTTAAATATTGTTACACATATAAACTTTTTTTATCACAGTAAAATTTTGAATATTAAAGTGCCTTTTTTATTTGCGTATTAAAAAAATCTTTTTTTATTAAAAGTGTTATATGGTATCAAAAATGAAAATACAGAAAACATTACTATAACATTCATGTTTTCTCTGTGAGAAACATAAATTCTCTTATGAACGTATATATATAAAAGTTCCATTCCATTCTATGAAGTGAAAACGAACACCAATGACTTCAATAAATATTTTTTATCATGTTAAATAATTTATCTTTAAGGCACTGTACAAGTGAGCATGTATATTACAAAACATTAAAAAATATTACTTCAATTACTACGAAAATGTAACTATTGATATATTTTGTAACATTAGATGTGTGTGTGTGTTTTTATTTTCAATTACTTAGAATTTATGTTTTTATAAACTAAATTGATTTATTCATTTAATTGTCATTTACAGTTTATTTAGCACATATTTTACGAGAATTATATAATCTTTGTTTAAATATTATTTGATATTTTAAATTTTATAATATGTTAACGTATAATTTTATTAAAAGTATCTTTAATGAAAATTTTATGTATTCTATATTTAAGACCAAATTATGATAAATTTTGAAAGAAATATTTATATAAAATACTACTTATAAAAATCTCATATTTAGTAGAGCAACTAAAATTAAATTAATTCTCATTAAATTTAATTCTTTATATATTTTGACAGATGTATATCTAGCTATAATATGAATATGAAATGTATCTATAAATTATTCTTGTATCAATACAATTATGTTATTGTGTATATAAAATAATACATCATTTCAATCAATAATAATAAAATTAGAATATTCAGAACGCAAGTGCACAGTTTTTTATTATTTGAGTTTAAATTTCACAGCATGAGAAAATAAATCAATCTAAATTTAAGTAAAACTTTGGTGCATTTCAACATTTTAGTGTTTCTAGATAAAGCAAAAAATATGTAGAATATTTAAGAGAATAAATTCTAAACAATTTGCATTAGTCCAGTTTAATTTTGAAAATAACCTCTCACTTTATTTTGCAATGAAATTGTATCTTAGATACCAGCAAAACAAAATGACTTAATACAGATAATATTAATTTCAATTATTTTTAGATTTCTTTTTAAAACATACTTCTCAATTATATAGTCATCATTTGCACATCATTCCTTTTATTTATTTGTTAAATTATATTTGAAAACATTAACAAAGTATATCCTCCTTTTTTTAAATATCTTGAAATAGTATTCAATAGTAATGGAAAAGAATTTGAAAGTATGAAGTTTTGCAAACAGAATAAACTAATCCGCTCAGTTCCAGTTCAAGATTATCACTTCTACTGCAAAATAAACATCAAAGAAAAACATACTTTTAAACTAAAATCATTGAAAGTAAGTCTACAGGAAAGTATTTTAAAGCACTCTATGTCAAGAACGACATGAAGTTAAATGAAGCATAGGATGCGCGTCAATATATATATATATATATATATATATATATATATATATATATATATATATATATATATATATATATATATATATATATATATATATATATATATATATATATATATATATATATATATATGTATGTATATATGTATGTATGTATGTATAAATCCTTACTTATTCTCATAAAAATCAAGAAAATGTGTGAATACAAGAGTAATTTAAGATAAAAAAATTGCAGTTCATTAAATACTTAGGAAAATTTAATAAACAACATGGAAATATGTATTGTTTAGTAGTAATTATATTATATTATGTCGGAAAATAATTTACATATTCAAACGTTCTTAATTAAACAAAATTAAAATTACGTTTTTTTATTTTATGTACGTCGCATTTAAAAAAAAAACAACGCTTTTTGTTAAAATCCTTTTTTTTTTATTTCACATTTTCTATAATTTTTCGATTAATAATCATGATTTATGATAAACGTTTAATGCTTTACAAAATATAAGTTAA
This sequence comes from Latrodectus hesperus, assembly GCA_037975125.1. Taxonomy (NCBI): domain Eukaryota; kingdom Metazoa; phylum Arthropoda; class Arachnida; order Araneae; family Theridiidae; genus Latrodectus; species Latrodectus hesperus. The sequence goes on from CM075851.1 coordinate 19,930,138, forward strand.
ATTTTACATGATACCTATAAAAAATGATATCTATACTTAGTTTTAAAACAATTGATTAATTTGATCAATAAAGTGAGTATTACAATCATCATGCCCAACACGAAAAGCATTGATTCTGAGTATGGTATATCCTGGGTTCAAGGCTAACCAGTGTTGCTCAAAAATAGTCAATTGTGTTTACATCAGTAGGCTTGAATGTTTTGCATTATTTTTGGATTCCTGCGTTGTTTTACGATATTACTTTTCGTTATCTGTGAAAAGTTATCTTAGAAGACAAAATGTGGTTTAATATATCAAATACTTTCTTCTGTTACTTTATTGGCAACATAGTATCAATATTTTTGTGTTGATTTTTTCAATCTCATAATAACATGTACCGATTATACCAATTTTTTTCAAAATTAATCAGAAATAATAAAAATCATAAATCATATTTAAATGTTTTTTTGCTTTATACAATTTAATAATTATATTTTTCACATATATAAGCACAATTCATTACTAACGGCGTAAAGAAAGCATTATTTCCTTATATCCCATGAACGATAATTATTTTTATTCAATTTAAAATTAAATTTTATCATACAAATAATATTTTATTATCAATTAATTTGATTTTATTATGATACAAAATATTTGAAGGATAAACATCTCATTATTTGCTTAAAAATTTCAATATTTAAGTTATATTGGACTTAAGAATTTCTTTCAAAAATCAATATAAATTTTTTCTTTTTAATTTAGCAGAAATTTACTTTCTAATAATTTCTTTTAATATTTGTTAGGAAAAAGTCAACAAACTTTAAATCAATCAATAAAATTTATTACCACTCACTTACTAGTAATGTATAAACAAATGTTTCATATTTTTTATGATATTACATTTAGAAATTATAATATGTCTTTCTAAAAACAGAATAATTATTTTTCGTATTTCAAATGATTAAAGAAGTTATTTTTAGGTCTATGTTATTGCATTTCAATGATTCGTGGTATATTGAATGAAGTAAGAATATATAAAAAATTGTTTTTAAGCTGTGGTAATTACTTTTAATTCTTCAGGAAAATTTTTGGAGAAATGTTTTTAAAAATATAAGAAAGACTTTAGCATTTGGGATTGAAAAGTCATTGAATGATTATTTTGATTGCTAACATTATTTGTTGCATTTCACCTTAAAAAATAAAATTAAAAGAATATTTTTCAAAAACTTAATTAATAATTAAAAATAAATTTTATAACAAAATATTTTCCATAAAAATCAAAGAATAAAAAAGAAATTAAAAAATAATATCTTTATTTATTTATAGGGAGTTGTTTTTATTCTAGTAATATTTGATGGGGTTGTTTTTAAACTTCAGAATTTATTTATTAAACTGCTTTATACGCTGATATCTTACGTGTATAAGAAAAGAATGCTGCAAATTACAATTTAACATGTCATAAATGTATTTTACTGCAATGAGTTATTAAATTAAAATATCAAATATTTTATAAGTATCATTTAACATTTTTATGTCAGTTTCGGCATCGGATTTTAGAAAATCATTATCATAATTAATATATATTATTATTACTTGTTCAGAATTGTCAAATATATTAAAAGGAATACTCCGTTTCATTTTATTGAATTAAATCTACAATTATACAAAGCATAATGTACAAGAGAATAAGAATAATATTATTCTTTAATGCCATGAATGATTTGTTATTTATAATACATTAGCAAAGAAAAATTCACTTAGGACAATAAATTAATCTTAAAGAAGTAAATAATAATAAGTAATGTTTGAATAATTTTTAGGAACATCTTCTTTCTTGTTTCACAACTATCCTTATAATATAAAATTAAGTTTGATTCATTCATATATATAATTATTTATATAAGAAAAAAATTATAAAGTAAACATTATTGGAAATTAAATTGCACAGAATACTAAATGAAAAAGATATTTATAATTGATAAATCAAGTCGCACAAAAACTATATTTTCAAAACGTCCTTATGTATAGATCTCAAAAAATGTATAGTAATCAATTCTCTCATAAAAACCATGCTATTTTTTTTGGGATTGAAAGAGAAAACAAAATGTACGAGTAAAAGATAATAAATATCTATATAACACGATATTGATGATAATATTTGAAGATTAGTAACTTGTAAATTTCTTTGTGACCAGGTTTTGTTTTGATTTTTGCATTTGATTTTATTGTTTTAAATTGTTCAGAACAGCACGGTCGATTTCGTGAGCGAGAACTACTCTGCTGAAACATAAAATCATAAATTGATGTTTGATGAGATAAAGATTTTGGCTAATCTTTCCCATTCTTAAAACAAATAATACTAAAAATTAATACAATCAAAACGAGAGAGAATTGAGATTTGATCTGAATGGTATCTAACACACTAAATTGTAGGAATTATGATAAAGCCTTATAAGTGATGGTAATGCACAATAGAATTTGTAGACCTATTTGATAATTTACATTTTCAATTTACATTAATTGTAGACCTATTTGATATTTGATTATTACGGTGGCAAAATTATCTGAAAGACTATTACCGTTATTTCGTCATCTATGTTAATTATTGATCTCATTAACTGAGACAATCATCTTAAATAATCTTTGTTGAAGTTTAAGTTACCTAAAAATGCTGTGGGATTGTATATTTGAAATATTTTTGATTAAGTAATCTAATATCAAAACATGTCATTTAGTTCCGTATGTAATTTAAAATATATTTACAGCCTTTTTATAATATATCCATTTGTTTTTTTATTTTTTGGATTACAAAATAACGTTATATCTTAAAGCTTTATTTTCTTGTGTGTTTCAGAGGTTTTTAGAATGAATTGTGTGTGTGCTTAGAATCTCAATGTCTTATTTATGTTTCTCTTTATATTTCGAAATGAATTTTTTTTCAGTTTTTAGGTTTATTTTAGTATATTGGTACAATCATTCTTAAAAGCTTACAGGAATGATTTTTCTTTTATTACGCTTAAATGTTTTAAAACTTGCAACAAGTTAAGGAATTAGGAAAATTTTTAATTTTTTCTTAACCCCAATTACTATTATATGTCAATAAATAAACCTAATACATCTTAACATTTTAATTTTGAGATGTTTTTTTATTTAAATGGCAGTTAAAACAAACAAATACAACTTAGAAGTATAAAAGATAATCTTATCTAAAGGAGACACAAAAAGTAACATAAAGAACGAAATAAATTCCTCAATTTTTGGATGTACATACCAGAATATTTAATCTAGACCACACACACACACACAAATATTAATGATTATAATTTCTTACATTTAAAGTTTTACGTTATAAAGGATTAAATATAGGAGAATAATTATACTTGTATTCAAAAACATTGTAGCATAAATCTATTCAATTAACTATATCAAATATTTTAAAAGTAAGAACATTAGGCTTAAATAAAATAATATTAAGGTGGAAAAAATAAAAGAAATTTACGTAAAAGTTTAACAGTTCTTTTTATAAAAAATTACAGCTTCGAAATTATTCAAAACTAAAATAATAGCGAGCTTTGGGAAACATTTGATTTTGCTTCATATATTTGTTATTTCGATAAATGAGATAAAAAATATTATGTTTTCTGGAATGTATCAAATAAATATGAGAAAAGTTCCACAAAAATATTTTCAACGACGTTAATAATCAAATAAATTTTTTGTGTTCATTTGAGTAATTTAAGGCCTTATAAACTAAATGCTTAAGCAACATTACGAAGTATCAATTAATATTAATGGTACTTACTGAGATGTTTGAAAATAAATAGAAATCACTTTAAGAGCGGTATGCCTTAGGAAAGAAAACATTATACATAAAAAGCAATGATACAGGGATTATATCTTTTTTTCTTTTTATTGGTGCAATTCCTTATAAAGTTATATCTTTCGTATGATGTTTTTAATATAAGTTTATGAAAGAAAGAAAAATTTGATTATTTCATATGAGTTAATTAATAGTAATCCAGGGATAAATATCTAAGGACAATTGGAATATATTATTTATAAAGGACAATTTCGAATCTCACTTGAAGAAGTGAAAATAAGTCCTTAAATCATAGATTTCAAATTGCATCAAGAATTGTTTTTCTCAATATGATCAATTATGATAAAAACTTTGCCATTTTTATATCTAAGCAATGAAATAATTCCCATTTTAAAACAAAAACATTTGAAATGCAATTAATGACATGAAGAAAAGCATAAAAAGTTATCAATACATGTTTGAAATAAATTTTTTTGCAAAAAAAAAAGTTACATATATAAATATTTCTCTACGTTTTATAATATTTTAAAACTAATATAGTTTAAATTTATTTAAAAATAACTTCTTAACATATAATTAATAATATAAAGAAGTTTTGATACATAAGAAAATTTTGTACATTTTATTTAATATTTCAAAATATAATAAAGGAAAAATAATGAAGTAAACTAAATCAAATCTTACATTACAAAGTTTGCATGAAATTATACATTTTTGCACTTATTCTAATTAAAATTAACAAATAGATTTCAAGAATTTAATTTTAAAAACACAAAATTTAGGAAATTAAAAATATATATTTTGGAATTTCTATGAGCAATTACATTTTCCTCCTTTATGCTTTTCAATATAACAGGAAGGAATTAATTATTAATTCAAATAAATTCTCAATATTAACTTTTTCAAAAATAGAAACAGGAGATTTCATGATAAAATAAGAATCACTCTAATTATTGTTTTCACTGATAACAATTCAAATCATTTTCTTCTGGTGTTTCCGTATTTATCAAATTTACCAGAGCACACACACACACACATAGAGTACATATAAATTCTAAGTGAGTTGTCTTATAAAATTAGTTAAATTTATACATTTTATTTAAAATATTAATTTCTACTTATCTATTTATAAACAGCTAAAACTTTTTAGTTGGTCTACAAAAGTTCCTTATGGTTTATTTTTTACCATTGGGATATTGTCAACATATTCATTAAATTTAGTAACTAGAATTTTGTTCTCTGTATAACAAAAACACTACAAATAATGGGATTAAATACAAAACATGTTTGTCAAAAAATACACATAATCTTCATTTTGATAATACAGTTCTAAAAATCAAGTGTTTTTCTCTCTTAAATACTTAACAATGAAAACTAAAATTATTTAGATTCAATGATTAGTAAATCTACTCGTTTATAAATCACGTTCAGTATCCCCTCAAGCAATACACAGATATTTGGAGTAGCATGCACTGTTGGTATGAGACTATTACTTCAATTTCTGGGCCGTGGTAGCCTAGTGGTTAGGGTGTCGGCATTCCATCCGGAAGGGTGGTGTTCGATTCCCTATGCCCCCAAAGACCCACCCAATACATGCGATATATGTGCTCGTTAAATCTGCTGAATCGCAAGTCCTGTGGTTGGTCGTTCAGTAGTTACCATGGGTACAACGGTCTGGAGAAAATTTCCTCCCCTTCAGATCAATGTTAAAATTGAGGGAGTAGGTCTTCTGGTGGTGCCATGTATCGGAGTATTTTAAAAAGAGCGAAGACGTACTTTCACCTACGTTGTGCTCTAGTTAAAACGAAAGACGCTCTCTATAGACTAAAATTCGCATTGTCAAGGCATATCGAGCTGGGCTTGTCCAAGTATCATAAGTAACAACAACTTCAATTCCTTTTATAATATTTACTAAAAGTCTAGTGTCAAAATTGGAAGCAGGAGTGGTGCAACGTAATATCTTGAAATTAATTCTTGGTCTGCATATGGCATTCTGAAAGACAAACGTCTGGAGGCTTCGAAAAGAACTTTCATCACCCGTTTGCATTAGATGATGTCATAAAGTTAATCAATCTGGTTTAAAATTATAGTAGTCTATTAGATATATGATACTCTCAAGTTTGTATCAATGGCCATTTGAATTGTAACTTATATTTCTGAAGATTTAAATCCAGAATCTGAACTTTCAACTTTCCTGAAATCCAGAACTACTCAACTTTTCTGGTTACTACAAATGATGTATTGTCTTAAAGCAACATAAAATACCGTTTTTTTTCGCCCAAGCGAATTCTTACTTCATGATGAATTGTGTGAGGACTACTTTAGATTCCAAGATTGGCAATTCTTTCGGCTGATTTTGAATCTACATGAAATTTTACTTATTTTGATACCATAACACGTAATAAATATATTTTTATCTACATAGTGATGCTACATCATTTCCATCAGTGTTCATATTTAATTATAATTATTCATCATGTAAGTGAATGTAAAATAAATAAAATCAAAATATAGTTAGCATAAAAAATCATCGAATTTTTATATCAAATAAAAATGTACACCTAATTAAAATTAACACAGCATCTTCATATGATTATGGTACTTGTCTGTCCCAAACATTTATTAGCAGAATCAAATAGTTCGGGAGTTAAAAATTTTCCGTTACCAAGACATCAAACTTGTGTGTATAAAAATTATTAACTTAATCATAAAAACATTCCCAAATTTGCTAAACCAAAAGAAAATAATTTCTGTGTTCATACAGATATTTTACAAAATTGATATTTCTTGCAATAAAATGAAAATAAATTTAATCAATGTTAAAATAAAAAAAATTAGGTCTATAAAATCAGAAACAAATATTCTTTGGAAAATATATGATGAAAGTGTTCATTTTTTACAAAATTTAAATACAAAAATGAGTGAAATGGATTCAAGAAAATTTGTCTTAACTTAATTAAAATGAAAATATTATTCATTATGCTACATACAACTGATATATGCAGTAAAATTCAGAATTATAAATATTTTTGGGAAATTTAATTAATATGTTACATTGCTCCATATATAGCTTCCTTTCAAATAAAGTTTTCATACTTAATTGTGGAGTAACATAAAATGAATTACAAGAGTATAAATAAAAATTTATTTTAAAACGTTTTGATCACAAGGCACCTGGACAGCGTTTTTTATTTTCATTGTTTTGCTTTCTAAAATTTAAATGAATCCGTATTTACTTGATTTACATGAAGTTACTTTGTATTTGTAGCATTATTTAACACACAATTTGTTAATCCATTTATATTTTTTTTACAAATTCTTATTCACAGAAAGTCAAAATTAGTTTAACTGAATATTTCTTTAATACCAATTTTATTTTTCCCCCATTTTCCTATGCTAAATTTACTTCTGAGAATAATAAATATTTCATTAATATACATGAATTTACTTACATTATTTTAAAACATAAAAATTAGGTAATATAGATATATAGGTACTCGGAGCCAAAATAACTTCGTTTATTTAATAAAGCATTCAACATTATAATTACATTTATAATTTATTTACAATATTCGTAAATCATTAAATATCTTTAAATTCTGTGTTGCCAGCAAAAGTGAATGTCTGCACATTCTGTGTCTAATTTCAATTAACGATATTACAATGATTTCACATTTTTATAGATTATATATTTTAAAATTTCATGTAATATGATAATTTCGTAGTTAAAAATGTTCTTGAATGAACTTTATTCATGAGGAATTGACTATTCAAATCATTTGACTTTGCATTATAATTTTTTATGTATTTATAATTGTAATGTATTTTATAATGTATTATGTATGTTTTAATGTATTTTATAATTTATAAAATATATATTGGTTGATTCACATAAAGAGTTTTGTTTGATTATGTGTTTAAATATCTAAATTAATGCTCCATAATTTGGTGAATATGAAATTTAGAAATGCTGATTTATGTAGATAGTATTTCATTATTTTTTTCAAATTTCTTACACAGACTATTTCGCATAACATTCATAGTACTAAAATTATTAATATTAATGTTATTAATATTAGTATTAGTGTTAATTACAGTGCTCTTTCTGTTAAATCAATACAGCCTCATAGGTGATAAAATTACTTGTTCTCCAATGGCATTAAAATTATCATGCAAGATATAACTAGAAATTTAAATAAAATAAAAATGATATTTAAAATTAATATTTTTATGCTATAAATAAAGAGAAATACTAGTTAATTCTAATATTTTGTAACTTTACATAATAGGAAAAATAAAATAGAAGTATTCTTTATAAAATATAGAAAGCAATAAAGAGTTTTTGTTGTCAAGGAGTGCCAACTATTTGATTCACGAAGAATTATTTAAAAGTGTCTTTTGAAAAGTATATTTTATTATTAATTTAACTTTTTGAAAAATATTTCAAAGCAAGCTTAATTTTTCATGAATAAAATATCTCAAATATATTTTTAATAATATTTTACATTATCTATAAAATGTTATTATGGAACTTATGTTTTTTAAAAAAAACAAATTCTTATTATTTTATTATTTGTTAAAAAATAAGACATTTTATTTTAAATAAACTTTTTTGTTCATTTTGTAAAATTCATTTTAACGTTGTAAAATGTTAAAAGCTGTAAAAATAATTTAAAAAAATCTTTCAACTTTACATAAACTTATCAGAGGTTTTCTATATTGTTTTTCATAGTTGAAATTAATCTTTCATTTTTTCTTTTAAATATTGGGATTCATTAGAATTTAAAAAAAGTCTTAAACTAACGAAGAAACATTTCAAAATGTATAGAATCATGTATATTTCTTTTAACGCAGAAGATAACAGCCTTAGTGAAAATAAAATATTTAAAAAATTTCTTTTTCTGAAAAAAAATGTAATGATTCCTGCGAAAAAAAAAACCTTTCAAAACTGAGTTTCATAACATTATGAGCACACACACAAAATAAATTAATTATTATAAAAATTTATCATTATACAATATTTATTTTACTTTATTAAAACTCATCATCTTTGGACAAAATACGTTTTTATAATAGGAAGAAACTAACATTATAATAGTAACGAATTTAAAATTAGCTATACAATCCTTTGATATCCGTTATTGAAAATTTTAAACAAAGTAATTGAGTTGAAAAGGAGGCATGAAAAAATTACTTAAAATTTGAGTATTGTTTCTTACTTTTACATTTATACTTCCTATCTTATATTTGGCTTTACAAGAATATTCCAATATTTTTATAAGTCTTAAATATATCAACTTATATACATTTTATTTATATGCAGAACATTATAATCTAATTCATTTTTCATAATTTTCTTGCAAACATATTAACAATTATTTTTGATAAAAATAAATATTGTTATTTTACAACAATTATTATTTAAACTCAAATAATACAGACAACTCCATTTTATTTTGAGACAGTTTTTGAAATTTACGATTTAAATATTGCATTTAAAATATTCTTAACACATAAATTTACACAGAAACTTTTTATTTTTACTACTATTTTCTTTGTAAATAAGAAATCTGTAAAAAAATTCTAAAGATCATTTTATTAAAAAATGAATAAATTTATTGTTTTTATAAGCATAAATTTAAATAAGAAACAATGAAAAATTGAAAATCTCAAGAACACTTGTATGAAAACATATTAAAGGTCAATGTTTTAAAAAATAATCAGATAGTTATTTGCTTAAACATATAGGCTTACAGAATTTTTATAAAATATTGTAAATTTCTAATTTTAAAATATTTTCTTGAAGCATAAGAATTGCATTGTTTAGAAAATTGTATTGCATAATTTAGTAAATTATACAGAGACATTTCCAAACATGGCATTTTTTTCTTCCAGTAAAAGCTTCAAGATTTTAATAGAAATTGTATTGATATGCATTTTGAATTTACTTAAGAAAAAAATTTGGATCTTATTTAAGACCATTGCAGTAATAATAAATGATAAAGAACATAACAAATGATAAGACTACAAAATGTTTATATGGTAAACACATTTGATAAACTACAAATTATGTAAAATAATTCAAAAATCCTATCTGCTTATCCCTTCCTAATGCAACAGAAAGTCTCAGGATTAACATCTGAGAATGCACCAAACCCTTGCAAAATCTGAATAATAAAAAGAAAAGAGTCAAAATGTGGGACATAAATAACCACTTTACTCGTATATCATCAGTCAGCTGCGATTGAACGTTGACACGATTTAATTAAGTCAGGCATAAAGTAAAAAAAAAAATAGATTTTACAGCAAAAGGGTTAACAATTTTCTACTCAGCAACGGAATTTATTTGCCACATGTTTCCTTAAATTTTGAAGCAATTTTTATTTGTAAAGAAAATGACTTTTCCAGTCACAATTAATATGAGAGCCATGATAACTAATGGCACCATTTATATGTAGCTGACTTTAATAGCATAGTTATAAAAAGCTTAATAAACACAAATCCAGTTGAAATTTTAGCTAAATTTTTAGGAAATTTGTTTTTTTCCGATATATATATACAGATAGATACATATATATATATATATATATATATATATATATATATATATATATATATTATAAATTAAGCAGAAATTCTTTAAAAATTAATAATCTTCTAAATTATTTACTAGAGATTGTGAATTCAATTTGCTTTTTTAAAATATTTATTTATTTGAAAATATTTTTACGTATTTTATATTTACAAAATGAGAATTAAAAAGCGTGTAAGATTGAATGATGTTCTATTGTTTAAAATTTTATATTACAGAGTCATTCATTTCTGAGTTATTTTAATCAATTGTATTGGTACCAGAAATTCTCTACACGTATTTCATATTGTATACATAACTAATACAATCTGCTTGTCAAAATATATTATATTAATAATTTATAAATGTTAAAATGAATCTTATTTTGATCTACAAGCATGACATAATAATAAATAACTTTAAAAATAAAAATTAAAAATTATTTGCTTGAATTTTAAAAACTGTTTGTCATATTTCTCATTTCTTAAATTTCAGTACAGTATCTATAATAGAAGTTTAAAATGTTTGAAACTGTACAATCTGTCTAAGTAAAAAGGAACAACGTTTTAAATATAACTGCAGCCTTTCTCAAATATTTAAATTGAACTACGGGGCTTTAATTATCGCGTTTAAACTATCACAGAAAATGTAATTATATTTTTTAAATCATTGTTTTCGTTAAATCTTATAAATACTGATTTAGTTAAAGCATCTTTATCTTTTTTATGGTCATAGAAAGTTAAATTTTAAATTGAAGGATATTTTTATAGTAACTTTTGATTCTTCAATCAGGAAAGTAATATTACATGTTAAATACAGGAGCATTTAGTTAATAAAAAATAATTTTAAATATCAAAATTCAATCGAATAATATTTTTTTATAAAATTCCTTTTTAACTAGTAATGTTTATTATCACAAAAGTATATGCAAAAGTATTTATCTGTAATTCTGTGTGAATTTCACTTTTATGATTAATATAATTTCTAAGTAACATTAATATGAATTAAATATTTTGGTTTTCTAATAATTCAGGAGATTATAGAATTATAGTATAATACGTTTAAATAATTTTAGAAATAAGTATTTATAAAAGTTAAAAATGTATAAATGTGCATTTCGTTTTTGCTATCTAGCAACAGATAAAATGCATTATAGCAATGTAATGAAAAAGAAGTTTCTTATTTTTATATTATAAATTCAACTATTTGTATAGTAAGATTCCGTAAATTAATCTATAAATTGTTCTTAAAATGTGTTATTATAACTAAAAATGGTTGATTCCAAAATAAGAAATCCGGACATATGACATATTCAATTGATAAATTTCAAATATAAGATTGGAGCTATTCTAAATGTGTTTTATTGATCTGTTAAATTAATCTTATCTCATAACCTTAATTAATCTTAGGTTATATGGAATTTTCTTTTTAAGGACAAGTAATTTTTTTTAACATTACGCTTAATTAAAACTGATAATCTCTGAAACCATTATCGAAAATCAAGTAACTGATAAAGAATGTAACTTGGTGCATTTTAAAACAATCCGAAACATTTTGCAACTGATTTTTTTTAATTATTTATGAATTCAGATAATACCCCATTCACAATGAAAATAGTTTATTGCTTCTTTTGGTACAGTGGAAAACATTATGTCAGATCTAAGTAATATTAAATTACGAAATACTATGCAAACCACATGCGTAACAAGAATAAAAATACAATTTCCGAATCTTCTCTGAAATTGATACTATTCAACTTTGTTAATACTAAGATGGTCCAACATTACTACGATGAACTCTTAAAACAAAGTGGTTAATACTAAAGTAAACCAAAGTAAGATTGTGTGAATTCTTAGTAATTCTTATATATTTAAGGCAATAAGTTAACCTTAGAAACTAAATTATGCAAAATATTTATCACCAAAATTGGATCCTAGTAGGTATTTGCCATACATATTTAATCATCTGAAATATATAAAAAAACTTACTTCTACAATTTTTCAAAATCTTCAAGTCGAAGTTATACATATTTTGCACTAATTAGTGCAATATAGCTTTGTTGACTTAAAAATGCTAACTTTGGTTTTCCAATGATGTTTACGTAGCACATATGGAACTATTAATTTATCACCATAACCAATTCCAGAGAGTTTATATATAGTATTAGAAAACTGTTCTCATGAGAATCATTAACTTTTCTCATGAACATATTGACTTTCATGTTTGGTTTGGTTTCATTGTTATTAAACGATAATATGCGGTACACAAAGTCGAATTAGACTCGTAGGTAGGGTTTAAAATGGATTTCGAACCGCTACAAACAGCCAAATCCTTGGTGAATTTGAACCCATGAATTGCTGATTCAAAGACAAGAACACAAACCATTCCGCTATTAGATAAGTAGATTTTCATGAGTAGAGTAGGGATGAATTTAAAAAAGTTAAAAAATTTGCTCCACACACTAATTTTTAACAGGTAATCACATTCCAAATAAGATTATCTGTTATTTCAACAGGTTTAACAAGTCATTTTAACCTGATAAATACAGTTGATAATGACTACATGTTATTGAAAATTTTAAAATATTTAAAATGAATTTGCCATCTATTATTGTACTTTCAATATTTTTTAAATACAATTTGCAAAACTACCTAAAGTAAAAGAAGAAAGCTTAAAAGTTTTCAGAACATTTTGAAATTTGAAGTTTCAGAAAAGCTAAAATAACAGATTCATCACTATTCCCACCCAGTAATATTGTATTTTTATCAGTAAATATGAAAATTTTATAGTAACAATTAGATTTTTAATATACAAATAACACATAACTTCATAAGGTTTATTTTTTGCCTAAAATGATTTTTACTATTAAATCAAAAAATAATGCTTATAAATCAATATTTATTCGATCACAATTCTTTCAATTTTTTATTCAAAATATTCACGTAATTATAATACTATTTTATAATACAGAAACTGTATATAATAGTATAAAAGTATACAATTGAAATGAAATATTGTTGTGTAAATCTAAAGATTAATATTTCAGAATACCCAGATTTCTTAGAAAATAAAAGTTAAGTTAATATACAAATTGAATACTATACAAATTAAAAATAATTTACAAATTAAATTAAAATATTTTTAACTAAAATTGGGAACTTTAAAATTCATTTTTACTGTGCATTGTCGGTATCCTAGCAGATGGTATTTACCAGAACGTTAAACTTCGAAGTGCTATTTCTCTTAGAATTTAGGTAGCAAACTGCATGTTATAAATGCACACTTCTTTCAGTTGATTAACGTAATGCATTTCTAAATAATTTATTTAATATAAGCGCACGTATGATATATTTTAAGTTTTATTCAATATCAATATATATATATATATATATATATATATATATATATATATATATATATATATATATATATATATATATATATATATATATATATATATATATATATATATATATATATATATATATATATATATATATATATATATATATATATATATATATATATTAGAATTATATTAAGAATTTTAAGAATTATAAAGCAGATTTGATAAATCTGCGCTAGAATCTTTTAATTTTTACAGATGTGCCTGGATGATAATTTCAATACAAGTTCATTTCTAAGGTCTAAGATAATGGCATTTTATAAATGACATTATTGTCATAGATTATAACTGCATCAAAAATATATATGGAGTGTAAAATTTCTTTCAGTATCTAGATTAACTTAAAGTTATTAGTCTAAGTGATTTTCTAAGAATAATTTCATTATTTACCTTCATATATTTATGTAAAAGTTTTTGAATGATTACTTTTCTTAAATAAGAATGAATTTAAAATTTAACTCACATTAATGAACTTTAATATCTAATAGATATTAAAGTATATTAATATTCTTTATATCTAATAGAAAACAACTAAGAACTTTATATAAAATTTAAATGCATTCTTCTGTGCATTTTAATTACTATTGTAAAATGAGTAATGATTTTGATTTCTGTTTTGATTACATTATGGTTTCTTTTCTATCTCATTAACCCGTATTTTTTAAGGCTTAAAAAATAATATTTTTTACTTTTTTTAAACATGTATTTAATGTTTCTATCTCTATCTGAAAAGCAATTTTTTTTTAAATTTCGAATTTCAATACCTTTCGTTAAGTCAAAACACCAATTTCGACAAAGGTAGAATTTTCAAAACTTATTTCAAAGCTCTCTGTAAATAAATACAAAAGGAAGGGAAATATTGATTTATAGAATACAGATTTCTTTGTTTCTATCATTGTACATTTTTTCTGTTTGTGTAGTTTCAGATCAATTTAAACACCAATTAAGTATTAACAAGAACAATAAATATTTCATTAATGCAATATTTCTTGATATTTTTATCAGTATCTGTATTGAAACACAAAATTGTTTTAATAAAGAAACAGCTGTACGTTAATTACGATATTTGAATCACATGTATATCGTTTTTCCAATTTTAGATATCAACATTTTAATGAATACATTAAAATTAACTTTATTAAATTGCTGAGTAAATAAATTCATAATTGCACTTAAATGCAATTCTGAATTTGTTACTTTAATAAAAGGAAAATTTAAAAGAAATGGTAAACATTATTTAAAAAATATGCATTGCAATGCATTTTTCTCGTTTTGTCTTAAAATGTTTCTGTATTTAATAGATATTAAATTTAAGTAAATACCAACATTAAGATACGAGTTAAAATATACCAGTTATTAAACAGTTGCAAAACAGATCAGTAAAATTCAATTACATTAATTTACATTACATCTTAGCTATAAAAATACTTGCTTAAAACTTTTTGAAAGATAAGCTCTAAGCACCAAAATATTTAACTTGTTGTATTTACAGCAAATAGAAACTAAAGTTTCTAAATTTTAAATTTTATTTCGCAACTTAAGATATCAAATGAAAATAACTATCAAAAATTCAAATAAAGAAACTGGTATTAACGATTGTAAATATATTTTTAAACACAAGGAAATATTATTCAATCACTTATTTAAATTATTCTAAATATTAATATTATTTAATTGCTTCCTCTATTTTATGCGTAGCCCTTAAAAAGAGTGAAAATATCTCGCCTAAACTAATTTATCAATAATGTGATTTTTTACATAAACATATATACTAATAATGTATTATGTTATTATCATTTTATTACCTGATTAGATTTAATTTTATATATATCAAAAATAATAAATTGCATTGTAATGTATAACTAAATCCCAGTTTGAAATAATAACGCGTGTATGTATTTAATTTCATATCTTTGATATTCATTTTACAAAAAAAACTAATTAAACAATTAGATTATTTTTGTTTATAATTAGAATTACAAATTAATTTCTTTTTAAATCTATTTTTTACTGAATGATATTATCAAAAATCAATTGCTGAAATTACATTTTCCTCAGCAAATCAACGGATTATCTTTAATTACGTTCCTGCTCATGATGCATCGATTTCATCCTTATGGTATTTCCTTTTACTGGAAAATTATAGCTTAACTAGATTAACTTTTTTTTAAAAAAAACAACACATATTACAATATGGGTACATACATCATGAGTAAATTGTGACTTAATTTCTAAAATGTTCAATAGATAATGATTATTTAACCAAGATAACAAGTTTTATTATAGAATAAACAATTGGTAAATTCTGAAATAAATGTTTGTATATTATTCGATGATTACATTTATTCTCTAATAAATATCTAAATAACACGATAAATTGTACATTTTATTGCATACATTACATGAAAGTAAATATTTACAAGTTTTATTATAGAATAAACAATTGGTAAATTCTGAAATAAATGTTTGTATATTATTCGATGATTACATTTATTCTCTAATAAATATCTAAATAACACGATAAATTGTACATTTTATTGCATACATTACATGAAAGTAAATATTTAGTGTATTTAAATTAATAAAAATATAAATATTAAACATATTTTACGAATAGTTTTATTCATTAATTGGAAATTTATACCAAGTTAGAATTTAAAATTATGTTGATCATCAAACATAAAATCATTCTTGTTAATTATAGAACCCAAGCAAAGTTAGATAATTTTCAGATATAACAATAAATGAATGGAGCAGATTCAAAATATTTCAGCATATTTCTTGCGCACTTTTATTTAAAGAAGATTTTTTCCCAGAAGTAAATACAGTAGCTAACGAAACTAACGAACATATTTAATACGTAATTGAAACTAAATTAATAAGTATGTGTATCAATCACATATTTAAACATCAGTATACAGCTGGGCATTAAATTTAATATGATTTAATTAAGCTTGTCTTCAAAGAAAATATTTTATAAATATTAAAATACACTGCCAGGTATATTTCTGAATCATCAAACAGGAGGTAAACTTAATAACATTCAATTTCATAAATATTAGAATTACTTATCGTGTTTTTTTGTACTTATTCAAATATTATATTTTAGATTTTTTATTATAAAAATTATATCATTGCATTAAACAATATTGATATTTGTACAAAGCAATTCTAAATAAACCAATAAACCTAATTGTATATTTTCTATAAAATAATTTTAATGTAAATAAAACTGAAATATTAATTTCCGTCTACCAAATTTTAGAAAATCAATACATTTAAACTCAGCTTTAAATTCTGTAATGGCAACTTTTTACGTATATGTGATGTATAACATTTACCATGCAACCGTTATACAGATAAAAGGATAAATAGAGCTATTTTATTTGTGTCTCAGTACAACCGCATTTGACAACTGTTACATCACATATGTATCTTGATACTACTTCAGAGGTTGCATTGTAAATGAGGATATTGCAAGCAATTGTTATGTTGTAATAATATCACAGATCACTGAAAATAATGGCTGGCATTCTGGGATATATCACTTGATTAGTAACTATTAATCAAATGCTAACGATTGATGAGTACCTATTAGGAGAAGATTTGAGTACCTATAATCATATCAATAGCCAAACATTTTCCATTTTAAGGAAAGTCCGTGCAGTACCGGCAATATTTAAACGTGTATTATCACGATGAAACAAAATAACCGTTAGGCTTGCATTAAAGATGAAATTATGGTCTTACATACAACAGAAATCGAAAGATAAAATTTCAAAATGCCATTATTGTGAATATAATGCAACCAAATTGTGTATCCTGTGGTATATTAACGATAACATAAAATGATGGGATAGTATGAGGGTGTCAAATACATCATAGCTTTGTGATTTCCCCATGTTGACGCGTGGATACGGATGTTATCATCAAGTAAATGTCAAGAGAACACAAAAATGTTTAAAACATGAATTCAAGTCATTTTTTTCATCTAGATGCTTTATTGTTTACATCACCGGAAAACATCCTGGTATGTGATGTAACAATTCATCAGAAATTGCTGACTTAATTTCTATGCTTCTGTGAACATAGCTAACACAATTCAGGTAATATTATCTTGCAATCCAATTTCTTTATAGCGCTCATTACGTCTTTGGTCTTTCATTAAAACCATGTGAGTAATATGTGTGATTTCTAAATACTAATACGGATCTCAAACAATCATGAAATCTCAACCAACATTTGCAGCAATAGTGCGGTACGATTAAATGCAATTCATTACGACAAACTCAATCATATCGGAGAATTTATCATTTACATTTCCCCATCTTATATAAGATATTGCAGCAGCTTTTAATTTGGTAAAACAGTCAAATAAAATTTGTGTGTATGAGAAACTAACATTTTTCTCATCTAGATATATTGTGTCTATTTAGATATAAAATTATTTTACCGATTTGTAAACATACATTTCGACACCGATAGTAATGTGATATATTACACTGTTATTATTATTATGAATATAGTTATAATAATGTATATAATTATTAATATTGAAAATATGAAAACAAAAAAGAATAATAACAAAATAAAAAAATAATAAAAGAATGTGCTTTATATGAGAGCATATTTAAAATTCTCAGTATTAGACACAATGAAATTTTTCACAGGTAAAAAAAAACATATTTAATTTTTAATTATTAATAGATTGTACCATGGATATATTTTAGATGCTATTCTATTAAGCATACAATACTTGCTAATCAAAAACGTATAAGTTTTTTCTAGAATACTGTGCTGTCAGTTGAATATAAATACAATACTGTTTCTTTTCCTAGATAGATTTATTAAACATTAATTTACTGGTAATAGACTTCGAAAAAAAAAAACGACAATCAATTACAATAACTCCACTACGAAACAAGGATTAATTTTATTTATTTACCAAAGAATGTTTGTCAATTTTTAGGGTGTAAAATCAAGCAATATTGAAAATATTAAGAGATAAGTTATTTCCACAGAAATATTAATGAAGACAATAATAATAAGAGAAAATTATTCATTCTTCAGATACATAAAAATATAGTACTGTATTTATACCATTATATATTTTAGTAGCATATATGAATAGTACTAAAATAATTGCAGTGCGAATGCGGAGAATGATAATGTCACAAGGCAATATATTTTTTAAACAAATTTTTACAAATTTATATTTGCTTAAAAAGATGATAAAAATAAATAAAAAGTGCATACTAAATAATGAAAAATGAATGGAAGTGAGTGTGCTGATTGTTTAGTGAAAAAAATGAACTTTTCTCTATGTTTCTCATTTTCAAGTACAAATAAAATAATTTAGAATTACCTAAAATTACTACAAAATTAAAAAAATAATCTTATTAAATTTGGAAAAAAGGAAAACCGCAATTAAATTGTTTAATTAACTAAAAGCGGAAATAAATCTAAATTCCATTTAGTGTATTAAATATTATTTTGAACGGATTTTGATTCACATATTTGTCTTCTTGTTCTTTTCGAATTGGTAAAATAATTCAATTTTACTATTAAAAATTTATATGATCATATATAAATATAATTATATTCGCTAATCTTATTAGCGAGTAAAATTTGGACAAGATGAGATTATATTGCTGAATTCTATTATAATAAGTTGAATTGAAATTATAATTTCTAAATATATATTATTCATATTAAATTATACTACTTCCAGTTGTAATATTCATTGCTCTTTTTGATATTTTTCTAAAAAAAAGGAAAGTCAAATTGAATTAAAAAAGACAAACTCTTACGATACTTTCATTTAAATGATCTTGTGTGTTTTTGAAATATCATAATACCATGAATATTTTAATAAAATTATGTTAAATATTAATTTTATTCATATTAATTTTATTCAAAAATCAAATTTCAGGTATCAACCATCCAAATTATGCGACACGTTAAGTAACATCTGGAAAGTTTTATAAATGTCCAAAACAAAGATGAAGGTTGTATAAATTAATAATTTTCTGTACAAGACATTTCACTTATTTTAGAAATATTTATTCTAAATAATTCTCTTATAATTTGAAATTTGTTTTCATTTGTTACGTTTCGACATGGATTGTCATAGTTAATTTTAAATTAAGTAACTTATTAATCTAAATGTTAATTTAGCACAAAAATTCATAACAATGTAGTGATACTATAAAATTGTAACTAATACTTATATTGAGAAAACGAGTCGAGAATCACGCTAATATAATGTTTAGTGTATCGTTTAATCATTTGTCAAAATTGTACGACACTTTTATGTTTATTCGTGTCAATCACAACAATTAACCAATAATATTATGTAGTAACGCGTAGAGAATTTCAAACTTATCAAATTATTAGTTTAATCTAATATTTTACAACAATTTACTTCCCATTTTAGCTTTGTCAATTTGAATAACTGAAAACAATAAACTTTCTGTATAAGCCAAGCAACCATATCAATAAGAAATGTACGAATGAGCAAAGTAAAACATCAATATTTACGTTTATTTCTAAATGAGACTTTCTTTTAATGAATAAGATGTGAAAGTAAAATGTGATTAAGATTTGATAAATTTTCTTATGAAACTTAAAGCTCTTTTTCAAAAATAGCAGTGCACTGTAGTTGCTAAAAACGATTTATAATATTTTAGAAACGTGTTCTTATCTGGAGACTTTTCCCAAAATTTGAGGTAGATTGTACTGTTAGCTAATCTTATCAAATTAGCTAACTCAATGCATACTTAGTATACAAGCAAAGTATGCACCACATGACTGATTGCTTAGAAAATTAACAAAAAAAAACGAAATCAATTAATGTAATAATGAATATGATAACCTGAATTCAATTTTATTATAACAGATATCAGTTAAATCATTGAAAAATTCTAAGAAAAAATACTGCCATAATAATATTAAAATAATTATACGATTTAAGAAAATTATGTGAAAAACTTTATATTTTCTTTCTTTGAATAAAAGAAAACAAAATACATATAATTTGTATATGAACATAGTGCTGTATATAAATTTATTTTTTCAAAAATAACTATTATATAAAATGGTATACTCAAAATCAAGGAAAATGTTTATACCGAGGAGTGTCTTTTATCATCGAAAATTAAAATACTCTTGTTATTATCCACTACAATAGGAAATTAAAAGAATTACTTACAATTTTGGAAATAAAAATTGGTTCAGTTGAAAAAAGGAATTACAAATTTACCTCTCCTTAATAAGGTAATCAGAAGAGGTTGTATGAATAGTGTAAACTGTAATTTGAAAAAGTTAAAATAAATGTATAAAAACTAAATGTATAAAAAGTAATCTTAAACTTATAAATTTAGGATTTTGTGAGGTACTATATAGCTGTCTTTCATAAACAACTAAATTAATAATTTAGCACATTGTATGTTAGTTTTCACTTATTAGTATACGAAAGATTCCCTGTCATTTAACTAATTATAATGAAAATATCTGTACAAAATGAGTTTCATAAGCTTTTAGATAATAAATAGCATACTTTTAATTTAATAATATGAAATAAAAGAAAAAGTAACTGAAAACTAAAACTTTATTTATAACTATAACAAATTGTGTTGTAAATTTAAGTTGTCATTAAGGTTGTGAAATTTAACACAACCTTAATAACATTTTTGATTGCTAATGAATGCTCAGTAGTGGATAATAAAATTAACGGAAAATATATAACAACTTAATCTCATTAATTAATAAACTTCTTAGCAAATAGTTTAGATCAAAATTTTAAAATTAAAATCTTTCATAAAAATATGATAAGTGTATTTAGAAACTTTCAAAGATTTTTCATCAATTCAAATATTTATATTTCTAAATATAAAAGTTAATTCCACTTTCTTTTATTGTAAGATGGAAAAATTCTGAACATTTCAGCTTCATTTTATGAAATACATAAAGCAAATTCATCCTATATTATTTTATCACATTTATATAATATAATATTTGCATGAAAGATTTTTCCTTATTCTAAAATATCATTTTAAAAATTGAGAATATATTTTGTGACTGTCACATTTTGAAGTCTTCAAAACTTATTACTCTTATAATAGAAAGGAAACCATATTATGTAAATTTCTTCTTTTCAAGTTGAAGTAAAAAAATCCCTATAATCTTTATGTATTGACAGGAAAGAAGAATTTTTTCTGTGAATTCGTATTTAAATTTTCTTATTTTGAAATGCAACAGAACTTCGCATATAGTTTCATATGTTTCACTTCATGTTTTATTTATCTCTGAATTATTATACTTATTTAGATTATTTTTCATAATTGTATTCATTGAAATAATTTACCATAATGTTTCGAAATACAACAATATTTAAATATAATTCCATTTTTTTACCAACTGCAAATCATAAAAAATTGAGTTGTAAAAAACTACTTAGGCGAGACTTTTGGAATTTTTTTTTCCTTTACCTGTTTAAAATCCAAAAAATCTGCTTCCACTTTTGCACACAATATATTCCTAAAAAGTGTCTAGCTATATTCCCAATTTAGCTGTTATAGACTTGTTGAATGTTAAAAAATAAAAGATTTGAAACATTTATAGTTTTGTAAAAATGTCTTAGTTTCATCACTACATACTTTCCATTCATATAAATATAGTTATTAAAATTGCACTTTTCCTAAATCTATACATGTAATTTATCGCATATATACATACAAACACAGCTGCAAATAACTTAAGTTTGTATTTTCCTGGAAAAGATAGCAATTAAATTAAAGTAACTATCTGTTTATTGAAGAAATGAAAAGTACAATTTAAAAGAATGGGAAATACTTTAATTAAGTTAAGGGGTTATGCAAAGCAAGTGTAAATTTTAATATTAGGATAATATTCAATTTTCCAAATAAGTTACTTTATTTGCTCTTGCTTTGACTTCACAAGTGAACCAGTTTACATTTTTAGAAACACTTTCTTAAAAAGTTAAAATAATTAATTACACGTTTATATTTATATAGGAGTTACAGTGTGCAGCTTTTAAAAAAATATAATGAAAGTTATTTCCTTGTTTTTTATCCATTTCCAATTCTATTTTGTTTTAATCCTAGAATTAAATTTCAACCATATTTATAAACCTTTTTTTTATCTATTTGGTTGTTTATTAAAACATGTTCCGCAAATTATTTGAAAAAATACTTAGTATATTTTTATCATAATTTTCAAAAGGAATTACTTATAAACATAATACAGTTCATAAATTTATTTATTAAATTACTTTAAATGAACGTACATGGAATTATTAAAAATATTTTTAATTAAATGTTGTGTTAAATTGTCTGTTCGACTAAAAAAGACAAACTTTTGTCTATGCATGTATTTGTATTTAAAATATTGACATATATAATATAAGTACTATCACTGAGAAAATATATGAGCATTTATAATTAAAATCAAATAGAAGGGTTCTGAAACTGTTCCTTGGAGTTAAAATATGCTATAAAATCATTTATGAAAAAGAAACTAGGTTTTAACCACTAAAAAGTAATAAAATCTAGAGCAAACAACGAACTTCAATGCAATTCATTTATTTTTAAGAAAATTTAACTTTCATAGATTCGTCTCTAATTATTTTTCCACAATTAGTTTGAAGAGTGTATGCTGTATTAAAATAATTAGATGAATAATTTTTTTGTGCCAAATAATCTCATTTTGATGTATTTTTATTACATTTTAAAGAAAAAAAGAGAAAAGCAGATACTTTAAGATTTATTCCTTGATATTAGTTATTACATATTCATCAAAATATTTTTTACTGACAAGATATGATGTTTTAAAATGTTGAAATTTGTTTTCTTTCAGATGATGCATGTTGACTGCTATTATTTTTTGGAATTGTATAAAAATTAAATACTTTATTTTGAAGCTATAATTTTTCGTACTTAAACTTTAAGAGTTATTGATTAATCTGAGACATATGACTTGGAGGAAACATTCTTCGTAATATTATTCTAAATAGTAGATACATTTTGATCACAGTTTTCATTTAATCACTATTAATAATCATAACACATCACTATTTAATAACACCAATTCTAAATGTAAGTCAATAATAAAAAAATTTCTTTTATAAACGGGGATTTTTTAATAACATCAACTCTAAATGTTAGTCAATAACAAAAAATTTCATTTAATTACCGTGATTATTTAGTAACATCAATTCTATATTTAAGTCAATAATAAAAATATTCATTTAATTTCCGTGACTATTAAATAACATCAACTTTAAATGTAAGTCAATAATAAAAAATTTCATTTAATTAACGTGACTATTTAATAACATCAATTCTAAATTTAAGTCAAAAATGTAAAAATATTTCATTTAATTACCGTGACTATTTAATAGCATCAACTTTAAATGTAAGTCAATTATAAATATTATCATTTCAATGAATGCTGATCAAAAATATATACGTAAACAATCATGATTTCTATTGTTCTAATAAAACTCAATAAAGAAACTAAGCTATCTTCAAAACACCTATCAATATTATGACAAATGCATTTTTAGAAAGTCACTTGCATTATATGTATATATATATATATATATATATATATATATATATATATATATATATATATATATATATATATATATATATATATATATATATATATATATATATATATATATATATATATATATATATATATATATATATATATATATATATTGTACCGAGCTTCACGGGTTCGTGTCGATTGAGAGTTGAATATAGCAACTACTTAATGAACACAAGACTTTTATTCGTAAAAATTTCACTAGATATAAGAAATTCCCGTTGTAATATTCACAATTATACAGCTACAATACGTCAGATATAACAAGAAACAGCTTCCTGTCACAGGTCTCAAATACCTCAGACAGAGGACAACTAGCAATCGCAACTAATCGTCTTCACTCACTGACTATCTTCACAAAACCTAAAACTTCCATGTCGGGCTGCGGTATTTATACCTGACTTGGCGGAGAAATCTACCAATTTCGCCAAGGTTCTGGAAGCTTCTAGGCTATCTCGAAAAATATTGGTCCTAGAGCTTAGGTGATGGATGTTTCATAAAGCATCTATTTCTCGTTAAATCGCCAAGAATCTTGCCAACCGTCGCCAAGAATCTCGCCAACTGCCACCAAGTCGCCAAATCATTAGGAAATCCACTTTTAAACTACAACACGTCTAAATACCGCAATTTTTGCCCAAAATGCGAGAATTTCCGATCTGTCTGAGATATTTTAAGACAAATACAATCATTATTTATATTTTTGTAACATTGCCCCCCTCTTAAGGATTGCACGTCCCGGGCAGTACAATTCCCTGATAGGAGGCTAAATTTAATACAAAAGAATTTACATTTTAAGAGGATATAGAACACATATCATACACAAAAATCTAAAAATACAAATACAAAAAATAGAAAATATAAAAATTATCTATATTATTTACAAATACACCATGGTCTGCTAATTTTTACTTTACATTACGATAAGGAGCTAATCTATCATAATGTACTACCTTTGGTTTTGAAGAAGATGATTTCCTTATACGAACCACGACGTCTTTCAGTTTTTTTAGGACTGTGTAGGAACCTTCCCAGTTGGCTTGCAACTTTGGAGAAAGTCCTTTAAACGGGTTCCACAACCAAACTTTGTCATCTTCCTGAAATTCATGTCTTGTTGCTCTTGTGTCATACCTTGTCTTCATTCTTTCGGTCGTCAGGTTGATTTGGTCTCGAGCGAAGTTATGGACATCTTCAAGACGTGCCTGAAGGTCTCGAAGGTATTTTTCAGGTGATAAAGATGTATCCGGTGGACGACCAAACTGAAGATCACAAGGGAGACGAAGTTCGTGACCAAAGAACATCTGTGATGGAGTATATCCGGTAGTCTCATGGACAGCACTGCGATATGCAAGCAGAAACAGCGGTAGCTTCAAATCCCAATCTTGCTGATTTCTGGAAACATTAAGTGAGAGATTATTCAAGATGGTTCTGTTAAAACTCTCTACCATGCCGTCCGATTGCGGGTGTTGTGGCGTGGTCTGTGTCTTGTCAAATTCCGAGAATTTGACACATTCCTTTAAATACAACAGAGGTAAAATTTGTCCCTTCTGAATTTAATCTGAATGAATTTGTAAGGGTGTGCCGAATCTGGATACCCATTGCTGCACTAGAACCTCGGCTACTGTAGTCGCCTCTTGATCGGGGATTGAAAACGCTTCAGGCCACTTAGTAAAGTAGTCCATGACAACTAGTATGTATTTGTTGCCATTTGAAGATCGTGATAAAAGACCCAATATATCTAATGCTATCCACTCAAAAGGTGCTCCTACGTTGTATCGCTGCAACCTTCCTCTGCTACGTTTCTTTGGTTCCTTTACGTGCTGCACAGTCATCACAAGATTGACACCATCTTGTCTAGTTTTGCTCCAATAGAAGCGTTCTCAAACTTTCTGTAGAGTTTTCATTACTCCGGAGTGGCCTCCAGTTGAGCTACTATGCAATTCTTTCAAAACATCTGAAATTCTTGATTTTGAAAAAACAAGCTGCCATTTGAAATTACGTCCATCATCGGACTCCCATTTCCTGTATAACACACCATTTCTTATATGGAGTGAGCCCCAAAGAGCCCAATATTGTTTAGTAGCAGGACTGTAGGTGGAGAAATCTAGCCAACTTGGTCTCATACTGGAGGATTCTTTTAATTCAAAAATTGGATTTATATCTGGATCTTCTTTTTGGGCTTCTCTAAGTCCTTTATCACTCCATGGGTCTGGTTTCGATGGTGGTGAAATAGTAACTTGGCGTACCGAAAAATTTGCTAATTGATAGTTCTTCTCTACTCTAGAACAATATCGGCAGCTTTCATTACACGGTTTTCTTGATAATGCATCAGCATTTCCATGAAGAGTTCCTTTGCGATGAAATATTTCCATTTTAGAAATTCCACCATCTTTTGGTTTCGGACAGTATCTACGGACATGTCCGACTCCACCGCAAGTCCAACACTGAATTATCGTGTTTCGGCAACATTTACTCAATTCTAAGCTACGCAATTTTCGCCACAGATCTTCAATTTGCTTTCTTAGATCATAGTCCGCATCAGTAGCAGAGACGACTCTGATTGAGTGCCGGTCTTTACATGCGGCCTGCTGGGCAGCCTCTATTTTATGTGCGTAGACTAGGCCAGATCCGATATCTTTGAAATCGGCGCGTCTAAGTGTTTTCTGTATCTCCAGATCCCGCACACTATCGATGAAGTGATGGAGAGCCAGATCTTGACGCATCTCAGCTGGGCAGTCCGAAAATGCTAGATGGGAAAGTCACTAAATATCGGCATCCAATTCTTGCAAACTTTCACCCGCTTTTTGATAATGGGACTTTAAATGTAGTCTGCTATATTCTTTTGTGCACTTTTCTCCAAACCGCAGCTCAAGCGCACTCGATAGGGCTTGGAAATCGTGCCTCTGCTCTTCCGGAAGCGTCTCGAGGAAGTCGGCCACCTCTCCTCTTAACCCTTTAACCGGCTATCCCGAGTACACTCGGGCAAACATTTCTGTGCGTTTTCCGGCTATCCCGAGCCCCTTGGTAGGGGCAACGGGCTTCACTGCAGTACTTTAAATTCAACCCCATGAATTGATGGATTGCCGTGAAATCGTGGCTGGGGAACTTACTTACTGAACGGTCATGGTTGATTTAACTAATGTGAGCGGGAATCGAAAGTATTTCAAGAAAGCAACAGTTTTACTTTTCTATATTTATTCACATTTAAATTTTCATAGTTGAAGACTCTCTAATTTTTGCGATTAATAAAAAGTATATATAATACTAATTTTCATTACATTTTTTATCAAGTTTTTAAATATCATTATTTAGTTTCTTTGTCTTATATATATATATATATATATATATATATATATATATATATATATATATATATATATATATATATATATATATATATATATATATATATATATATATATATATATATATATATATATATATATATATATATATATATATATATATATATATATATATATATATATATTGTTTATAATTTAATTGGAAACTTGACATAATGAGAATATATTAATATTGGACTTAGTGACAAGGTTAAAATAATGAGGAATCTATATATTTTAAATATTCAAAAATATGAAATTTTAAAAAGTTAAAAAATTTTCTTAAAATTAGAATGGATAAAATAAGTAATAAATTGAATATTATTTTTTAAACATTTGAATGAATTTAGTATTTTAAACAATTTTGTAATGATTTTTGTACGTATTTAATCCTTGTAATTTTTCAGATTTTAACTAATTTCCCAGTGAACCTAATTTTAATTTATAAATTAAATAATTTGTTTCTAGAGTTATGATTTTAAATGCTTATATATTTTTATTAATGATTAACAAAAAATCAGAAATCTTAGTTATACAAAATATGTGTTTATATAAATAAAATATTAAAGCTTAAATCATTTTTTGTTGAATGTAAAAAAAATAAATAAATAATATTATAAAACGAACTAAATTCTCTCACACTTGATTTTAAAATGTAAAACTTTAAATTTTAAAATATTAATTTAAATTTTAACGTTTAACTGTATTTAAATTTTTAATAATGAAATTATTTCCACAGAAAACTAATATTTATGACATTATTTCATCAGATACATATACATTTATAATAAAATGTAAATTATGCTTAAATGTTAGTATGATGCATACCCTTACTGAAGACACTTCCAAATATTTTATTTTATACATGTGACATGAAAATATTTGCAAATCAATGTTATAATTATGCTTTGAAGGTTTATTACTTATTATATTTATTTATAAAAACAATTAAAAATATGAAAATAATTCCAGGGATATAAAACTCAGCCAAAGCATAAATCTTAACTTCATGAAATTTTTAATACTATTTCGTAGCATCGCGTTGATAAGCTTTGTTTGGAATCAAGTATTCAGTTTTAAAAAATACGGTCTTAAAATACAATTAATTTTCTAAAACAATTTTCTAACAATTTGCTAACAATTTTCTTCTGTGAATTGAAGAATAATTTGCAAACTGTCAATCAAAATATAAAATTATTTAGAATCCATATTTTAGAATATAAAAATGATTTTTCAAATTTAGATAATATGTAATTTAGACAATTAAAATTATTCAAAGCAAAATTCAAAAATGTACCACAAAAAATAATATTTATTAATTCTTAATCTAAAATATCATGACAAATTTTATGCTATTGAAATTTTTTTAAAAATATATAAGCTTAAGAAGTGTATAAGGCATTATAGAAATTTATGGTACTGGAAGGAATATGAAAAAGGTAGATAGCCATATACAAAAATTGATTTGCTGCTTTGAAAATATTAAGCAACAATTGTAAAATTATTTCTAAAAGCAATCAAAAGGATATTTATTTAAAAATAATTATCCTTTTTTACATTTTATATCCACATTATATCAATAAGCACATATTATATACATTTTTCTCATAAATGTGTACTAGTCAAATTAGTTTCATGTTTTAAGAAAATTGAAGCTTACTATAGCAACGTTAAATAAAATAAAATTTTGAAAATCAAATATCTACTCAGATTTTACTTTCGAAATAATAGAAATAATTATTTCTCCTTATATCATGTAATTCAAAAAATAATAGAAATAAATGGAACTCATATACATTGTTAAATGTAAATATAATTTGCATTTATTGTAATGTTAACCGTCACATTTAAAATTTTTTTCACTAGTTTTATTTAATCTTTTTTCATACTATTGAAATAATAGCATAAAGATTTCCTTGCTTTTATTCTCCTTCTAAAATTTTTCAGCGTGAGATACAACATTTTATTATTTGTGCAAAACAATTTAAGAAATATAAAAGATATCTAATCACAACATAAATCTTATATCGAGAGATATTTCTTGCATAGTTAGAAACACAGAAATCTTTGAATTTAATATGTAATTTAATGCATGTTATTTTAATATGCAAAAAATTAAAAGCTTAATTAATTCCCTAACAATAGACTTCAAATTATATTTAAAAAATTTTTGAATGTAAAATTTATAATCAAATAAAAAATTTACGAAATTTCAACTGAAATGAATAGTTTACAATATACTCTGAAGTCTATTGTTAAGCAATTAATGTAGCTTTTTATTTTTTAAGCTATTAAAATTTTAAAATTTTGTCAAAATTCTTCAATTTGTATATAAAGCAACAGAGCTGTTTCTTTCAATAATTTTGAAAATTATTTGATGATTTTAAAAAATAGTGTTGATTTTGAAAATTATCGACAATAATTAAAATCAATTAATAATTAAATTGCAAATTAACGCGTTTTAAAAGCCATTTAAACCATTACAATTTTAACTATTTGGGAAATAAAAAAATTCTGATTTTTAATAAAAAGAAATGATTATATATATATATATATATATATATATATATATATATATATATATATATATATATATATATATATATATATATATAGCAAAATGTCATTTTTAAATTATGATAATAAGATATTCATTGAGTTAGATATCATATATATATTTTTTTATTTAAGAGTTTTAAATATAAAAACTGCGTAAAAGTAAATTAAATTTATTGATAATAATTTTCAAAATAATAAAATAAAATTTATATTAATTGTAATTAAAAAATTATAATAGAGACTTGAAGAAATTTTCAAGCAGAACATTCATAAAGAAAATTACTAGGTTCTTCAGCTGACAACGATTGATGGTCTTTCCCCACTGTAAGTGATTAGAATGTGATTATTGTGAGGTGGTCCAGGGTAAAACGGAAATACGCCTCATCAAGAGTTAGAGGCTTTTGTATTCTTGACAAGTTCTAAAGGGGGAAAAACTTGCATTGCAGAGAAAGCCAAAACTATGTTGCCACCGTGAAGCAAAAATGAAGCACTTTCTTCACTGAACCCCAGACGGTTAAGGAGTTAAAGAAGCCGCCAGGTGAAAAGCTTGAGCTCGAGGATTCCATCCATTAGCTTCCGCTACCATCATAAACTGGGTCTTGTATACTTGCCAGGAGGATTTTCCATCGAATGTTGGGAGTTTAATCGTTGCTAGGGAAAGCATGAATGCCACGTTGGGTTCCTTATGTTTGTTTGACATTTGCCTCTCCAAGCTTTCAATCTTCTTATTCATATTGTCTAATGCTTCTTCAACGTTTTCTTCTATCTCCAGAACTTTAGTTTCAACTGAAATTACCTTATCTTCCATTGCATTCATCTTTTCCTGAATGATGTTGGAGAATTCTTCTTTAACACTTGCAATATCCTTCTTAAGTTGCTTTTAAGCTCCATCTGTCCAAATTTTATCTCTTTCATCATTTCGGTTTTAATCTCTTCTTGTCCAGCTTTCATCTCCTCCTCTCCAGATTTTATCTCTTTCATCATCTCAGTTTTAATCTTTTCTTGTCCAGCTTTCATCTCTTCTTGCCTAGCTATATATATATATATATATATATATATATATATATATATATATATATATATATATATATATATATATATATATATATATATATATATATATATATATATATATATATATATATATATATATATATATATATATATATATATATATGTACTAAATTATAAAAGTAAAAATCCTTAATATATAATAAATTTGAATAAATCTCATAAATTTGAATCATCTCAGTCACCTGCTCCGCTAATTTTTCCAGAAGACTTTTCATTAAATCCATATCCATTTTTCTTGTGACACGCTGCATCAACTCTTCAACCCCGATTCTGACACCAGTTGTACCGAGCTTCACGGGTTCGTGTCGATTGAGAGTTGAATATAGCAACTACTTAATGAACACAAGACTTTTATTCGTAAAAATTTCACTAGATATAAGAAATTCCCGTTGTAATATTCACAATTATACAGCTACAATTCGTCAGATATAACAGGAAACAGCTTCCAGTCATAGGTCTCGAATACCTCAGACAGAGAACAAGTAGCAATCGCAACTAATCGTCTTCACAAAACCTAAAACTTCCTAAACCTAAAACTATGTCGAGTATTTATACCTGACTAGGCGGAGAAATCTACCTTTTTCGCCAAGGTTCTGGAAGCTTTTAGGCTATCTCGAAAAATATTAATCCTAGAGCTTAGGTGATGGATGTTTCCAGAAGTATCTATTTCTCCTTAAGTCGCCAAGAATCTCGCCAAACTTCGCCAAATCACCAAATCATTAGGAAATCCGCTTTTAAACTACAACACGTCCAAATACCATAATGTTTGCCCAAAATGCGAGAATTTTTGATCTGTCTGAGATATTTTAAGACAAATACAATCATTATTTATATTTTTGTAACAATATTATATATATATATATATAAACATATATATAAATATATATACATATATATATATTTATATATATATATATATATATATATATATATATATATATATATATATATATATATATATATATATACATATATATTATATATATATATATATATATATATATATATATATATATATATATATATATATATATATATATATATATATATATATATATATATATATATATATATATATATATATATATATATATATATATATATATATATATATGTACTAAATTATAAAAGTAAAAATCCTTAATATATAATAAATTTGAATAAATCTCATAAATTAAAATATAATTCATAACAAAAAATACAGTACATATGACTAAAAAAGAATATTCTTCGTTATATATAGAATTGCGTTGAAAATAAAATTCCTATAAAAAATTAATATTTAAAAAAATCCATTTTGAATTAAACTTTTAAAAAAAATGAAAATTTATTATTCTAATTTAGTATCTAGCAAATACTAATTCACAGAATTGAAAAATAAATAGATAATATATTTCTTCTTCTTGTAAACCAATATAATAATATCGCTCAACATTCATTCACCCAAAGATTACACAAATCTTTCAATGAATATTACACAAAATATTTTGATCTTCATATTTACAAATAAAATATTAATTCAGCCACTAAACTTTTCTTAATAATGCAGATTGCATGGTTCATTGGTTTTTCTTTAATGAGTAGGAAATATTTTCATAATTTAATAAATGTATAGATAAAAAATTCTGTCCATCTTTTTTTTATATTCTTATAATATATGCCTAAATAAAATGCATGCATGAAAAAGCAAATAGAATATATATATATATATATATATATATATATATATATATATATATATATATATATATATATATATATATATATATATATATATATATATATATATATATATATATATATATATATATATATATATATATATATATATATATATATATATATATATATATATATATATATATATATATATATATATATATATTAGGTTAAGCTTTTACAGGTATCATTATTTATTTATTTAATAGGAATTTCCGGAATTGACTAATGCACCGGATTTTCTCTGGTCTTTCAATATTTCTTAACTCAACAGTTCAAAGACACCAGTGAAGAGCACGAAACAATTTAATTTCGTCGTATGATCAAATTGATCAAATATGCATTTTTTATTAAAACCTTATGTATATTTTGATTTTGTTTCTGTATCCTGTATCAAAGATATTATGTTTCAGATTTTTAAGAATTAAACAATATAACCTGAAAATATGAAAGAAAAGAAATTTCATGTGATTACATTTTTATGTGATTATGTGTTGGATTATAATCGTTATTAACGCATCAGAACTGGAGACGGACGAATAGGTTGCCTCAATCTGGGAATAAAAGATAAGATCTAGATCAAACTGTTAAATTCTTTCCTAATGCTCTCTCAGTAACAAAGGGATTATGTGAAACACATGATGATAAGGAGCTTTAGGAAGAAAAGTATCCATAGGATTATTCTCATTAGAAGAATTATTGGAGCATCTTTGACATTTGAATGCGTTGTCAAAAAGATGTTATTAACGTAAAATTGAAAATGTTTTTATGGTAGCAGTATTTTATATGCTGTAAATTTTTACATTAAAGACCTTAAAACACACACATTTTATCAGATAATGTAAAAATATGAATGAGAAACACAATATTAAAATAAGATGAAATTAATTGCATAAAAAATTATTTCGTGCCTAATTACATCTTAGTATAACATCTTATTTTGCTCACATTTCTCAAAATGTATTTATCATATTAAAAGAAAAATAAGTACGTATATCAATATTATTATTACGTTTTCGTATTATTATTTTTAGTTGTACAGAGTTTTAGATAATTTAGTGATAATTCATCATTGGTATATAATATAATAGATATGTTTCTCCTAATTTTTCAAGGTATGGTTATCTCATTCAATTATTAATTTTGACAGCTTCAAAAGTTTAATTGCTTATAGCCTGAAGGTGTACTGCAATTTATTTTGGTATAAATTACCTCAGAAAATATTTTTTGAAAAATATAAATATTTTCTCTACATTTACTTGAAACTAAAATATATATATAATTTCAATTATATTAATATGCATTGCATAACTTATAGCTTTCAATATAAAATAAGGTATTTAGTAAAAACCAAAATTAATGAAATCACTGTATGATCTCTCAAACATTGCATATCACTGAAAAATACTCTGATTATAACAGAAACATGTCCAGTATCATTAGTTGCAGGAGAAACAAAAAATTCATATTGAGGGAAATGAAATTGCGGATGCTCTGGCGAAAGCTGGTGCTGGCGAGGCCTTTGCTAATTAAGATCCTCTCACTTCCACGGAGTTTCACTCCAGAGAAAAATTAAGAACAGGATGACTTGGATTGTCCCTCCGGTACATTACTGGTATCAAAGTTCCCGTCCTGGAAGCTCCCTGTCTAACGACTTAAGTCGTCAGGAGCAAACTATTCTCGCCCGATTTCGAAGTGGACATCTTAAGACCCTAAA
The DNA here is from genome assembly GCA_037975125.1 of Latrodectus hesperus. Classification (NCBI taxonomy): domain Eukaryota; kingdom Metazoa; phylum Arthropoda; class Arachnida; order Araneae; family Theridiidae; genus Latrodectus; species Latrodectus hesperus. The sequence goes on from CM075851.1 coordinate 19,964,962, forward strand.
ATTTTCTGGGGGTTCTCGAACCTTTGAAACCTGTACTAACTGCTCTACCGAGCAGGCCTCGCCTGAACATATCCTTGAGTGCCTAGGGCTCGCCAGGCAGGACTCGGTTGACGACCCTCTTCTGGTTTTGGATTATTGTAGAGTGTACAACGTCATGGATCTGGTCTAGCACTGCTGGCCTTTGTGGGCATGCAACAACAACAAAAAAAATTCAAAGCCATAGTCATTATTTTGTTTACATCTGTTTCCGTTTTTGACTTTCGCCATAGCATTTTTAGTATTATTAGCTTATACTAGTAAAAGCTCGTTTTATATGAATATAATAGAGTCATTACACTACTTCATACATCATGATATTCACCAGTAAATGCCGATATTCAATAATATCTTGCTCTTCCCTCCAAGAAAACACACACACTCACAAATTATGTTTCTGTCCTTCAATATTTTTAATAATATAGGGGGTGAAGAAAAATCCTAAATATTAAATAAAAGGTAAATTAAAATGTAAAGCAAACATGCATTTTATTTTTGAAATCGAGCTCGTTACGTATTATTTTTACACATTAATAATATAATAGAATTAAACTTAAAACATATCACAACATCGGTGATCAATATTAGGCATATGCTGTTTATATTATATTCCTTTACTGCAACTTTTTCACGTAGAAATTGTTTCACTGACTCTGTGTGAATTATTCAATAACCACAATTTTGATGCATCATTCTGAAGCATTAGTTATTATACATCTTGGAAGAATAGGCAACATTTAAAAATATGTAAGGAAATAGGATATTTAGTATGAACTACATTATCAAGTAATATGAAATTCTCTTTTTCCGTTATCATCTTTAATTTAATTTATATTATTATAAACAAGTTCTAAAATATTTGCTTAACACTATTTTCATACCATGTATCAAATACAACATAAATCTGATTTATGCACACTGCATAAATTCATGTTTAATTAAATAGAAATTAAAATTAAAATATAATTTTAATACGCAAATTAAAACTTAGTTTATTAGTTAAAATTTAGTTTGTGATAGATGTAGAATTTTTATATATATTTTATGTACATTTTATATATTTTTATACATACGCCATATTTAACTATGTGCAGACCATTCAAGATCGCATATTGACCTGTGCAGATTTAGAAAGGATTAGCAGTTTTAATAATCTAATTTTATTTTTGAAAATTTATTTACTTGTGGGGAATTGAAATGGCTACAACTAGATCTTGAGGTTTAAAACAACAATACAGCACCTTAATATGTGGCTTGAGTAAATAATTCACAGGTATCTCGTTTTAATAATGTGGATTAAAAATCTAAATAAAAAATTGGTTGAAAATATATTAAATATAATTAAAGGTTCGGTCCATGGTAATAAAATTAAGTATTTTAGATAATTTAAAAGTTTTATAGTCTATTCTATCTTATTATCTATAAGTAAAATAAATTCTCACAAAATCATTTTTGATAATACACCTTTACAATTTATTTAAAATATGGAAATAAAGTTTATACACATTTTTTATTCAATTTAAAATTAATAAAGGAATTTGTGCATTTATATTTATTTTACTAAATTTTTCATTAGTATTAAATATTGCACATGTGATCCAAAAGCCACATAAGTGTACATTTTACAAATTATTTTGTAATTATTAGAGTGCAACTTTTTTATGTAAAACTAACCTAATTTGCTTACTTAAATAAGTTGTATAATAAATATTTAGGGATATTTGTTTGCAATTTGAGATTACATTTTTCTACACTTTTTGTCTATTTTTAAATTTTGTATGCCTCCAAATTAGTCTACTTTATTAATTAGAATACATGCCTAAAAATTATGCTTTAGAAATTGAGTTTATGGTATAAATGATATTTTCCGTTTCTGTTTTAATATTTTTATAAAGTATTTTTTGAAAAGTAATTTTATTGCTATTAATAACGCATATTAATACGCGTAAGAGTTTATTGAAGTTTGTTAATCTGGAAATATATGACATAAAATTTTCCAGGCTTTAAATTTTTTAATAAAAAATAGTGAAATTTTTAATCTAGAAAAACAAAATAAAAGTATTCATATAATGTTAAATAGAAAAAGTAAAGTTTAAAAATTCCCCATAAAGATACATTATTTTTATCTTAACAATGTGAAATTTAATTTTCAGAAAATTAAAAAAAATATCTTTAATGTAGTTTCCATCTTTCAAGTAACAAGTAAAATATAAATATTTAATAAGCATTAAATAAAGTGTTCATCTTTATATGAAACTTAATCTACAACTGATATTTTTATTTATTCATTATCCTTAAATCAAGAAACGTAATTTATTACATCAGAAATTTCTTAACACGTTTGCTCGAATAGTTTTGAAAAGTACTTGATTCATAAATCATGTTTAAATAACGAAGGATTCTTAAGGAATACAAGTCTTTTCTATATTCTTAAAATGTAGAGTTATTATTCTTCATTTTGTTGCTCATATATTTCTAGAATGTAAATGAAATCAAATTTGTATGTGCGAATTGTAATTTGTACAATTTATAAAAATGTATCATTTTGCTGTATTAGAGAAAATTGTTATAAATAAATGTTTATGTAGTAAACGTGTAAATTATTCTTAGGAGTAGTGCATTATATACGTTGTATTTATTTTATCGAACTGGTAATTTAAAAATATGTTACATCACTTTTTGTGCATTTATCAACATTACTTGTGTTAAAAATTTCCTGATACAAATTACTAAAAGATTATGAGTTTTACTATGTTTTAATTTCCTTATTAGGCATAACGAATGTTACACTATATTTAATTGATTAATAATATTAAATCACTATTTTATATTTAGTTTGTATTTTTATATTAGATTTAATATATTTATCAACTAAGTTGCAAAAAAGTTAGTCTCTACATATATGTTACATTTTTTATGTATCATTGAATTATGTGATGATGATTTTAATCCTTAATTTTATTCATTATTTAAATTAAAACCATAGTAGAAATAAATGAAAATATTTTTATATGGTAATTAAAATTCCTTTTTATATTAGAGAAAATAAATGAAAGGAAAAAATGTAGTTTATTTTTTAAAGAAAACCAATATCAAATGGTATATATTTCATTGCAAACTTTAGTTTTGCATAAACAAAAATATATATTAATTTTAATCAAAAATTTAACAGAGAATGTTTAAAATTCTGATTCATTCCTTTTAAATTATATTAATTTAATTTGAGGATTTATATATATTTGATTTTGCTTTAGTGTAAGAGAAGCTCTGCTCAGCTATGTGTTGCGGATCAACTAAATTAAAAACTGTTATTATTTGTTTAATGAAACGTAATCCATTCCAGGAGCACATTTCCATATTCATATATCACTTGGAAAATATTTTGTTTTTTTTAACTTATTAAAGTAGAAAATTACATATGTGTTTGCAAAAAAAGATAAAAAATTAATTATTTCCCTACATAACTGAATTTTGAATATTTGAATATCTTCTCTAAAATTCGAAATTACCCCTAGCCCATAATGAAGAAGAAAAGTATATTAATTTCTGAACATAAATGAAACTTATTAGGTTTCTCATTTGTCATGTTTATATTCACATCAATGATTCAATGCATACCTTAATGATTCAATAATAATTAATTAATTTTTAATTCATTATATAATTTACTTCAATAATTTTAATAATATGAGCGGAATAAATTTGCAGTCAAGTTAAAATTCTCGTTGAAATAGCATTTGGAAGTTGCGTTTAATCTTTAGTAACTTTGCTAATATATATATATATATATATATATATATATATATATATATATATATATATATATATATATATATATATATATATATATATATATATATATATATATATATATATATATATATATATATATATATATATATATATATATATATATATATATATATATATATATATATATATATATATATATATATATATATATATATATATATATATATATATATACAGGGTGATTATAAAAAAACTTTGCCAACATCTGCACTTCTAGCGTCCATTCTATTTAACCGATCAAGATGATACTTCAAATATAGTTCTTTTGAGATATGCGCTCGAGATTCTGTGAATGGCAACACAGTGGCCCTCGCGGTTACAGTTATAGTGACAGAAACTCGATATTTTCGAATGGCAAAGCCTACTTTTTACCATCGCAAAATGTTCAGCATATGCGAAAACCCTAAATAGCGTTGAAACGGTACCGATATGTCCGAAAACTGACGTGTTATACACATACAAACAGTTCTTCAAGGCGCACGGAGGAATAATGCATACGACAGAGACAAGACACTGCTCAATGATGAAAACACATAGAGAAAAAAAATCTTTATTAATTTCAAACATTTTCCACATGAGTGCCATCACAGGCAATTACGCATTGCATGCGGGAGACGGTGGACAATGTCGCTGCACGCAACATGGCACGAGGGATGTTTCCAATCTCACGCCGTATAGAATCCTTTAAGTCCGACAATGTTTGAGGATTGCACAGATAAACTCTGGATTTGAGATAGCCCCAAAACCAGAAATCCATAGGCGTCAGATCTGGGGATCGTGCAGGCCACGGAAAAGGATAATAGCGTGAGATGATGCGATCACCAAAATGCTGATCCAGGAGCCTTTTAACTGACCTCGCTATATGTGGAGGTGCGCCATCTTGCATCCAAACAATGTCATTGAGTGCATTCAGCCGACGCAACTCCGGTAAGACATAATTTTTCAGCATGGCTGCATACCGAGGGCCCGTTACAGAACATGTTGCAGGGCCAGTCGGGGTCGTTTCCTCAAAGAAGAACGGGCCCAGAACAAATGTAGCTGTAATGCCGCACCACGCAGTCAATTTGGCGTCAAATAATGGTACTGGCGCCACAGTATGAGGATTCGTCTCTCCCCAGTGCACACAATTCTTTGTGTTAATGCTGCCATTTAAGGTGAAATGCGCCTCGTCCGTCCATAGTATGCGAAGTGGCCAGTCGTTATCCGCATCATATCGTAACAAAAATGCATTTGCGAAGTCCAGACATTGTTGTGGGTCACTCGACTCCAACATCTGGACGCGCTGGAACCGATAGGGAAACATGTGAAGTACCGAGCGCAAGAGCTTGCGGACCGTTGAGTTCGGAATATCCAACACGCGCGCTATGCCTCTTGCGGTTTCTGTGTGTCCTGCAGTCACTGTATGGTGCACTTCCATGACAACGTCCTCAGAAACAGTTGGCTGTCCGGAGCGCTGTTTGTCACAGGTGCAGCCTGTATCTTCGAATTTCCGCACTAAATCACGCAGAGCTTGCAGAGTACATGAGCCGCGTAGTTGTCGATGATTGCGGCGATACACACGCAAGGCTTCCGCAGCGTTCATCCCATTTTGGTAATAGAGTTTGATCAATTCACCGCGAACTTTCCTAGGAAGACTCATATCGTCGGCATGTGCGAGTTCCCGAATGACGACTTCGCATACCCGCTTGGAATTTTATAGGTTTCCTACGCTGAATATCTGGCGACCGGCGTTCTGTGATTGGTTTCTTGACTCTGTCACATGCAAATTTATTGCGTGCGCCCAGATCGTGTTTTATTGGCCGGTTTTCAGAACTCTTTTTTGTGTTTGCAGAGCACGTCCTTTTTTAGACATATCGGTACCGTTTTAACGCTATTTAGGGTTTTCGCATGTGCTAAACATTTTGCGATGGTAAAAAGTAGACGTTGCCATTCGAAAATTTCGAGTTTCTGTCACTATAACTGTAACCGCGAGGGCCACTGTGTTGCCATTCACAGAATCTCGAGCGCATATCTCAAAAGAACTATATTTGAAATATCATCTTGATCGGTTAAATAGAATGGACGCTAGAGGTGCAGATGTTGGCAAAGTTTTTTTATAATCACCCTGTATATATATATATATATATATATATATATATATATATATATATATATATATATATATATATATATATATATATATATATATATTGCTGCTGAAAGAAAAGCGCGAATAATCTTATAAAATTACAAATATTCACATCAAAAGGGATATTTTGGATATGTTTAAACTAAAACACTGAACTTTTTGGAACATTTAATTTTTTTTTTAAAATTCGTTACCAAATCAAAGTTTTCTGGTAATTTGAACTGCATATCCTTTTTGAATTATAGGCTGAAATTTAATTACATATTTCCTACGATTAGTGTAATTAATAAGGTGTAATTAGGTAAAATTAAAATCAATTAATAATTTTGAAAAACAAAATTGCAAAATGTTATTGAAAATACTTAAATGCATTTTTGTAAAATGCTGCAAATATACTTAAAATTATCATCAAACGTAATGAAACTACTGAAAATTTAAAAGTGTTTGTTTATATAAAAGGAATATTCTAAATTAAAAATAAAACTATATTACAGGATATTTAGTCTTCTATTTCTAAACGTTATTTTAAATATATGGACTATATTATATCAATGCTCGTATTTGAAGAATATAATTTAAAAAATGTATACATTTTACTAACAAGAATATATAAGTCAAATGAAAAGGATTTTTTTTGAATATTTTATATAATTGATGTGATTATAATAAATTTTAAGTTGATAATGAATGAATATAAAATTAAAGAAGTAAATAGAATAATAAATTAAAAGTATGTTGATAAAGTTATTTATATATATATATATATATATATATATATATATATATATATATATATATATATATATATATATATATATATATATATATATATAAATAACTTTATCAACATATATATATATATATATATATATATATATATATATATATATATATATATATACTGCTGGACAATTGCTAAGGACGGATAACACTATTATCAATAGGAACCACAAAATGAAAGGAAGCAAAATGTGGAAAATTAGAATAAGTGTGGGATATAGTAAGAAGAAGTATGCGTATGCAAATTTTTTTCCACAACAAACACTGCAAAGGTCACGTGATAGCGTTCATAAGCTTTAATTCAAAATCAGACTAATCATTTTTCATTTAATCCATGAAAAAATTTTAGTTTTAAAGAGTATCAAAATCTGTTTGTCTAGTGTAATTCCTAAACAGTTAAAGCTGTCATTGTGTTTTTATTGAACATTTTCATGTATAATAAAGTACATGAATCTGGTTTTAATATACAGTTTAGAGATATATGCTGTTGATTTTGCTAATTGTTTTAAGAACGATTTTGCAAAGACACTATAAATATTTAGTGATAAATAGTTACATTTCTTCAATAACTTAAATTTCTAAGCTAAAATATAACGCAATAAAGTGTGCTTTAGACGTCTTTTGTACTTTTCGATCTAAATTAGTTTTTAATTGTAGGATCATATTCAGCAATTAAGAAGATTTCTAAGAAAAATTTACTTTAAAATACATGAAAGGAAAAAAAATACTTAAAAATTGGAAAATGTGTACTTTATTCTTCTCATTAGAATGATATTAACAAAATCTCTTGTATAGTTCAAGAAAAAATTAATGAAAAAGATTGTTTTTAAAGTCAATCTGAAAGATACAGATGTAATTACTCTGGAATGTCACCTAAGAGTTTTGAAATTAAATCATATCTGTACCATTGTTCATAGTATTAATTAAATTATATTATAATTTAGATATTTTTAATTTAAAATTCTAATAATTGAAAGATAAATTTTATTCTAAATTAATATACATTTTAGGTATAATAATGGTTACAATAATTAGTAGCACAGAAAACTTATCTAATAGGCTCAAAAATATAAAAAAAACAGCTTATCAAGGATGCCGATGGAGTAAGCTTCGTCAAATTATTTTTTCTTAACAGAAATTTCTTATAAGAGAACTTTTCCAATCAATTTCAGTCAATCACATTTTTATCACATATGTATGCTAAGAATTTTTATGACATAAAGATAAGGCATTAATCAAAATTAATTTTACTTTTTATTCCACTCGTGAATCACTCGATATATCTTATTCCAAAAATTTCGTATCAATTACTATTTCAAAAACGTATATAAGAAAAAATCACACTATAGAACTTCAGGATTATAAAATAATATCTTTAATCATTGATATTTCTAAAACTATAAAATCGCCAACGAAAATGAGATAAGAAACACACTAAGAGAAAAATAAATCATACAATAGATGCTTATGGAATAATATCTTCCTAGATACTTATCTGATTTAAAATTTTAGAAATCAGCGTATTGCAACTAATTTATCTGAATAATTGTTATTTCATTTTAATAAATCAAAAGAGTCGTAATAAATTTAATTAATTATATACTATTAAAGGACTTGCAGCAATCAATGGGAAATATCAAAATAATTTGATAAATAATTTTCGTTTTAATTAAACATTTAAGTATATTCAAAATTTAAACGAATGTGTAATAAATAATAAAAAAACTCCAAGAATATATGAATAATAAAAAATCACAGCGAACAAAATATAAAGAAAAATGTTGATTCTATATACTAAGTAATGTTAAGATTTACATAGCGATTTTTATAAATCACCATGTCAAATTTTACCTAGTTATATATATATATATTTCAATTAATTCCATTATAAACTAAACTAATCTCCATAGCACGACAGCCCATGTGGGCCAAGGCCTACAATGCCCATAACTATGTTCATGACCAAGGGCCCTGGGGTGCGAAGCACATATCCCTGTTAGGTGGTCAGCCCAACGTAAGACCTCCCCCCCCAGTGCTTAGTTCCCAAGCATGCTTGGTACTCAGTTAATCGACCCACTGAAAGGATGAAAGGCGGAGTCAATTTTGCCCAGCCCAAGGATAGAACCTCGGACCTGTGTCATGGGAGCGTGAAACTCTGCCACTAAGCCACCTGCCTTCAATTCCATTACAGGAAATCAATAATTGAATATTTTCATTAATGATATAAATTCTGAATATTATAAATTTTAATTAAATTCGTATTTTCATTTTGAACAATTAGATTTAAAAGTTATTTTTAACAAAATTTTTAATAATAAATAGAAATTCCATGTTATTTAATATGCAGTTTTGGAAACTCATTTTATTTTTGATTAAATTTTAATAATAATTTATATGTATACACGCATACACACACACACACACTATATATATATATATATATATATATATATATATATATATATATCTGTGTGTGTGTGTGTGTGTGTGTGTGTGTGTGTGTGTGTGTGTGTGTGTGTGTGTGTGTGTGTGTGTGTGTGTGTGTGTGTGTGTGTGTGTGTGTGTGTGTGTGTGTGTGTGTGTGTGTGTGTGTAAATAAATCGGATAATATCACATTTCCTAACAATTAAGTTAAAATTTCAACTGGATTTGTGTTTATTAAACTTTTTATAAATATGCTATTAAAGTCAGGTACATATAAATGGTGCCATTAGTTATCATGGCACTCATATTAATTGTGTTTGGGAAAGTCATTTTCTTTACAAATAAAAATTGCTTAAAAATTTAAGGAAACATGTGGCAAATAAATTCCGTAACTGACTAGAAAATTGTTATCCCTTTGGCTTAAAAACCTATTATTGTGCATATAAATAAATATTATATTATGTATGAATCTCTTTAATTTTATATATATATATATATATATATATATATATATATATATATATATATATATATATATATATATATATATATATATATATATATATATATATATATATATATATATATATATATATATATATATATATATATATATATATATATATATATATATATATATATATATATATATATATATATATATATATATATATATATATATATATATATATATATTGTACCGAGCTCCACGGGTTCGTGTCGATTGAGAGTTGAATAAAGCAACCACTTAATGAACACAAGACTTTTATTCGTAAAAATCTCACTAGATAAACGAAATTCCCGCTGTAACAATCACAATTACACAGCTACAATTCGTCAGATATAATAAGAAACAGCTTCCAATCACAGGTCTCAAATACCTCAGACTGAGAACAACTAGCAGTCACAACTAATCGTATTCACTCACTGACTGTCTTCACAAAACTAACTCTTCCATGTCGGGCTGCGGTATTTATACCTGACTTGGCGGAGAAATCGACCAATTTCGCCAAGGTTCTGGAAGCTTCTAGGCTATCTCGAAAAATATTGGTCCTAAAGCTTAGGTGATGGATGTTTCCAGAAGTATCGATTTCTCGCCAAGTTGGTAAGAATCTTGCCAACCGTCGCCAAGTCACCAAGAATCTCGCCAACTGTCGCCAAGTCGCCAAATTAATAGGAAATCAGCTTTTAAACTATAACACGTTTAAATACCGCAATTTTTGCCCAAAATTTGAGAGTTTTCGATCTGTCTGAGATATTTTAAGACAAATATTATCATTATTTATAAATTTGTAACATTGCCCTCCTCTCAAGGATGTGCCGAATCTGGAAACCCATTGATGCACTAGAACTTCGGCTACTGTAATCGCCTCTTGATCGGGGATTGCAAACGCTTCAGGCCACTTAGTAAAGTAGTCCATGGCAACTAGTATGTATTTGTTGCCATTTGAAGATCGTGGTGAAGGACCCAAAATGTCTAATGCTATTCGCTCAAAAGGTGCTCCTACGTTGTACCGCTGCAACCTTCCTCGGCTACGTTTCTTTGGTCCCTTACGTGCCGCACAGTCATCACAAGATTGACACCATTTCTCTACATCTTGTCTAGTTTTGCTCCAATAGAAGCGTTCTCGAACATTCTGTAGAGTTTTCATTACTCCAAAGTGGCCTCCAGTTGAACTACTATGCAATTCTTTCAAAACATCTGAAATTCTTGATTTTGGAAGAACAAGTTGCCATTTGAAATTACGTCCATCATCGGACTCCCATTTCCTGTATAAGACACCATTTCTTATATGGAGTGAGTCCCAAAGAGCCCAATATTGCTTAGTAGCAGGACTGTAGGTGGAGATATCCTGCCAACTTGGTTTCATACTGGAAGATTCTTTTAGTTCTAAAATTGGATTTATATCTGGGTCTTCTTTTTGGGCTTCTCTAAGTCTTTTATCACTCCATGGGTCTGGTTTCGGTGGAGGTGAAACAGTAACTTGGCGTACCGAAGGATTTACTAACTGATAGTTCTTCTCTACTCTCGAACAATATCGGCAGCTTTCATTGCACGGTTTCCTTGATAATGCATCAGCATTTCCATGAAGAGTTTCTTTGCGTTGACGTATTTCCATTTTAGAAATTCCACCATCTTTTGTTTTCGGACAGTATCTACGGACGTGTCCGACTCCACCGCAAGTCCAACACTGAATTTTCGTGTTTCTGACACCTTTACTCAATTCTAAGCTATGTAATTTTCACCGCAGATCTTCAATTTGCTTTCTTAGATCATAGTTCGCATCAGTAGCAGAGACGGCTCTGATTGAGTGCCGGTCTTTACGCGCGGCCTGCTGGGCAGCCTCTATCATATGTGCGTATACTAGGGCAGATCCGATATCCTTGACATCGGCGATTCTAAGTGCTTTCTGTATCTCCGGATCCCGCACACTATCGATGAAGTGATGGAGAGCCAAATCTTGACGTGTCTCAGCTGGGCAGTCCGAAAATGCTAGATGGGAAAGTCACTGAATATCGGCAGCCAATTCTTGCAGACTTTCACCCGCTTTTTGATAGTGGGATTTTAAATGTAGTCTGCTATATTCTTTTGTGCACTTTTCTCCAAACCGCAGCTCAAGCGCACTCGATAGGGCTTATAAATCGTGCCTCTGCTCTTCCGGAAGCGTCTCGAGGATGTCGGCCGCCTCTCCTCTTAAAGAAGCCGCCAGGTGAAAAGCTTGGGCTCGGGGATTCCAGCCATTAGCTTCCGCTACCATCATAAACTGGGTCTTGTATACTTGCCAGGAGGATTTTCCATCAAATGTTGAGAGTTTAATATTGGCTAGGGATGGCACAAATGTCATGTTGGGCTCCTCATGTCTGTTTGACATTTGCTTCTTCAAGATTTCAATCTCCTTATTGATATTGTCTAATGCTTCTTCCACGTTTTCTTCTATCTCTAGAACTTTAGTTTCTACTGAAGTTACCTTATCCTCCATTGCAATCATCTTCTCCTGAATGATGTTGGAGAATTATTCTTTAACACTTACAATGTCCTTCTGAAGCTCCTCCTGTCCAGATTTTATTTCTTTCATCATCTCGGTGTTAATCTCTTCTTGTCTAGATTTCATCTCCTCTTGTCCAGCTTTCATCTCTTTCATAATCTCGGTTTTAATCTCTTCTTGTCCAGCTTTCATCTCTTCTTGTCCAGCTTTCATCTCCTCCTGTCCAGCTTTAATCTCAGTCATCTGCTCCGCTAATATTTCGAGAAGAATTTTCATTACATCCATATCCATTTTACTGGTGACACGCTGCATCAAATCTTCAATCCCGATTCTGACACCAGTTGTACCGAGCTCCACGGGTTCGTTTCGATTGAGAGTTGAATAAAGCAACCACTTAATGAACACAAGACTTTTATTCGTAAAAATCTCACTAGATAAACGAAATTCCCGCTGTAACAATCACAATTATACAGCTACAATTTGTCAGATATAATAAGAAACAGCTTCCAATCACAGGTCTCAAATACCTCAGACAGAGAACAACTAGCAGTCACAACTAGTCGTATTCACTCACTGACTGTCTTCGCAAAACTAACTCTTCCATGTCGGGCTGCGGTATTTATACCTGACTTGGCGGAGAAATCGACCAATTTCGCCAAGGTTCTGGAAGCTTCTAGGCTATCTCGAAAAATATTGGTCCTAGAGCTTAGGTGATGGATGTTTTCAGAAGTATCGATTTCTTGCCAAGTCACCAAGAATCTCGCCAACCGTCGCCAAGAATCTCGCCAACTGTCCAAATTAATAGGAAATCAGCTTTTAAACTATAACACGTCTAAATACCGCAATCTTATATATATATATATATATATATATATATATATATATATATATATATATATATATATATATATATATATATATATATATATATATATATATATATATATATATATATATATATATATATATATATATATATCTTATACCTAAATACCGCAATATCTTTGATGCATTCTTTTTATAGAGTTGATACCTAATAATATGTTTTGTATATAAGCATTTTCTAAGTGATGAGTAATTTATATTTCGTAGTATGTTAATTAATTTGGAGTAAATTCCATTTCTTTGATTGATAAAATCGGTTTATATAAATTTATGTAATTTAATTCATTATTTCTACAATTCGATAGAATAACTCTAAATTTTAATGTTCAGATATTAATTAATAATTAAGTATTATACCTATCAATCTATATATATATATATATATATATATATATATATATATATATATATATATATTTATTTATTTATTAAGTTCATGAAATGCAACATTTGACTTTCTTTCCTTTGTGTAACAGCCCACCTAGTCATATTATTAGGTATTGCAGTAACGGTTCATTACCTATACAAAGATTAATTATTGAGTAACGAGATCATTATCGATGACACTATAAGCTACTTTTAATTGAGCTATAATTTCCTGTTTATGTTCATTGTTCCTCAGCTTTTCTCTTCAGTAGTTATTTGCTAATTTGGCACATAAGACAACCGTGCTTTGTACTCATTTGCTCCACTGAATGTTGGTAGATACATTGTCATTTACACAGCAATATATGTGACATTTTTGTTTATTGCAAGTTACCATCGCATTATTTAATATTAAGTAAATTAACAGCTTTCACTATTTTTTTGCAATATAAAAAGATATCAAGCAATATTTCTTAATTTGCTACTATAATTAATTATTTACAAGCAATTAATTATAGTTTTATAATTAAAAAATAATATATTTATTAAAATGTAAATTTGTACTTATCACAAATTTTAAGTGGTATAAATAACTGATAAAGTTATTGGCAATAAATTAAAGTTATTGAACTAAAATGTTAAAATGTTTTGATTTCTCAGGTAGGGGCAAAAATTATTTTCTTCTGTGAGACAAATAGTTTATTTCAAATCTGTAGCTAAATCTATACAATTTCCTGGAAAGTGCCAATAAATTATTAGGCAAAATGAGTTTAGTTAAGCGTAAAATAAAGAAAATCAATAAAGTTGAGAGGAAAAAAACTTTTGCATAGTAAAATTTTAATTTTAAAATAAAAGATCTTAATAGTACTAAATAAGGGTACAATAACTTATTGATTTTTATAGACACGTGTCATTGGTTATTATAAAACCTCATTTCAATGCATAGTTAAATTTTTCTAAGAGGTTTATCCTTCATAATAATTTTCATTGTGATTATATTTTATTACTGAAGTAATTTAAACATAATAGCGATTACTTATTATGATTTGCTATATTATACCATTAATTGTGTCTCGAATTTGTAATGAAATCTCATATGTAATTTAATCAATACACCTAAATACAATGTATAACTCAGTGGAGAATTCTATACATTCTACCTAAGAATACTAATAATGAAAAAGCATGCCTTGTTTTTAAAACATAAATGTTTATTGATTTTTAATTAATTTCTTAATATAAATTACAGAAATTCTTATTCTAGCTTTATGTATCAAATCATTTACTTCTATTAATATGGATAAATATTAAAGTAAATTATTAAGTAAATATGAAAAGGATAAAAGTAAAATTTGTTTAATCATTGACAAAATAATTTTGAAATTGTTTCATATATATAAGAATCTCAGTTATAAAGCAATTCGTGTTAAAATAAATATTTTTGATTAAAGTTGAAAAATTAAATATCGAGTTATTTTATCATTCACGAAGTTGATATAACAATATCAGTAATTGAGATACCATGTCAATATTACTGACAATATTTATTATTTATACATGTATAAAAATATATTATTTCAATGTTTCTTAGTGATAGTAATGTTATTTTACATAAAAGTTTAAATTTAAAAAGTAAATGTCCATATAATCTCATAAATGGTTTCCTATACTTATTTGTTTTTCTCAATTTGTTATACAAATTATGTATACACACACATAATTACAAACTCTATATTCGTTATACATAATTTCCTCAAAAATACAAATTTAAATAAAATAGATAATAACATTTAAATAATTGAGTTTCTCTGTTATTAAAATTTTTGCACCAAAAGGTCTTATAACATATTTTTTGAGAAACTAAACTTATGCAGTAATACGTTTCAGTAGCAGATGCACTAAACTTAACATTGAATGTAAAACTTAACTAAATTGGTAGAACTTTCAAATGAAAATAGATATAAAACTATGATATTCGTAACCATATTATATATATATATATATATATATATATATATATATATATATATATATATATATATATATATATATATATATATATATATATATATATATATATATATATATATATATATATATATATATATATATATATACATACATACATATATATATATATATATATATATATATATATATATATATATATATATATATATATATATATATATATATATATATATATATATATATATATATATATATATATATATATATATATATATATATATATATATATATATATATATATATAAATTTCGTGTCACAATGTATGTTCCCGATAAACTCCGAAACTACTGAACGGATTTTGATAAAATTTTGTAATCATTTATAATATGGTCCAACTTAAAAGATATAATAGTTTTTATCTGTTAATTATATTGATCTCAATATTTATTATACGACATTAGTGTTTATTTATTAGTTAGTTCTGTAAGTTCCTAACAGGTGGCGGTTTACCATCTAAGTTGCACAGGTATTCGGCAGATGGCGACGTGTTTATTTTTCTAAGTTATACCATCTTCGAGAAAAATAACGTGCGCACGCAAGCGCGTGGTTAAATATAGAATTTGCATATATTTTCATGATGTATAATCATACTATAACAATTTTTCGTGAATCATTTTCATAATTATACTTTGTATTGTGTTATTATCGTGCAGTGTTCTTCAAGTTGAATATTTTTAATATTATAAACAGTAAAATAAAATTTTAGTTATTACTGATTTTCTCTACTAATTTTCATACCACCTCGAAAACATGTAAGTATTTCTTTATAGACTTTTATTTTTTATTTTTCTTTTATAATTTGATAATTGGGTCTGTAATCGTGCTATTTTGGCAGCAAGAAACTTTGATGCGAACGAAATTAACTTCAATATACAACAGATGTTGCCCGGTGATTTGATGTCTCTTAAATCAATCGACACAGTTATTGATGAAAACGAAGCCGTAAACTTTCCAACTGAATTTTGGAATTCTCTGGATATGCCAGGAATGCCACCACACAATCTTCAATTGAAAATTGGTTCACCAATTATTCTTCTACGTAATTTAAACCCACCTCAATTATGTAACGGTACACGCTTAGTCATAAAAGAAATGACAGAAAATATTTTCTAAGCAACAATTTTGACGGAAAAATTTAAAGGAGATATCGTCCTGTTTCCACGTATTCCACTAATAGCGTCAGAATCTCCAATACCGTTTAAAAGGCTCCAATTTCCGATTTGTTTAGCTTTTGCGATGACCATGAATAAATCTCAAGGCCAAAAATGTCTATTTGTGGTTTGGATTTGGAAAACACATGTTTCTCACATGGACAGTTATATGTTGCCTGCTCACGTGTAGGAAAACCATCAAATCTCTTCGTGTTAGCGAAAGACAGGTTAACCAGGAATGTTGTACACAAAGTAGTACTTAGATAATTTTAGTTTTAATAATTTAAAAATGAAAAAATAATAGTTCGATGTTAATGTTATCTACCTCATTTATAACAAATTATTTTTAAATGTTTTTAATTTATATAGTATATTTTATAAGAGTAAGTCACTGATTACAAACTATAATTTAATATAAGATGAATAAAATGTAAATTCAGAAAGTATATGTTGGTTTGTACTTAATTTCAAAATTTCGATACTTTACCTATTACTTTTAAATTTTTGCGAAACGTTTTATTTTTAATCTCATATGAATGAACCAATAAATTTTTTAGAAAATATTAATTTGATTATACCCAAGAATTAGTAAAAAATTGATTCAATGTATTATAAAAACTCAGCCACTGCAACGCGTGGCTGGGTCAGCTTGTAAATATACATAAATTTCGTGTCACGATGTATGTTCCCGATAAACTCCGAAACAACAGAAAGGATTTTGATAAAATTTTGTAACCATTTATAAATTGGTCCAACTTAAAAGATAGAAAAGTTTTTATCTCTTAATTATTAATCTCAATATTTATTCTACGACATTAGTGTTTATTTATTGGTTAGTTCTGTAAGTTCCTAATAGATGGCGGTTTACCATCTAAGTTGCACAGGTATTCGGCAGATGGCGACGTGTTTATTTTTCTAGATTATACCATCTTCGAGAAAATAACGGGCGTGTGCAAGCGCGTGGTTAAATATAGAATTTACATATATTTTCAGATATATAATCAAACTGTAACAATTTTTCGTGAATCATTTTCATAGTTATGCTTTGTATTGTGTTATTATTGAGCAGTGTTCAGTTTGAATATTTTTAATATTATAAACAGTAAAATAAAATTTTATTTATTTCTGTTTTTCTCTATAATTTTCATACCCCTTCGAAAATATATAAGTATTTCTTGAAAGCCTTTTATTTTTTTTATTTTTATTTTATAATATGATAATTATTAATTTATTCAGCAGTACATTTTGATCTAATTTATTTATTCAAATGATAAATTCTTTTAATTTTTTTTATTTCAGTATAATGCCGCGGAAAAATTTTTTAGTTTTAATAATTTAAAATTGAAAAAATTATAGTTCGATATCAATGTTATCTACCTCATTTATAACAATTTATTTTTAGATGTTTTTAATTTATATAGTATATTTTGTAAGTAAGTCACTGATTACAAACTATAATTAAATATAAGGTGAATAAAATGTAAATTCAGAATGTATGTGTTGGTTTGTACTTAATTTCAAAATTTCGATACTTTACCAATAACTTTTAAATTTTTGCGAAACTTTTTATTTTTAATCTCATATGAATGAATCTATTTCAATTTTTTTTTTAGAAAATATTAATTTGATTGTTCCCAAGAATTAGTAAAAAATTGATTCAATGTATTATAAAAACTCCGCCACTGCAACGCGTGGCTGGGTCAGCTTGTATATATATATATATATATATATATATATATATATATAATAATTATATATATATATATATATATATATATATATATATATATATATATATATATATATATATATATATATATATATATATATATATATATATATATATATATATATTAATTTCATACTTACTGAAATGAAATATATTTTAAGAATAATTTTCATACTTTAAAATAAAATAAAGTACTGGTTGAACCATCGGATTTTTGGATCTACATAGAGAAAATCATACCAAGTTTTTCATTTTTGAGGATGTAATATACACCTTTTCCTGTTTTCGTGGGGATTTTTTCACATTACTGTTCTCAATTTTCCCGAAAGTGACAAATGTTATCAAATCATCTTTGCTTCAAGTGTTCTAGTAAAGATGATTCTCTTGGAAAAATTTTGATCAGAAAAGAAATGTGAGATATCTGAAATATTTCCTGCTGAAAATGTGAGGTTTTTCATTCTTTTTGCATTTGTAAGAAAGGCAGGTTTCTTTATTGAAAATGAAAAAAGAAAAATTTTCTTTTTCTTTTATTGACTGAAAAATGTATTTATTTAAAAATACTGCAAATCTATTTTCTTCCAATTCATGTATCTGATGTTATATCTTTAACCTATATAGTAACTTATAAAATGCATTTGTTTCAAACAAAGCTTAGGAAATGAAGAAGAGGAAATATACTCGTAATATCACTAAGAGCATTAAAAATTGCAAGAAAAATTTCAAGTATTTAATTCTTCTTGAAATATAAGGCATATTTGAGATTTAATTTGTTATTTTCGGTGTAATAATTAGAGTACTAAATGGAAATGTAAAGTCATTTTTAACATCATGATGTATAAGGTAACATCATGGTGTATAATACATGTAAAATAATTTAAGTTCTAAATTTTTACAATATTTATGAGGTTTGTTTTAACTTTATTTTCTTAATTTATTTCTCTAAAGTGTAATTATAATAAACGTATAACAATATGAAACAAAATTTTCAACATTAGATTATATTTAAATTAAGAAAAAAAGCAGTATCTATAACACAATTTATACATGTGTAATGCGACTACTTCATATTTTAACCTATTATGTTTTGAAATGTAGAGAGAAATAAACTATGGATTGACTTTAAATGGAACGCAGGCTGGTTAGATAAAAGTTGCTGTTAAAAATATCGATGTATTATTTAAGAAAACTAAAATATTTTCTTTCAAACATTATCTTATTAATTGCTTCAAGAAAATTTTCATAATTTCAGGCATTTTCCTTCCTTAAATAAAACACAAATCTTAAAGGAAAATTAAGACAAAAGTAAGAATAAATATACAATCAAATCAAAATTAATATATGCAAATTCTTTCATTACGAAAATTATAGAAAATTATTTACTTCTGATGTATTTTAAATGTGTCAAAGTCATTTCAATAAACGCAGGCTTAATGAAGATTTAATTATACTACTATTGTATGATTTTAGAGCATTTTGAGCCTTTAAATTTACATAGTCCACATCAAATTAACTTACATTATTTGCTAGAATTTCTTAAGTCTTCTATGAATTTAATCAATATAAAGTATATTTTAACCTTTAAAATATGTATTTTGAAAGACAATACCATGAACATAATTTTCATCAAACAGCTGAAATATTTGAAACGAGAAAAAAATACTGAGAATTTAATCCTTCAGAATTCATTAATCTTACATATATAAAGTCAAATAATAATATATTTAAAATTAAATTATTATAATAAGTTTCCAAAAATCTAGAGATTCAGTAGGAAGTGGAATTAATAGGTATATATATATATATATATATATATATATATATATATATATATATATATATATATATATATATATATATATATATATATATATATATATATATATATATATATATATCATACTTATATATATATATATAATGGTTTTATAAAATTGGGTATTTTATTTAAATAAATAAATAAGGTATCTAAAAACAATGAAAACTGTCAGTTATATCAAATAGAAAAAAAATTAAAAATGTTTAATGCACAGTTTTTTAAAAATTAATGATAGTATTAGTTTAACTTTCACATTTTAAATTTAATGCATAAGTGATCTTAAAAAGTATTTTAATATCTTATTTGCAAATGTTGTTTTATCGTACAAAATATTAAAGTAAATTATAGTATGCATTTTGGTTGAGACCAATTAGTGTTGTTAATGATATTTTTAAAGATTAAGGAATCCCATTAGTGATTTCTTAAAATTAAACTAATTTCTTTCAAAAGTTCCATTCAACTGAAAATTCACATATATTCTGCAATCCTCACTTTTAAATTTTTTAGAAAAATATGTTATTTTTATTTTTTGAAATATTTCCTTCGATTTAATCTTACCATTATGAAACAAGGAGAACGATTAAATCTTAAATTAAATAATTCTATTTTCAGAAATATGTTATGAATCTAGGTCACTGTTTACAATTAAAATGTTTTCCAAGACATGAAAGCATGAAAATTTATGAAATCAGAGCTCACTTAATTGCTTTCTTAAATTAGATGCCTTGCAAAGAAGATGCAAACGGAAATAGAAACCACATTCCTTAGTAAATAATGAATATTAAACGATACTCTAGTAAATGGTTATCTTTATTTTGCAGCATCAGGAAATAAAGAAATTCCGTGAGAGAATTTAACTCATAATTATTACATATTAAGCTTTTGAGGATTTGACAAGAATTTTCATTATATTCTACGGCTTTGTGTTAAACGATTAGTCAAGAATTATGATTGAAAATTTCTTCTTAAACTGAAATACTGTTTTAATAATTTCTATGCTTTATCGTAAGCTTTTGATTAAGTACTGAAGCGTATAAATCAACGTATGTGTAAAATGGCTAATATATAGTATTAATATATAGGTATGATATAATTTAAAACTTAAGATCATAAATATTAACTTAAAACTTATGCACCATGAATCAACAATCCTGATTATATTAATGAGTTTTGCTTGATTTGATTTATTTGTAGCACGACATATAAAAATTTGTGATTATTTTGTATTATAAACCGGGAATATTTTGGTGATGTGCATTTAAGTTTAATAAACATATATTGCATTCTTCTGCATTGACGAATTTAAATGACATCAATTTATAAGAAGGAGACAAATTTTCGTCATAAATAAGAATAGAGTGATAGCAGAAAAATGTCATCAAATTGTCATTTTTGTTGACGATTTTAAACTTAATTTTGACCAACCTTGAATTCTAAATTTTGAAAGCAATTAAAAATAGTAGATTAAAGCTTTTCAAAATTGTATTCCAAATCTATAAATTTTCAATGAAAAATATAAAATTTTGTTTAATTAAGAATTAATTCTCCTATTCTTTAAAAAAATTAATGGCTTAATTAACTATTCATTTTGACCAGGGTATGTTTACAATCTGCAGAAAATAAATTTTAATAAGCTAAAATTATTAATAAATTTGCTAATAAAATATAAATTAAAAATTAATAATGATTGAATAGTCAGAAATGTCTTTAATTAAGTAATATGGATAATTGACCATATGTTCCTATAAATTTAAATACATTTACTTAACTTGATAGGATTACTAATCTTTTAAGCTTTGTTAATTGAATAATATATAAAAGCATAATGGGAGAGTTATACACTTATATTAATCAGGCCATCATCCCATACAAGATAAAAATATGAAAAATAATTCTGCATTAATAATGATAATTGAATAATCAAATTCATTTACTGACTAAACATATTTTATTTATTAGCTTACATTATTCTCAGTATATCGTGGATTCAAGATGGGAAAATTTATGTATTATATGTTTGGAAGCAATATTAATTATAATTACGTATGGCAATACATGATTATGCTTTGCTTATATTTATTTGTGGTTAATAAATAGTTTATGACAAACAAAAATATAAATAAAATGTGGGGTTAAGGGTTTAATTATACTTAATATAAAGAATTTATTCTTACTAAATTTATGTGGTAAAAACAGTATGATATATATATATATTGTACAAGTGTCTTAATAATATGATAATTATTATTTCTTAAACAATGGTTTATGCTAAAATTACTATAAATAAATATCTTAATTTAATTATCGTTTGTGTTAACGCAAATATATTCAATTTATGTGATTCATTTTATGTAACATAAATAAATGAGATAGATAAATATATATTTTAATTACGATTTCGTCATAAAATTATATCCAAAAAGCTTGCTTAAAATTTAAGAAACAATTAAGATTCAAAACACATAGATTATTACAGTTTGGAGATAAACTTTCCTTTAGATTAAATTTTATTTATTGCTTTTGAAATAAAATTCAATTCTGCTTTTTATTCCTCTCAATTCTGATTTTTTACATGTAAAAATATTATCATACATTTTATCTTACAATGTAAGAAAATTAACAAAAATGATTTAATATGTATATATGTATAATTTGTGCATTTTTGTAATAAATTGAAGCATGCAATCAAAATTGCTGTCATCTAAATAATAAGCATATTTTTCAATACAACCCTTGTGTAAGAATGCTTAAATTTTCTATGGACAACTTTCTGAGCTGGTAAAAAGCTTTCAAAGTTAAAATGACTTTTTTTAGTAAATTCGTGTTCATTTATAAAATATTTTTATTTTCTTGATTGTCCTCGAAAAAATATTCTTGAGAAGTGCTTGAAGTAAGAAAAGTATATTTTCTTGCAGACAATTGGTGAATTTTTCTCAAAAAATATTTGAAATTAAAAGTATGCAAGGTAAACACTTGAAATGAGAATCATCTAAGCATTTCCAAGAAAACACACATGTAATTCAACTTCTGTATAGAAAAATATTTGCCATCAAAAATGGTCATACTGCATACATGCTATAAGTAATACCATAATATTTAATATTGGTAATATATGAAAAATATATAGAAAGTCATCTTCATCTACAATAACTCGTTTGTATTCTGAAAGCATCTTCAGAATAATTTGAATTTTATTAGATATTTCTTTAATAACTTACGGTAATAAATTACATACATACATACATTACATAAACTAAAATGGAAACTTAAGACAAATTATTAAGTAAATGGATTAAAGACGAAGCAGATGAAAGTAGATTGTTCAAAGTGGGAAGAAAAGGGTTCTAAATATGCAAAAAATATTTTTAATTAATTTTAGTTTTTTAATTTTTCATTATTAAAACTATATTTTTAATGAAGTAGAATGAAATAAAATATGAATTTTACCATATATTAAATAAATAAAGAAATCGATGAAATTATGCTGCAAATTAATAATAGTTAATTTTAATTATGTAATCAATTATATTACATTTTAGGCACTTTAATTATTTTATTTGTATTTGAATTAGCCTTAAATATCTACATGTAATTCACATTATGATTGGATTCATACTTTGTTAATGTTTTTTGTTTAAAGAGAACCTGATTTTTGTAATCTTTTATAACTTGTTTCTAACATTTTTTAGAAATCTTAACAGGTTCTTACTTTGTGTCATAAAATTAACTATTGATAAATAAAAATAAAAACATTGATAAATATTACTTATTATAATACATAATAGCATCAAATTATTTAAATCTAAGTGAATGCATTTGTTGCACATATTAATAAAATTAACATTTTTGAGTGAGATCATCACAGATATCATTGGGAGGAATGATAACTACATTGACTCCTCCTTAAATTAAACAATAAGATTCATAATAAATGACATTTTGTAGAATCTATAAAATATTAACAATGGAAACTATTCTTTATTTTTAAAACTGATTTTTATGTAAGCAACTTTCAGTTTCTTGGTTTCTTTGTGAAAAACAGCATATATAATAGTTGGAATGACACTCATTTGGCATCATTTTGCAGAATGCTTGCCAAGAATAACCCATTCCTTACATTTCTTCATAGTCTTCAATTGTTAACTTATTATTTCTTTGACAGATTATTTACATATGATAGCGTTTTGTAAAGTAATATTAAATGGCTTATGTTATAACATAAGATAATATGTATTGGAAACAGATAATATTTCATTATGTAACCCGTAAGAAGAATAATGGCGTAATACCCGAATTTCTGGGCACTTGTAGTAAATGTTTCCCGTAAACAAGTAAGTAGTTTATTTATGCTTTCACAAAAATATTGCAACACTCCTTTCAATTGAAATTTTACATTATTATGATGTCCTCAAATTTCATCTGAAATTACAGTCATTATAATAAAAGGAAAAAATAAATACTTTTACAACATTTATGCCTATGATCCTTTCTTAAGAGTATTATTTCAGTTTAGTTTTATTTTCATTATATATTCTTAGAAAATGAAGACATATTCATGTATAAATGCCTTAGAAAATACTTTTGCCTACGAATTATTTAAATCCATAAATGCGGCAATTTTTAGTTAGTGTATGATTTACAATTTAACTAAAGAGTAATTTCATACAAATTACAGTAATAAACTCAAATAATGCTTAAATTTTATGGCTATATCAACTTCAGTTATTACATTGTAATAATTCACCCAAAAATATTAATCGTCTACTTTTAAGATAATAATATTTATCTCTTTTTGAGAAGTCAAATTAATGACACATTTTTCTTTGACATATTTGAAAAATAACTTAAACTAGTTCTGTTTTGTGCACTTGTACAATAAAAATAGCGTTTCATTTGTTAACTGAGGCGAAAGTGGTTTTCAAGGAAAAATGGCAAAGACAGAACTGTGCAATAGGAAAAAAATTTCACCAATGGCAGCCAACTTTTCCATTCCGACACATTCCCTAATTTATAAAAGAAAACAACCGTAAACGTTTGAAAAATGGGAAAGTAACGTTAACTAATTGCTTTTCGGTGTAGCCGATAAGTTATGTAGGACATCAAAACTTTTACATCCTAAGCAACTTTGTTAATGATGAGATACATGACTTTGTACGATAAGTGAAAAAAACTAAAGCTATTGATGTGTTTATATTTATTTTGTAAAATAGTTTTTTTAACTTAAAATATGTATGTAATTCTCATAGTTACAATGCATATATGCATTGAAACAATATATATATATATATATATATATATATATATATATATATATATATATATATATATATATATATATATATATATATATATATATATATATATATATATATATATATATATATATATATATATATATATATGATATATATATATATATATATATATATATATATATATATATATATATATATATATATATATATTATTTCAATGCTTTAATATTTCAATGTGTTGTCTTCCATTTGATATTCTACTTTTGGCATTTAATTTTTGAATGTACTATTTTCCATTTGGCATTTTTCATTGTATTTTGTTTCATTATATTTATTGCATATTTTATAAATTATACTATTAACTATATAAATATATATATATATATATATATATATATATATATATATATATATATATATATATATATATATATATATATATATATATATATATATATATATATATATATATATATATATATATATATATATATAGGTGGTTCCATTCATCTTGCAGGCTATAGAAAAAATAGAATATATGATATCGAAAAATAATATTTAGTTCCATATTATTAAATGGTGTAAGCTTCACAAATTATTACATAGGAAGAAATAATTTGTTAACTACCTTATAAGTGCCTCATTCATTTCATGAAATAATTCCTAAATACTCATAAAGTAATTCTTAAACAAATACTCCAAATTTACATGAGATTTTTAATTTAACAAAAAGTATCTTTCCGCTCGCGCGTGCGTTTCATAAGAAAAATATACCGTTTAATCATTTCTAATAGTTAAATTTGCATTTTTTTAATTAATATAAAATAAATTTTAAAATGAATTAAACATATATGATTATTTTCAATAATCTTATAAAATTTGTATTTCTTTATTTGAAATTAAAAAGGAGATATAGTATTATTCCTAAGAAAAATTAAATTAATGATCAAGAATTAAAGTCAATAAATCAAGCAAAATTTTCGTAAAAAATCATAGTTTATAGCCAATAATGTAACAATGGGAAATGAGCTGCTAACAAACTGAGCTCAATAACCTTAGGAGATGTGTTATTCTGCTTAAAAATACAAGGGCTTCTAGTTTCTCTATTTTAGTTATTTTTTGCTCATATATTTGCTCATATCTTAATGATTGGAATTCCTTAAAAACTCTTCTGTTAGAACTTTGCTATCTCCTATAAACACGATGGCTTTAAATTATATTCAGATAATATTATTAAGAAAAATGAATATTGGTAAAAATGTTTCATATCCATCTATTTCTGCATAGAATGTTGATACGTTTTAAATGAAACATTCTAGGACACTAATTATATATTATTTATAATTTTTGATTTTATACTTTTTGTAAAAATGCATTTTAGTTAATATTTAGAAAATTATTCTGCATTTTGTGCTAAACATAATTACTTAATGAGTTTTTAACATAAAATACAGTACTCTTAAAATTCTTATATCAATTTTATTGTTCAATAACTTACCAATATAACTCAGCGAGGAGCTTTTCACTATTAAACTTTTTAATACGCTAAATTGACGAATTTCAAATTCATTATATTTATTAAAATTTCATGCAGTTATTAAGAATTCAAATTGTAAAGTTTTCACTCAATATTGTCTATAGTAATTTAATCATGCATATTAAAATTTATCTTATTGTTCGTTATTAATTCAACTATTCATAAATGATTGCTTTCATAAAATTATTCATTTTTGTACATTGAAAACAAGGACAGACAGACAGAGGGAGAGAGAGAGAGCTATGCAGTAAAAGATACAAATGGTATAATAAATCAGTCTCATTAGTCTTTTAAGAATTACCATGTATTTTCGTCACATAAATAAATGCATTGTAAATCACTTTTCATTGTATAAATATTCAAAATGTTAGTGATTTAAAATTTCAAGTTGAATATCTTTGTCAATCCAGTTTTAACTGTCGGTATATTTTACGATTTTTAAAGAACTGCTCATTTCTAATTACTTTACAGGATACTAAAATAGAAAAAAAAAACCATTCCTACAGGAAAAAACCCGGTGCTCTATTAAGAACTTTTATTTTTATTTCATAAAAATTTATCATTCTATTAACTTCGCAAGAAAGTGAAGTAAATGTCATTTTCAAATAAACATAAATTTAATTTATATTATTTTTATGCCTAAGTTTATTATCCTCCTAGATAAATTTTACATTCACGAAGGGATATATATTAAAATTGTATGTCATATTTGGTTCCTAAATTTGCATTAAGAAAAGTATTCTTTCTTAAGAAAAAATTATTAATTTATATAGCATATTTATCAGTATTGTTAAAAATTAATAGGTTTTTTAAATGCCAAAACTAGATTTAGTATCTGAATATAAATACAAATAAAAACCACCCAATTGAGTGATTTCAAGAAATGTGGTTTGATCTATTTATCTTTTTCTACAAAGTAGAGTGAAATCTTTTATGCTAACTGCTGATTTGACTAATACCCATAAATTGAGTTAATTGTAGAATGTGTGATTAGGAGTTTATATAAAATATATTTATATCTTAATGATTATAATAATTAGAATCCATGTTTAAATGTTTGTTAAGTGGTATTTTATCTCAGATGTGTGTAGATGATATACCTTAAACTACAAGACTAAATGGAATGTCCCCTATGTAATAAAGAACATACAAAGAAGAACTGTCTATTCTAAAGGAGAAAATAATGCCAATCTCCATAACATTGATTGTTATTTTTTATTGATTGAATTTAACATCAAGTGTTTTAATAGAATACTGTATGACTTTCTTCTATTATTATATTTAAAATAACCCCCACACATTTCTAAACATTCAGTAATACAGAAATTTTAGATAATATTTAAAGACTGTCTCTTCTTATTTTTCGCTGATTTTATATAATGATTTTGTTGTGTTGATGCCAACATAGTTGCTATTTTTATCATTTTCCATTTTAATACATGAAAACTGAGCACAGTGGAAAATTAGCGTTAATCATATCGTTAAAAAATTGCTTTAACATTTTTAACAGGAAAATCTAAACTTTGGTAATAAAGTTAAATGTATATTTAAGGAAATCCCAAAATACTATTCAAAAGAATATTTAAAAAAATAATTTCACTTATCTTTCGAGTGCATTGTATAAAAATATGTAAGAAGAAAATTGAGATAAAATTATTTATTTACGTCATATAGTACATTTTCTTTTAACAAATAATTTGGAATCTTATTATACCTTTTACTTTGTACATTTAAATAAATTTCCTAAAAATGCTGTGAAAAGAAATGTATTCAAACAATGAAGACTTCCTCATATCAAATTGAATTGCTTCCTCTAAGGCAAGAATTCAAAAATAAAATAGGGATTATTCAACCAATCTAAGCATTCACTGGAGCAGACATTTCCTAAAGTGTAGAAACTGGAACAATTGGAAGAGAAAAAGTATGTTATAAGTGATATTTTTTTCGCTTTTGGTAACGAGAAAAAATTACTTTTTTAACTTTCCAAGTTTTTTTTTTCTTTTATGAACTTCACATACCATTTTCTAGTAGTTACTTTTAACGAAAACTTTAATTTTTTATTGAAAGCATGTTTTTGTTGCTAGATATCGGTGAACACTCAGGTAAAAGATTCGAAGAAATTTATTTCCGGCTGGGCGGCGATGTTGAAATGACTGATGACTATATGTTTGACTTAAACACACATAACACTTTTCTTAAATTAGCAGTGAGTGAAAGAGATTATATTTCATACGTCTGTCTTCCTTTCTTCTAACTATTTCAAAAGAAATGTTAATTTATTTAAACATCATAAATTTTATTTATTCTTAAGAAATTTAGAAAGATGTTAATTCTTTTATTCATGGAATAACTCGTTTCTGAAATTCTATTCTTTTCTGTATTATTTTTATAAATACCTAACGGAAGTAAAAATGGTCTCATTTTGACATTTTATGAACATGTTTTCACTTACTAAAATAAATAGCATTTTACGTTATTGTGTTTACAAGTCTTAAGACAAAAATCACAAGAATGTTACGTTTATATGTAACCTTCTTTGAAAGAGAGAATTAGAATAGGTTCACAGTTACACGAATAATGAGTCATTTGAAAATTATTTCCTCTTTTCATATAAGCCTTAACACATTTGTTTTCATAAATAATAATAATTTAATTCACAAAAGGGGCCAAGCTTCAATTTAGGAAATAATGCTGTTTAACTATTTACAAATAAACTGAATTTGCATAGTAAATTTTGCATAATTCTAACTTCCATTTTCTTACGTCCCCTACAAAATGACGCCCATTTGTAGGGGACGTAAGAAAATGGAGTTAGAATTAGCCAAAAAAACATTATATTTATTATGACATTACACATGATTAAAAAATATTTACAAAGAAAATATTTAATAATTAATAATAAGGTTACATAGTACCTGTACAGTACAAACTATAAACAAAGTTATTTACGAACCGGATGGTTCGGCTTCCATTCCTCAGTCCTCTATTCTCTCTTCTAACTCTATTGGATATAGAATATTTTTATTTGGCCTGTAACGCCATCTATTGTCAGTATAGTTAATATGGATCTGTTACAAATCTCATTATCATCCTGATAATGTTTGCATGTTGTAATAATAGCATGTTTTGTATTAAAACTAATCCAACACATAACTTTTGTTTTTGTAGTATTAGTTCCGTTATTAGTCGTTATAACTTCTGTCTTAATTAAATTTTGTTCAGACGTGTGCATGAATGTTATAAGTTTGTCTACTAATACTGCTTGTATTTGATATATATTTTTTGCACGTCAATTTGCATGTTTAGTGAAGTTTAATCTTTTGAAATGTATAATGTGTTCAGTAAAGTTCTTGAATTTAAACTGTTTATATTGTAAAACAGAAGTGACTCTAAACGCTGTTCTATAATGTTTTAAAATGATAAAATCGAAAGAAATCGATTGATTTTTTTATTGTTTTTAATTAGAATAAGCTTTTGATATTGCATATTTAAATTAAAAACTGATTATCTTTGTTTATTTTCGTTGAAAGAATAAAATTAGAATAATTTCTATGTATAAAAAGAGTCAGTGTTCTGTCTAGACAAAAGTATTGAAGTCGAAATAATGGTTCCATGAGTGTTGGTTTTGATAAAAATAAGTAAATATTTTATTTGTTTATTCTTAAAAGACAGTGTTTTATATTCGATAAAAAATTTTTAATTTTTTCTATCGATGTGGAATCTATTAAGTTTTAAAACGAAAGCAAAACAAAATATAAGAATAATATTTCTGTTGTGTTCTATTCTATTTCTGTTCTATTTTGTTTTTACTCTTGATATCTATAATTTTTTTTACTTCTTTTGAAAGAAAATAATACTTTGTAGAACTTTGTATTATATGACATTGCTAAAATAAGATATTAGAAATAAATGTTTTGTATTTATTTGTTTCTCTTGAATATTTTCTATGAGTATATTATACTTTAAAATTTTTTATAAGATATGGTTTTAAATGAAACATAAGAACATTAAATATTTTTACATTGAAAATTATTTGCTACTAAGTTAGTAATTATTTAACTAATAATGTGAAATTGATTGTCAAGTGAAATGCAGAAATTAATTTTTGAATTTATTTAAAAATTTGTAAAATTAAAAAACGTCATATTTTTTAGAAATAATTTTGTTTTCACTCAGAAGAAATTGTGTATTATTTGTTTAATTATTATGGAAGTAATTTATTAATTGAATGGTAATTGAAGCTATTAGAGGATATTGCTTATTATTCATATTTCTTCCTTTCTTTAAAAAAAAAGAAATAACTTTAGATATTATCAAAACTTTTGGTTTGTAATTTAATTTGAATTATAATTTTACAAGATATATTTAGTAGTTTTCTGTATTGTTTCTAGTGTTAGAATGTGATAAATGTGAAAAATATTTTCAAATTATATTATTGTTGAAAAGTAAATTAAAAAAACATGTGTTTGAATAATTTAACAATTAGTATTTAATTAAAGTTGCTTAACAAGTGTTTAACAAAACTTGTTTAATTGATTAACTTAATTTAAATAATAAGTTATAAAATAAGAAATTTTGATATAAATAATGGCCTTCCTTTACCGTGCCCGAAAAGAAGATTTAAGTACCTCAGCCGACGAGCTTGCTTTGGTAGTGGGAGATAATTTAAAAATAGTCCAATTAACAGTTCTTATTGGCAAAGCTCCTAATTTTGATGAAACTATGATCAAAAGTATGCTTCAAGCAATAACTGAAGTGCGAATTGCTCAAGAAACCGCAGCTTTAAGAGAATCCGAAATAGCTGATGGGAAGGAAAAATTGAGAAACAACAAAAATATGAACTCGAGAAACTCCAGCTTCAAATTGAATCTCAGCGTTTGGCAAGCATAGATCCTCTATCGTCAACTGATCCCTCAGTAGCAAACCAGAAGCTGGATTTTAGTAATTTCAGCACTCTTTTACCAAAATTCGATCCGAAAAAAGAAGAATTAGGTACATCCTTTACAGTTTTCGAAAGACAAGTTAAATTTATGAAATTACCTGAATCTTCATGGATCCCTTACTTAATAGGCACCCTGTCATCTGACATTGCAGCTCTCATCGTTCGAGAACCTGAAGAAACACAAGAATATGCGAAAGTAAAGAAACTACTTCTGAAAATTTAAATTGTCTGGAGATCGATTCAGACAACTTTTCGCTCAACACAAAAAGTACCCAGAGAAAACATGGAGAGACTTCTTCTTTGATCTGTCTAGCTATTTTGATGGTTGGCTTGAAGAACTTAAGGTTCAGGTTTTCGAAAAGTTAAAACAACTTATCATTGCAGACCAAATCAAGAAGAAAGTTTCCCCTGATGTTAAAGAACACTTTAACGATATTTGGTCTGAATTTATTTCTCCGTTTGATTTGGTTGAGAAACTAGATGCTTACGAAAGTGTCCGGTGTGGTGTAAAGAAATCTCTCCTTCCAATACATCAAAAGAAGCAAATCCCCCTTAAGCATTTTACTCAAGAAAGAAAAACTCGACATGAAAGAAATGAGAATCTTAATAAAGTGTCAAGCGAAGTCGCATGCTATGGATGTGGCAGTCCAGGAGTTAATAAACCAAAATGCCCTACCTGTAGAGGAAAGGAAAAGAAAATTTCTGGTACATTAAGCAGCGTTATTCTTCAATCGGCTTCTTGTGCACCCGCACAGATAGCAACGTTAAGAGTAACTATCAATGGAATCATGGATACCGCTTGCGCAGACACTGCTGCAACCCACACAATCGCAGGAGAAACACTTAACAACATCCTGCAGAAACAAGGGGCAATCTTTGCCACCAGTACACTACTAGTGTCTTTACCAGAGGGTAGTAAAATAAAAAGAGAAGTTCACACAATAAAGGTAAAAATTCGTCTTGGAGGCCGTACGTTGCCCTTGAACCTTGTTGCCATCCCTGAGGCAAAAGGAAACAACACCTTGTTGGGAATGGACTTTTTGAATTCGGCTGGGATTGTGTTAAATTTGAAACGGAACAGTTGGTTTTTCAATGATCAACCCAAACGACACTTTTCTTTTGAAGAGCCGATGCCAGCTTTTTGTGGGTCGCTACAAGCAAATGCTTCCCAAACGGTTGCATCGCTAACTGTGAAAGAAAAAGGTAGTATTGTTGAAGATGAAACATTCCATTTGACTCCCACCCGGGAAAAGAAATTAAAGAATCATCCTCATCATCTGCGTGAAGATGAAGACATTCTTCTGACTGCTGAACAAAGAATTGAACTAACTGAACTCTTATCCCAGTATGAAACTATCTTCTGTCCAGGGGAGAAGCAACCCCATGTATTGAATCTTACATTGATACGCAGAACCATCCTCCGGTTTCTGTTCCTCCGTATCAAGTGTCTCCAGATAGGAAAGAAATCATGCAAAATGAAATTGATAAACTCTTAAATGAAGGAATTATTGAGCCCTTTGAATCTCCGTACGCAGCGCCTGTTGTGCTCATCCCTAAGCCAAATGGTGCTTATAGATTCTGTCTGGATTACAGAAAATAGAATGCCATCACGAAGACAGACTCTTACCCTCTTCCACGCATAAATGATTAAGTTCAAGAAGCTAAGCAAACTCGTTATATGTCGACCATCGAAATTAAAGCTGGTTGTCACCAGGTCAATGTGACTGCTATAAATAGAGACAAAACTGCATTTATTTGTCCTTTCGGGACATATCGTAAGTACCAATAGTGATAGAATTGTTTTGTTTTTCTTAAAAATTTCTAAATATATAACAACAGACTTCAGGGTAAACATCGAAAAAATAAGGAGAAAAGGAAGAAATTTTAAGATCATTCTTTATTAACAAAAACAACTAGCACTTCTTATTCATTGTGAACAATTAATGATAAAAGAAAATGAAAGTCTTAAACATCAAGTAAGCAATTTGTTATACAAATTCAACAATGTTTCTATTTTCAGTTAGAAGTAAAAATTAGAAACTACCAATGATAAGTAAGCTTTGAAAAAAAAGCTTCAAAAATATTTGAAATATTGTTTTAGCTTTCTTGTATGAACTACTGCAGATAGATTTAATACATTTATAGATTTTATGAATTAAAATGTTTTTAATTTTTTCAAGGTAAGATATGGAATTAATCTCATAAAATACAAATAAATACTCATGAATGTAATATAAACTGATATTTCCCCAAATAAAGTATAATTATTTACATTAATGATAATACATTTACCATATCAAATTTAGCGTCGTATGTTAAACAAACGCATATAATTTATCTATTATAGAGCACTACTATACTATATTTTATAACTTAAAATACCGTCAAAAGTATAACAAATTCGTATTATTAGTTACGAATTATATCTATGACAATGTGAAATTTTAAAAAAATTGCAAAATACAATTAATTTCCAATACTTTCCAATAGTATGAATCATTTACTCTTATAAAATATTTATTTTAATAGTACCTGCTATAATTTTTAAGCAGACAATGTAATTTTTAAGAACTGTCATATTTTATTACACTAAAATATAAATCATACTCAACTTTTTTTTTATTTTCTGTGCCTTATAAGTATTGAAATAAATGCAAAAATCATAAAAACTTGAAACATTTGTTAATTGATTAATATTCAAAAATATTTCTTTAAACTTTTCTTTAAAATATTTCGAAATATTTCTAGGCTCTCTGTCACTTAATTTTATGATATAACTAAGCAGAATTGATAATGTATGTGATTTATTATCATTTAATAAAAAAGTGCACTTATTATATGCATTATTGAGTTATCATTGTTGAATTACTGTTACGTTAAGTTTGAAGTAAGATGTCACACTTTCGAAAAGACAAATAATCAAAACTTAACTGATATTCAGTTTGTAATAATCATTTCGTCTTATTACGCTTGAAACATATTGTCTAACGTGGAATAAATAAATAGTGAAGCAAAGGAAATTAATTGAAACTAGTTAAAAATATACGCTCTGAGAAAAAAATATGAAAAATGTGAAATTGTGAAAAAATATTTAAAAATGTTAGAACGAATTGTTGTTCTTAAACAGGAATTTTATTGCAGACTACTCTCTCAATAAACTGAAATAGAAGCATACCTACATACATAAATGACTGTGAATGATTACTTAGGACAATATGCACATTAAACACCATGCTATAAAACATACATGTATACAAAAGTATAATTCTTATCATGCACAGGTATAATTGCATAACCAATGAATTAATAAATCACATTTTATGATTTAAATTCATAAAAAAAAATTGCCCTTTATAATATATTTTACACATATTTTTGACAAGTTAAGCTAATAACTTCAAGTGCTATATTTTGTGTGAGGTTTTATTAAAAAAATTATTTTCCTATTCAGATAAAGTAGTAGTTTGTAAATTTGTCATTCATTATTTTTCTTACATTTCTTTTAACCTGAATCTAGACTCTTAATTTCTAATATTTTAAGTGATTTATTTAAAATCGAACGTATTTTAAAGGTAATAAATCCTATTACTAAAAATAATAACAATGTATTAATCAATAAGAGCAAAACACCTGCAAAAACAAATTAAATTTCTTTAAGTAAATATTTCATCTCATTTATTACCAAAAATTTTACATTAACCTAAGTCTTAAGACGTTAATTCCATCAAGTAATTTTTTCTCAAAGCAAATATTTCTTATAACAGTTAAAAGTGCTGATATAACAGCATACCAAAATTAAGTTTTATCCTAATAAATTTTAAGTTATGTAACATTTGAGAGTAGAAAACTATCCTATAGTAGTCCGTTAGAAATTCAGCTTTATTATTATTTTATGAAGTGGCTCCCTTGTGACATAATCTCAACTGCTGCTGTTTGAGTATCTGTTGAAACGATTAAAAGTGCTTTTGGAACTTTTATGGGCCATTAAGAATAGCTCAAACACTGGAGCGTGGAGTGGTTACTCTGTGGTTTAAGTTTTTCAGTGGGGATACTTAAAGCCTCTTGTGGATTGCTTAAGTGCTGTTCTACGCATGATTTATTTTATTTGATCCGGTTTTATCATTTATTACAAAAGTTGTACACATAAAATTAGAAAATATTTAGCAAATACATGAATATTGTAATTTTTTCTTGTAAAATTTGTAATGCTAAATTTTGATGATAGGAGTTTTTTTTTATATTTATGGTAAATAAATTGCTTTCATTATGAGTCTCAAAAAATATTCGATAAATTATACAGAAGCTTTAAGCTTAAATCCTTCCTAATAAATCATTAAAATAAAAGGAAAAAAATAATTTTAGAATTTATTTAGAATTTTAATAAATAATAATGATACTTGACTTTTTTCAGAAACTGAGTAATATTTCAAAGCTAACTATTTAACTGAAGCCAAAATGCTTCTTTATAATTATATTTGTCTACTCTGAATTCTTTCTTCAAAAGAAAGAGTTCAGAGTAGACAAATATATTTATATTCACTTTTTCAGAAATTTATTTCAAATAATAATTTGTAGGATTTATCTAAAATGTATTTCTTTCATTTAAAGAAGAAATTAAATATGTGATAAAACGGAATTTTATTTTGTGTGGAATTTTTGCAAAAAAAGGGTTTATAGTTGGGTCATGAAAGCATGTAATTATTGTTAATTTTACAATACTTCAGATATCTTAGATGAAAGTGACAGATTGGATTCCCATAGATAATATTATCTACATTAATTTATTTCATTTGAAATGATAATAATTTGAATTTTACATTTGTTATCTGTCTTGTCTGTCAAATCTAGTTATTTATTATCCTGTTATCTATGTTACTTACGTATTATTATATTGGGACAGACATCATTTATTGAATTGTGATTTGTCTAACTATTTTAAACTAAAATTCATAAACATTTACACAATTATATCATTTAATGAAACTTTTACACTGCTAATGAGAATGGTAACTCTTAAGATAACTTTTTGTAAAAGGCATTCTCTTT
Organism: Latrodectus hesperus; assembly: GCA_037975125.1. Taxonomy (NCBI): domain Eukaryota; kingdom Metazoa; phylum Arthropoda; class Arachnida; order Araneae; family Theridiidae; genus Latrodectus; species Latrodectus hesperus. The sequence goes on from CM075851.1 coordinate 20,001,888, forward strand.
ATTGGGCTTTTCGCAGTGTATTAAACTCAAATAATTGATTAGAACTACATTCACGAAACAAAATAATATTGAAATCAATAACTATCTGCCATAGGTAATTTATTTAATAATACTTAACTATTCTCAGAAAATATTTGTGATTTTATTTATGTAAACATATCCTTATTTTCTATATTTTATGCTGAAACATGTAATATTAGAAAACATGTCCTTTCATATAATGAAAGGAAAAATTGATTCAAATCCATACCATGAGTGATCTGTATTTAAAAAATAAACAAAGTTCTTATAAACAGTTTATAATCTGCAGTAATCAAAATAAAAACTAACTAATAAACAATAATTATTTTATGTGGAATTTGAATTAGGACCACAGAAAATTAATTTTCCTCTTAAAACTACAGATGATTATGCGATGCATATAATAAATATAATGCATAAAGTAATATATAAACCTGCTTTTAACAACAGCTATGAAGAAAATTTTCTGATTATACTATTTTACCTGACATCTATAATGCTTTGTTATGAAGTTGTAGAGCTTTGAATTAATCTTAAATATAAAAATATCATTATAATAATTTAAACAAAATTAATTTCTTGAGTTAAATTAATAAATATACTGTAATCTTAAGAAGTTTTAAAAATTAACATTTGTCTGATGTCATATACTTAAATTTCAATTGTTTAATTTATTTTCAATTGTTATATGATTCAATTCTGGTACTTAAAGCTGCTGTTAGTTTACTGTACATCAAGGAAACCATTCCTGGTAGAAATGTGTTCATTTTGTAAAGTACATTTAAAATTATACTGGGCCAAACATTCCACGTGCTAGATAAATGTTCATTTCTCCGCTTCCAATTATTTTATTTGGAAATTAAGATTGGAAATGAAAGTTGAAAAAGCATGATATAATTTCTACCAAATTAAAAGCCAAATTAAAATCATCTCTGTATCACTTATTCTTTAAGAGTATCAACGATATGATTTGTTTGCACATGTGTCCATTTTATTTAACTCACCAATATAGAATGTGAATATAATAAAAGATTGATTGAACGTTTCGTACATACATTATCCTACTATAATTAGAATAAATTACTGTAACAAACAACACAATAATATGTAATATTAAAGCAAATGAGTATATATAACTTGGATAAAAAAACAGTAAATAGTAAGTGGAATTTATGTGGAAAGTACTTGAAACTCTACTATCGATTTGTAAGAAAATTGTGATTTTGTTACAGCATTTTCAATTCTAGGGACATAGCTGAGAAAAATTTCAAAATTATACTATTACCATAGTATTTATTATTAAGAAACAAAAAAGAAGAAACTGATTTAATTTCCAAACAAAAAAAGAAAACTTGAGTAAGTATTTTAAATTGATACTATATATTTTACCAGTTCATACGTGGCAGTTATTGGTTACAGCAACAAGCAGCACAACAACTGGATTCCATATAACTTTTTTTTACATTTTATGAAAAATTCAAGAGTAAGGATACCTTGTGAAAATATTGGAAGCACTTGATTCGGATTTCAGTAAGCACTGAATGTGACAGAAATTTATTTTTGTAAATCATAAATAATAAGGATTATGTTACTATAAGCTATAAAGGCTCATTAGTTATGGTTATTAATGCAGATATTTCTGCTATTAATGCAAACTACAAAATACATTTTTTGCCTGATGTTTGGTGGAAAAATAACTAATAAAATGACAACAAAAATTATAAAAATCCTAATTAAAATTTTTAAGAAAAAAATTCAACATTTATATTCCATCAAATGATTCCATTGAGTTAAGACATTTAATCGATGTAGAACTGCTCAAAATAATGCTTAGTGTTTCATCGTAAATCGTTAATTAAAGGAAACTCAATGTAATTTATTAAAAAAATCAAATGGGATAATTTGAGAACAAGAATTAAATTTGAAAAACTGTTAAAACATTATATAATATAAATGCATAAGGCAACATTATTATATATATATATATATATATATATATATATATATATATATATATTTATCACTCAAATTTTAATTGCGTCTCATTGTTTGTGCTTATTTTTCAAACCTATTCATTTTCGTTGTACTTTATGTATCCATCATTAGTTAAATAAATAAACAAAAGTTAAATTTACTAACTAAAACCTTTTTAGATGTTTAACTTTGAAAGTCATCATGCACTGAATATGAACTAAATCATTTAAAGTAACGGAGATGAAAATATTTTTCGTGTATGCATTCAGCTTCCTTAAAGAATAAATCAAAGTTGTGTATTTTGCTTAATGGTATCAGAAATTATATTACAAAAAAGTCCTATCATCTTGAATATTTTGAATACAAGAATAATAAACTTTTTCTGGAGTTGATGATGCAAACATTCGTCTTCCTTTTTTAGGAGCAACGACCAATTTTTTTCATCTAGTGACACGGTTCATTTCCTATCATCTTCTTTCAGATATTGGCCTCAAAATTCATTGCAGATTTGATTTTTCTTTTTTTATATTCTTATCTTTATCATTTTTATATATTATATGAACAATATTTTGAAAATGCAACAAAAAGAACTAATAGAAAATTAAGAAGGAAATGTTCATGAAATGTTAAAACTAAAGTAAAAAATTAAGAGCATACAAAAAAGCTATTTTTAAAGTTTTTTTTTATTTAATTACATATTTCTTATTTTTCATTAGATAACACATTATTTTTAATTACAATTACATTTTCTAGGAAATTTTTATCTTAAAATTGTTTCATTATTGCCAAATATACATTTTAAAATTAACATTTTTTTCAGTAATATGAAATTATGCAAATTATTAATCATTATTAATTTTATTATTATAATTATTGTTAATAACTGAAAACTTGTATTATTTGAAACTAAAGTTTAGTGCGATACTTCTCTTATATAATAGAAGATAATTGGATATCAAATATAATAATTAGTTATTTAATGAGAGTTAATATTTTATTGGTTTAAAAGGATTATATACGTTGCTAAGATATATCTCACTAACTTTTAAAATGAATTATAAATTCTCAAATCAAAATATTATTTAATTTTAAAATTGATGTTATTTAATTGAGCAAAGTTTTTAAATTATTAGAAACCTCTAACCATTAGTTAAAAATCATTGAATAAATATTTAAAGATTAACAGATCTTGACAAGCTGCTCTTTTTAAAGACTTTCTTTTCGTTGCTTTGGATGACATTTTAATAAACTTTTTTTTAATGTGTGGCTCACATATGTGGGGTACTGAACCTTTTTTGACAGTGCATTTATTACATTGTGTGTTTTTGACAGTATTACATTACAAGGAATTGAAAATCACTTAGTGACAAGTATAGGATGAATATTAATATTAATGATGTTAAATGCATTCCCAATTAAGTACAAATGACAATTAAACTATTTGTGAATGTTTATTATAATTAATTTCTAAGCTAATTGAAATTAAAATGTTTCTTTCTTTTATTGCATATTTTGTATTTTCTGTAGAATAATACATTTTCAAATAATAATTTTCATATATCTAAACTAAACAAAATATAAGAAAATTACTTACTCTAATTATAAATACTCTAATACTCTAATTACTTTAAATTATTACTAAATACTCTAATTACTTTAAATTATTACTGAATACTCTAATTAAAATTACTAAATACTAAATACTCTAATAACTTTAACTTTTGTCATTTATTTATTTTCAATTGAGAGGACGTAAATTTTTTTGTTTGAGTACTCTCACTTTTGTGTACATTTACAATTTATTTATTTATATACATTGTGAATGTACGCAAATTTATTTATGTATTTTAAATTTAAAGCTGAGTTATTCTATTTTTTAAATTTGATCTTTCTTGTTTGTTAATATTTAAAAATATATATATGAGATATAATCAGGTTTTAATGCTTAATGATTTCACATTTTTAAATAAATTACTAAAGCTCAGAATGAAAACTTAGCTAATCATTGCCATATGTTTATGTTTTATTTGAATGCAATATATAAATATTTATTTGACATTCAAATAATATTGCAAATTCAAGGAATAAACTCTCTAAAGAACATTTTCCGATACAAGAATTATGTTGACATAAAACTTTATATATTCCCTAATCTTTTATAACATTATTATATGAGTAATTAATTTCATTGCTATTAAAATGACATAGATTTTTCTAAGTGAATAACTACTATCTTAAAATTAGTCTAATTACTTTTATTTATTGGTTTCCCTTATTTATATGTTTTTTATGTTAAAATACTGCTTTCTAACATTTTCCTCAATCAATTTGATTACAGTTTTAGCTTAAATTTACTATACATTTTTTCTACTGTTGTCATTTTACAGAATTTATTTTACTCTTCGTTACTTTGATTATATTCCAGTTATTTTTTGGTATACTGCAGAAAAGAGTCAAGTTTTCTTTATTGAAGTAATTATATTTTCCTATATTACTTTTATTTTTGTAATTTTATACTTCTTTGCTTTGATTATATTACATATATTTTTTGGTATTTTTTTAAAGTTGTTGTGGCTTATTCTCCTTTTGTCTGACTTCGTCAGACAAGGTCCATAAGACCACTGACCCGAAGATAATCTGAAACAAGAAGGGGGAAAGAATAAAAGTCCTTCTTGGTGAGCCCCATGCAGTCAAGAACATATTCAGGGGAGCCCTGTTAGGCTCGGCATTTTGTGCATAATGAATAGGTCTTCCTCCCCTCTAAAAAAGAGAGGCTTTTTGTGTGGCCGCTTTTGAGTCTTGCTATTGCAGTTCGGGTGGCTCTGTCGCAGTTGAGACTGAATGATGATCCAGGTTCGCTGCTCCCATACCAGTGGTGCCTGGGTGGGTTTCTCCATTCCTTCGAAATATCACAAATGACTTTGGAATGAAGTTCTGCAAAGGTTGGGGCTGTGTGAGAAGGGGGAGAATGGCTGAAGCCCTGCTTGGCTAAGTGATCCGCTTGCTCATTGCCATAGATGTTAACGGGGGATGAAATCCACTGTAAATGAACATCGTGTAGTTTGGCGATATCTTTTAGCTGAAGAAGGATAGAAATGCTGCTTTTATCTCCAACTGTGAACAAGTTTTGAAAGTGCTGAAGGACACTGTGACTGTCAGAAAGAATCCAGAGGTCTCCGAAGCCATTCATTGCGAATAGTCTGAAGACCGTGTTCTATTGCTATGAGTTCAATTTTAAAAACAGAGGAAGAATCAGGGTTACGGAGAAAGTAGTATAGTTTTTCTCCCGGTTTCTCAATGTAGATACCACTGCCTGCGTTGTCATTCAGTTTGCTACCATCTGTAAAGATTTTTATGGCGTCATCCGGGATTTTATTAATAACCTCCAGTGTCAACTGCTTAACATGAGCTGGGATCAAATCTTTCTTGCTGGCTGAAGTAGATAAACTCAGGTGAAATTGGACTCTTGGGAGTCCTTCTGCTGGACTTAAGCAAGATTTCAAGGAGTGAGGCTCAACATTATCAGAAGGTAAATGTAAAAGCTCAACGTGACTAAAGGGGCTGTTTTTCTTCAGTCGCTGATTGTTGCGCCAGTTGTTTAGATACACGGATGTTTTGTTATGCTGCCCATAGCTGGAAAGTTTGTTAAAGTATTTGGTGAGGTTAGCCTTTCTTCTAGTTTGAAGCGGTTGTAAGTTAGCTTCATAGAGGACTATTTCTTTGGGACATCTGCGCTTCAGTCCAGTATTAATTCTGGCAGCACTTAGTTGCACTCTTTCCAATTTATTCAAGTTAGAGTCTGAGGCACAGCAATAGATGGGAAAACCATACTCCAGTATGGGCCTAATGAGTGCCATAAATGTAGTTCTTAGAGTGACTGCGTCGGCTCCCCAGTCTTTTACAGCTATGTATTTGAGAATATTTAAGCGTTTCCTACTCTTGGAGACAATATGCTCTATATACTTATTACTTGTCCAATCAGGATCCAAGATATAACCCAGGTATTTAGGGTGGTTCTCATAAGAGAGATCCTGGTTTTCCATCTTTAGCTTTGGCTGATAATTGCATAACTTTTTGTCGGTGGTAAAGAATGTGACAATGGAATTGGTGGGATTGGAGCAAATTTTATGTTCTGAAGCAAATCTCGATAAAGCAGAGAGGGTGTTATTGAGAGTACCTTCCATGTTAACTAAGTCATTACCAGAGCACCAGACGATGATGTCGCTAGCAAACAAGCCCAAACGCACTCCAGTGGGAGGTGTTTTCTTGATGCCTGCAAAGTATAAAGAGAAAAGCGTAGGGCTAAGGGCTGAACCCTGAGAAACACCTTGTTCTAGCTTAACTGGTTTTGAAAGAGTCTTGTTAAATTTTACTTTGACGGATCTGTGATGTAGGAAATCCGAAATCCTCGCTAGTGTACTGCCACGAATGTTAAAGTTTAATTAACAATTTATGCTTCCAAACTCTATCAAAAGCTTTCGTAAGATCCAAAAGAGCAGCAGTTGTCTGGTTTATAGGCTTTAGATTATGTGCATCTCTAATTCTTTGGCATAAAAATAGTATTTGATCGGTAATTTTTGAAGTGAAGGGCAAAGTTTGCATTATATTTTCAAATGTAATATTAACATATTTTCATATACTCATAACCTTATCATTGTTGTATATAAGCACAAATACATACATTCTTTCTTAAATATATATCAAATCCATAACTTCTACATCTTAGCCAGTTTTTTGAAGTCATTATTTATGAAACTTGTTACTTAATTAAAAGGAATAATTTTAATATTTTTTAAACTTACCTTAAGATATGAATTAAAAACATTAATATATTTATTCACATGTTTTTCAATGAATGTAGGTGTTATTAATGCACAAAAAATAATTTTTGTCACATAGACAAATATTTGTGTTGAATCAATTATTCTTTACTTAAAATTTCGTGATTTGCTTAAGACGTTTTATGTATTTTAAATTGAGATATTTTTACTGACTAGAAAATATTCATTCTGGTATAAAAAAAAACTTCGCTTTTTAACTTGCTTTTGCAGTTCAGCATTCCTCTTTATACTCCAATAAATGGTTGGAATTTGCACACTTCAGCTGTACTGTATTGTGTCCAAGATAAGCGGCTCAAATTTAAGTGATATAAATTACTTTATATACTTTAAAGGTTATTTCGTTTTTATTTACGATGTATATTTTAAATAGGGTATTTCGCAGCCTTATATGTTTTTTTTGTCTTAATTTAATATAAAATTTTAAAAATTTTGAAATTATTAAGATTTTGAGAAACATTTACAATTAAATATGATTATAGTGCTCAGTATTAAAATTTAATAATATATTTTTAAATAAATGTAATACTCATTTCAAATAATCTACCATTCATTGGGAAACATAAAACATTATTTTTACATTCAAGCATGCCATTTTTCTTATAATTGAAATAGTACTTATATGATCTTAATTTAAAAATCAATAAGTTGTTTTCAAAATCTCCAATGTTTATATATACTTATACATTTAGTACTTGTGTGTGTTAATTATTTCAAACACACATATATAGTTCAAATCTATTCTAATTCACACTATTTCTACTTATTTCAGTATAATTTAGAATTGAATACCCAAATTTAGAAAAAAAAGGAATGAGATCAGTAATGGATTATAGGATTATATAAACCATTTAAGAAAAAGTAAACTGTCCTTTAATCTATATTGCACTGGAATATATTTGCCATGAAGCTTTTCAAAGTCATTAAAGTTACATTATGCAGAAACTCAGTTTCTTAAAACACACGTATGTTTGAGCTTAGTAATTTAAAAAAAAGCATGATTTATTAAAATGCGTATGTTTTGTTCAAAGTATATTAAAAATAAATAATATAGAATTTTTTAGAGAAGAATGATTGAATTTGAATTCATAGCCTTAAATTTTAATGTTATGTAATATTTTAAATTAGTAAAACAAGTATAACATCATCAGGCAGCCTAGCATTTTTCTAATTCAGTCTTTTATGATTTTAAAGCATATTCGCTTTTAATTAATTTTCTTATTACAACACTTTCATAACAAGGATAGATACTGTTGGAACAAATTTAATTTCTTGTATTTCAACATGTTTTTATGTTTCAAATTCGATTTTCTTTAATTTGTAATTTCCACTCATTAAACTGAACTTTTCGGTATTTTAAATTATTGAATTGTGAAATTTTCAAAAGAATTTCGTTAAGTATTTGCTTGAAAATAGTTTCTTACACTTTATCCCCAACACACTATACATTTAATTATGTAATTATTCTAATTTTATATAAACGAAAAATTGTCATCAAAAAACACTATAAAATAATACTTTTACCATAAAACATATATTAATTTTGGTGTATACTTTTGATAGAATAAAATTTTGATTTTTTTTATGATTTTTGTATCATTTTTATAAAATATCTTGCTAATATTTTAAGATGTTCCTAAAGCTTTATTTTTGTGATTAAAATATGTACAATAATATATCCCCCTCAATTTCACTACATTTCATTAAAACATACACAATTTATTAACGTTTCAAAAAGATATTAAATTTTATTCATTTCTTAAATGTTAAATCTATCCTTATATGTTTTTATCTTATTATTTTAATCCATGAAACAAGTAATATAGAAACAGAAATTTAGATTTATAAAATTTGTTTTGAATTAGGATAAATATTGATTGAAAACGAATTAAGATATAGAAACAGAAAAAGCGAGAAAGTAAAGTTATTTTTTGCTATCTAATTCTGGAATTTAGTCTCTATAGCTGTGGTAATGAATGCTAACCCTTTGTTTATATTATACTACATGCATCTTACGCAATCACACTATTTGTAATTGAGAACTTTATATGAAGCATCAAATGCAAATGAGAATTTTATATGAAGCATCTAATATAATATATTTAAATTTAAAATATATTTAGAATTGTAATATCCATTGATTCTCCAATTAGAAAAGTGTAAACTAAAACACGTTTCAGAAAACAGATTTCGATTTTCAATTCTCTACCAATGGTAAATATACTTATATTTTTCTAGTATGAATCAGCAAAAACTTCAGATATGATTTTTCGTTCCTGATTATTTTAAGCACGTAAAATGACGTTAAGATCTTTTTAAGTCATGTTGTAAATTTACTTTTCTTATGTTATTTTAAATTTCTTTGTTTACGAAATACAGCATAACCTTTTTCTAATAAAAATATTTATCATACTGTACTTTAAATTTTCATGTTGTTCTTTGAAATGTGAAATATTTCAAGATATAATTATATTTATTTTTTGAACTTGTAAAAGATGATATATTATTGAATAATTGCTATAAATTATATTTTAATGATAATTTGCTTAAAATTGAAATGAAGAAAATATATTCCCTATTATATCATGCTTTTATTATTTAATTTGAAAGAAATTATTTGAAATAAACATTCAATTTGAAAAATCCGTACTTCTTGACTTAATAAACAAGAATCACTATACAAAATTTTATTTTTTACGCGTGCAGTCATAACAAAATATAACTAAAATTAAAATTGCTTTACAATAAAATATTTGTAGTCATTCTAGTGAAGTATAAATGTATTAATCTTAATCTTCAAATTTTCTAAAATTCAATGTTAGATACCTCAAATTTTTCAGACAAAATAAAATTTATAATACGATAAAATATACGAAAGATTAACTATAGAAAAGTCAACAAAGGAATTTTAATCAGAGATAGTGAAAAAAATCATTATATAGAGTTTCATATTTCGGCAGAGCAATAAATGAAAGTACGGTGGTTTTTTTTTCTGAGGAATGCAATGGGCTTCTAGTTCAATCTAAAAACAGCTAAGTCATATATAATTCATGAACAAGTATAAATATAAAGTCTTGTTGATTAAAAAATAATATTTGTTTCTTATTGAGCATCAAAGCATGAGTATAAGCTGGAGTATAAAATTATAACTAAAAAATGCTCAAAGTATGCCACTCGAATAACATTTTTTTATTTTCAGCATATTTCTATCTTAGAAGAAAACATAAAAATACGCTTTTCTAGTACATTTTTCTCATTAATTCACCTTAAGAGATTCGGAATTATAAGTATTGTACTTGACTTATATCAAATAATTTAAGTAATTTTTCTATTATTTTAAGCACAATTGGAGGTTGAAATCAATATGAAATTTGGAAATGATATATAAAGGTGTATATTTTTTATTTCCAGATAAAAAATACTTTTTTGATTTATTGTTGTTAAGTAACAAGCACATTAAAAATATTGTACCGAAGGAAAGAAAAAGATTAAATATTCTGAAATATTTTTCTGGTACTGACTGGAAGACTGATTCATCAACACTTACGTCAACCTATACCTCTCCGAGAAGAGCAGTTTTGGAACATGGAGCAAACATTTTCCTTCATTGCTTCTACCACCAATTTCTCAAAATATGCGCATGCTTAATTAAGTGCAGACCACCTAAATTTTTACAGTATTTCAATAAATTTTACATTTAAAGTTTTCAACATCTTTTTTCCAGCATTCTCCATGATTGGACTCCTAATCAAAGATAAAAAAGAAGCAGCAATTTTCTTTTGCATATTTTATAGTAAGAAATTGACACAATTGATGAGAACCACTTTCTAAAATTTGCCTTTAACCCTTTGAAAGTACTTCCTGATTTACTCAATTTTCCCTAAGACTTATCCTCTTTTTCAAGCAAAAAATGAACATACCGTATTAACCTCAACAGATTGCTCTGAAAACACTTAATGTCATTTCCTCCGATGATATTGTTAAACGATGATAAAAATAAACTTGAGAAATACGATAGTAGCATATTTATTAAAACATCCTTCAGTATCTTATCAAACAAGGTTGGAAAATCAGATCAATTCTCTGTTATCCGTTCAAAACTATCAGCAATTGGAGATGTTTTAAGTCTGTTGATCTTTACACAGATTCTAAAAATATCTGGTCTCTATTCTTGTCATGCTGTAATGTCTTCCTCTTACAAAAACATACATCTAAATCTAAAATGGGTCCCCTCTTTTCCACTTCAGTAAAAGGGAAGCGGCTGATCTTTTGGCAAACGATCTTTAATGGTTCTAACAACTTGTGCCCATACAGGTTTTGGATATCTACTAATAAAAGTAAATGAGGTAAAAATAATGCATGAGAGAAACATGCTAAAAAATGACATACACTTGTATTTACTAGATAATTGTTTTAATGCTTAATATCCCTTAACATTTAAATTAACATATTTAAAATATAAAAATAAGTTATGTCATTGAAATCAGAGATAATAACAGATAAGTAATAAGGTTTAAAATATTTTGTATATTTATTCAATTATATATAAATTATTTCTAGCATTTTAAGTAAGTAAGCCGTACAAATTTATTTTGAGTAATTCATCATATTAGTAAATTTAGTGCTGGTTTTATAGACAAAAATGTAAAACTGACTTTATATAGTTGTATACAAAAATAAAAATTAATTTAAATAATCTGAAGGATATGATCTAATGAAAAAAAATTCCTTTCAGACGATAAATATAGTCAAATAAATAAAAGTCAGATTTTCTTAACGTACAGAATTGCCAATTTACATTACAATGATACTAGCTATAAGTTAATTAACCAAAAAAATAATTGTTCCAAGATTTTTGGTACATTTAAAAGCAGTTCCTGTATTTTGCTACAGATTAATTTCAATAAAATTTACCAATAATCATTCGGTAAAAAAATCATAACATAATTATTTATATTTTTGAACATATTTCTCCTTTTTTATTGAGTATAAAACTTTTATTTTTATATAAAAAATTTTTATTAAAGATTGCAAAAACTATATTATGTCTCTTAAATAATAAACCTATATTATAGCTTTTATTAAGACTTCCTCTGCATTCATAAGAAAACCAAGACAACTTAAAGCAAATGAATCTAAAAAAGAAATATTTATAAATTTTTGCACAGTATAATTTGAAAAAATTATATGCAAATTTTCTTAATTGAGAAGATATACATATTAAAAATAATTTAAGGAAACTCTAAAAAAACAACTTAATCTCATATTCTTTTAATTTTACATATATATATATATATATATATATATATATATATATATATATATATATATATATATATATATATATATATATATATATATATATATATATATATATATATATATATATATATATATATATATATATATATATATCTATATATATATATATATATATATATATATATATATATATATATATATATATATATATATATATATATATATATATATATATATATATATATATATATATATATATATATATATATATATATATATATATATATATATAAATTGGAATACTTTTATAAAAAAATATAACATGAAATTTCATAACAACTTTTTAAATCAGTTTGAAGGTAGTTCTGTTTGATTATGTATTATATTTTACTGTTAAATAAACGCTTGAAAATGATGTTGCAAATAAGTTTTCCCTACCAAACAGAAAGTTAAACTGTGAATTGATCACAATAAATGAGCATGTCATAATTTTTTTTTACAAAATAGCGAAACTGCATTTTAAAATTAAATAAGAACAAAAAATATTATGCACGTTACAAAGTAATCATATTTTACGATTCTAAAATTTATGGTTTATTTCAGATGATTCTACAGACGTTTTTTTATTTATTCAGAGTATTCAATCATATTTTTTGTTAATTTATTTCTGTAATTTAAATAATTTAAGCAATTAAAAAAATAAAGTATTCTTGCAAATTTTTAATGATTGTAATAAATAATATGTAAGGCTTTATTACAAGCATTCGTGTATATATTTAAATATTTAATTTCTTCTTCTTCTTCTTCTTAGAATTGGGTTTGTATGTCATTGGGCACCTCTGCTTTTATCAGCATTTGTACCATTAACTCCAAACCCAATGTTGCCTAGTTCCAGTTGCTCGGGTCACCTACTTTACTAATAAAGTCCGATAGCCCTTTAATGGAGTTTAGGTGTAACTCTCTAGTATGGATGAAGCCTAAAGAAGTTAATCTAGGGAGGGCAAGAGGTTCACATTCGTAAATGACATGCTCTGCCGTTTCCTCTTGCATATAACATTTCCAGCAGATAAGGTCTTGCTGAAACTGTCCCATCTGGTCAGAAAGTCAGTCATGTTAGGAATAGCTTCCTGACTTTCACCAGAAGAAGATGGTTTGGAGGTCATTTCTACCTCAAGTGAAGGATTCATTACTGCCCCTTTACAAGATTGCCTCTGAGTTCCCTTGTCTTTTTCAGCAAGGTCTACTACAGAGGCATGACCTGCAAATGCAGAAAGGATTGTTATTTCTTGTGTCTTTTCAGCCACAAGATAACAATTAATAAGCTCAGGTAATATAAGTCCACCCAGCATTGCCTGAGTTACTGGGAAAGGCAAATTACTCTAGAAGTTCGCCAGGCCACTAGAGGCTTCGTTAAGACACCAATACCGTGGTGCCAATTAGCACGGATCGCATAACACCAGGGTTTACGGGAGCTGGTTCGCGGCCTCTGATTCTATATTCAAGGCTATCCTGTCATTCCTACAGGACATTCGTCGATCCACCACCTGCCGACGCGCCTGGTGGCTGCTCAAGCCCCAGGAAGGTACGCGTTCCAGGAATATTTAATTTATTTTAACATTATACCAACTTTCTATATTATTATTAATTTTTTTATATTATTTAAAACATAAACGTTTCATTTTGGTATTTACTTTTTAAGTACTGCTAATGCTTTCACAAAATATGAAAATTGCAATGATTTAAAGTATTATTTCCCTAATATTTATTCAATTTTAGCAAGCAATAATGTTTTTTTTTTCATTACAGTTTTGAATTAATTACTTCTTCTTGAATTTCCAATAATATTATAATAAACATGGCACTTAAAAATTCTAAAATACACATTTTTTGATATTTTAGTATTAATCATTTTTTTTCATAATGAGTCACAATCAAGTTTTTTCCCCATTCAAGTTTTTTATACTGAATTATAAATTTTTAACCACACATTTTCTGAATACACATAGAAATATTTTTATTTTTAAAAAACAGTAATTATTTTCAATGTCTTGGAGATGAAATCTCTAATCTTAAAATACAATGTATGATTAAAAAACATTAATTAAACATTTCGAATTATGTTTTCTTCTTAATGATTTCCTTACAAATATATCATGCCTATATTTGATTCTTAATTCAAAGGAAATCAGTCCAAATTAACTGCTTTTCTTTATATTTACATTTAAAATAAAAAATGACGCCAAAATGTATATTATTTTTAATATGAATTATTAAACTGAAATTTTCAAAAATTATGCAAATTATAAAATTAACTTGTATTTTTATCTATTTCCAATAAACTTTGATTATAATGTGTTCTTCTAAATTGAGCTCTTCAAACCTAATTGCCATCGGATATCCTGATTTACCATGGCAACCCTTGATCTATAAAAATACGCTTGTTCTGTAATTGAATCTCGTATAAAGGATACTCTTAACATCTCTTTTACTCTTTCTCTTTTCTTTGCTGTTAGGCGTTGTTTCTTTTAGAGTATTACTGTAAGTGATCTGTGATAATAATAAATAGAGTATATATAGCTATGTTTCTGAAAAGTTGTGGGTATAACTTTGTTTAGCTACTTTACTTTAATATATTAATCTATATGATTTAGAGTATAAAAAATGCAAATTATTCAAACAACACACATTTGTTTTCAATATTTAATTACTCTAATCCACTTTTTATCTCAAAAATATCCTCTTGTAATTAAATTGAGGTGGGTATTAAATTGTAAAATGTAAATTTAAATTTCAATAATTTTAAATTTAATTGGTTGTATTTTTTGTTTCTGTTTTTGGAGCTTTTAAGTAATAAAATATAAATCATTTAACCGTTTTAGGCATTTAACGTACACATACAACAAAATACCATTTGCATGCAATATTATTTCTTGTATTACTTCTTCAATGAAGTTTTATTATCGTAAGCATTTAAAATTTTATTATATGATGACTAAATGCATGTAACTGTAGATCAGCTCTTACAGCTTCTTTCAAACTTTGCAATTGAATTCCAGTATATTCAGTGATATATTTGTTAGATTAAGTTCCTTTGTAAACATTAGGAAAATTTCTAATGAAATTCGATTTAATTTATTTAATTTAAACCTGAGCTTTATGAAAATCGTATACAGTAAAATGTGTGTGTGAGTGTGTGTGTGTTTGTGTGCTTAGTAAATTAGAATAATGCAACTCCGATGTCATAAAATACATACAGAAAACAAAGTACCATATGATTCAAAAATAATGTTCATCTTTTTGAATTTGAATATTAAGAAGAAACTTGATGCTACAAACTCGTTTCTTCTCATGTACTTAAAAAATAAATATATTTTTATCAAAAATAATATTTTTATTTGAAAAATTTGTTTTTATTAAATTTACTATGGTTTTGGAGAGAGATTAATTCTTTTGACTTTATATCATACTTATAGTTTGTTAAAATGGATTATTTTATTAATTTCAAATTTTACACTATAAATCATACATTTTATAGCTAATTTTTGAGAATAGCAATTAATAACTTTTAGCATTTTAAACAAACTATATTAAAATATTAGGTATTTTTAGCTGCATTTTCTCATTTAAATGTACATCATTTGTATTATTTCGGTAGTATTATTGTTATACAGGGTGTACCAAACGATCGCATAAAATCTGCACAGTTAGATTCCTCGTTGGGAGTAGATAAAAACTTTTTATAGTTTACGAGAAAATATGAAAAACAAAGCATGACGTCACTACCGGTTCCAGAAAAAACTCTTGATTGAACATATCAACAGCGGTATATGCACAATTTAAAGCAGATGTTTAAAGTGTCCGCCGTGAATGTCTAGGTAGGCTTGAGCACGCCGTGAAATGGCTGCCATCACACATTGCATCATAGCGGGGTCCACCAAAGTACAAAGAGCATGCAGACCAGCAACTACGTCCATTGGTTTGGCAATACGTCTCGATACACCAGCTCCTTGAGATGTCCTCATAGGAAAAACTCCAACGGTGAAAGATCTGGGGAACGTGGCGGCCTTAGAACCGGACCCAAACGTCCGATTCAGCGGCCGAGGCCAATCTATCCAGCAAACCACGTACAGGACAACAGAAATGTGAACTTCAATACATATAGCTTACATAAAGTACATTAAAGTAAAATTGTCTTTTAGGTTATTTCTCTACAGTGTTTATAAAACAACTTTCAGTATGCATTAAATCGTGTTTTTAATTTTATTTCATTAAATTTGTAAGTTTCATTATCAGTCTTGTATAAATTATTTTTTTATATCAATCATGAATGTGGATGAGATGAAGTATTGTGTAATCATGCATTTCGTCTTTACATTTCAAGAGGGAACTTTTATTATTTATCATGCAGTTATGCTGTACTTCAACATATTTTAATTTACTTTATGAGAATGGGATTCTGAATATTCAAACATTTTTATTACTGAATAATGTAAAACAATTTTGAAGATATTATCCCAGTGTGATTAATTTATAAAATGTCCAGTGTTTCTTACTAAAACAAATTATCTAACTTCCAATAACGAATAGTGCTAACTTTAAGATATATCTTTGGATATATTGATCTTCACACATTACTCAGTTTTTTTATATTGCAAGTTCTTTTATATGAGAGTAAAAATCACAATTCAAGAATATGCAAATGTAGAATAATTGCATGTTTTAAATGTAAAAATCTGTATTTCGTTTACGTTTCTGTGAACAATGAAAAAAATATTGTGAATTTATATATATATATATATATATATATATACTTTTTTATATTAGATATATATATAAACTTTTTTATATTAAGATCCATTGGATTATAGGAAAGCAAATATATCAACTGATATCAATAAGAAGTTGAGCATTGTTGGATAACATGAAGGAATGCTGTAGAAAATTAAATGATTATAAAAACAATTCCATTGATGTTAGACAAACAGCTAAGTATGTTAAAAATATTTTATTTTATCTACAAATAAAATTTATGTTTGGAAATTTTTAAAAATTTTTTCTTGTGAAATAATAATTTCATTTCAAATGTAATTTTTGTTTGATAAAGCAGATATTGACATGTTTAGCTGTATTTCTTGGGTATGTTCGTATGTGAATGAACTAATATGTTTTATTTATGATAAATGAACAGCATAAATAAGGATAAACGACGAAAAATATGTAAATAAGATGAATTAAATTGCTCTTATAATTTAATTACTTAAATGTAACATATATATCTTTCAGCAATTAAAATATTTTAATTTTTCCCTCTGAAGTTCCAGTAACTAAATCTTACGTATATATGTATGTATATATATAATGTTGTATGTTACGAAAAATTTCACTCTTATCAGATTACTTTCATTAACGCTAAATAATATATTTATTATTAAAGAAATCGACTTCTAAAATTTTAATTAATCATTTAGTTGTAGTTTATTCTATTGAAAGGCACATACTATACATCGTTTTAAATAATTGTAAATGCGGTTCATCATTATGATACCAGTTTTAAAATACCATTTTCAATAACATGTGTTATATGTTTATCAAAACAGATTTGAATACCTTTTGTCAATGACAAAGCATTCATGTTTCAATAATTTGTGCATTTTCGAATGCATTTCAGAAGATGTATTCTCTTCAAGAAAGATTATCTTTGCACCAAACCTTAAGCTCCCTCTGTTCAGAATAACAAAGCATTTCCTATACAAACATCAGAGAAATCCCAATGCCTCTACCAGCTATTGCATTAAAACCTATTATTCATGGATACCTGAATGTTAATAGAAGTTTCGGTATTTGAATTAATTCTTACTATTATATGCAAATATTCTTGAACTAAATCAAGTGAAATTAATTTAAGCCTTAGAATAATTATTAAACCTTATATTAGATTTGCACAAATGGTTTCTGATGTTTTTACTAATACACATTCAGATTAAAATCTTGGTATAGGTTGAA
This sequence comes from Latrodectus hesperus, assembly GCA_037975125.1. Classification (NCBI taxonomy): domain Eukaryota; kingdom Metazoa; phylum Arthropoda; class Arachnida; order Araneae; family Theridiidae; genus Latrodectus; species Latrodectus hesperus. Next base: position 20,019,986 of record CM075851.1, read on the forward strand.
TTGAGAAAATAATTTTAAATATACCTCGCACTTTAAATCTGTACTAAAAATATTTTTGTAAAAATGAATTGAGAATGCAGAAAGTATCGAATATGTTAAGGTTGATAATATATAAGATTGACACGAGCTACAATTATCGCCAACCAAAATCATTTGTGCCCATGGTGTGGGCTCTGCGAAGATCCATCCTATTTTTCTTTTATATTTTAGCATCATAAACCGCTCATTTTTCCAACTTCTTTTTGTTCATTTATTATTTTCTTATATATTTTTGTTTATTATTATATTTTTCTTATATATTTTTCCATAATATCTCCGAGCACACTTGACATGTTAACTTGACGTCACATCAAGTTAGTCCATTAGTGTTATTTACTTTGCTCTTTTATCGGTTGTTTAAAAGAAAAGGGACACCCAAAATAAATATTTATTCATATTCCTGTAATACTTTTCCAGATATATTTATACTGTAATGTGATTTAAAACTTTAAAAAATGCGTATTTTTTATTTTTGGGGAAATTCCCGCGTTAAAAAAATGCGCTTAGATAGGTGACGAAAAAAAGTCGCAATTGTCGCCAATGGGGGATATCAAACTAGTTCCCTTCTTACATAAGGTGCTATTATAATCAGCAATTTTTTACAGTTCCTGACAGAGTACTCTTTTAAATAAAAAAATCGATATGAAATGATTGAACCATAAATTATAAATATTTCCTGACTCTTCATGCTTTCTTAATATTAGATTTTAATTGCATTTGCAAAAATGGAAAAAAATTATAATGTGATTTTGAATTAAACCGTTATTTTTATTTTGTAAATTCTCGTCTGCGCGTATCTCAAAAATTTCAGAGTAACTATATAACTATTTTTAGTTTAAATCGGTAAGGACAATTAAGATTTTTAAAAATTTCATTATTTAATAAAATTTTAAGGGTTGGGTGGTAGCCGTCAATTTTGAAGCTCTTTCTAAAGTTGCTTATAGCTCACATTGAGGAGTAAAGACACACAAATAATTGATTGATTGGTATCTTATTGCTGGATTGGTCCTTGCAGTTGATTGTTCATGGCTGCATCTCTAAATTAATAATTGTAATATTTCTTAGCAATCTCTTTTGAATATCAAGACTATTGCCTTATTTTCGCCAACATTAACATTTTTCTTTTAATTAAAATTACTGATATTATAAAATCAAGATTTGTAAAACATGGGCTCAGAAAGTTCGTTAAATTTCTCAATTTTTTCATGGTGTGATTTTAATCGCCAGAATATATAAACATATATCAAACTTTAGATATGAAACTTACTGAGAATATTTTACACAAGAAATAAACTCAAATTTTATTTGATTTCAAAGACATTTTTTTATTATTTCAAAATTAAAATGTACACAAATTTAACAATTAATTACTAAGTGTATTTAATAAATGGTTAATCATATAGAAGTTGCTGAAGTTCCTATTACATTACAGTTGCCGCTATTTCAGTGGGAGAAACTCCCATAGACTTAACATTGCATGACTTCTTAACTCAAGTAGCGGCAATTTGCAATTCTCCTATGATATTTCAGATCTTTTAACAATATCGCGAATAATATTTCATTTTTTTGTGCATGCACCAGCCATTCGGGCAAATTATATCGCCAATGATTTTAAAAACGAGTCAAGTTTCCGTTTTTTTTTTTTTTTTTGCCAAGTGGAAACATACATGAAATGATTATTTGCATTATTGTTATCATAATTTAGTGTTAACGAACCATCGTGAAGTATTCAATTTTAAAATAGCTATTTTAGATTTATAATGGACATAACTTAACTGCTAAAAATTGACTATATTTTACAAAATATTTTATACTTTAAGTTATTTTGTTTAAATAATTTGAAAGTATTTCGAAATATTTATGCAGATATATATATATATATATATATATATATATATATATATATATATATATATATATATATATATATATATATATATATATATATATATATATATATATATATATATATATATATATATATATATATATATATATATATATATATATATATATATATATATATATATATATATATATATATATATATATATATATATATATTTACAAAATTTATTACATATTTTTAAAAACATGTTTAGCAAAGTTTTAAAATTTAAAATAATACCTTTAATTTAAGTTACGAACACTGAAAGGTCAGATTATTTTGAATTTTTTTCACCAAAATAAAATGAAACAAAGCATTTGTTGCACATGTAAGTTTATTCTGGAATGATGACCAAATGTTTCATTTTGTTTCACTTTTCAAATCATAGTATTTCAAAATTTGTTCACAGACTTTATATATTTAACTAACAATTGGTATTTATTGGTTTGTAATTTGTTCTGATTTAAGCATTTGTCTCTATGAAAATAGTATCACGGTTTTCCATCATTTTGTAAAAAAATTACTTTTATTTATTAGAACATTTATCACGTAAATTTCTGTTTTTGTAATTGAAATGAAATTATTCAAGGATATTTCTTGGATATTTTTATAATTGTATAATTATATGTAGAATTTTTATATTTCTGTAATACTTATAATTCTTGGATATTTTTAATGACATGATTCTTAAATTAATATATAGTTAAAAGTTTACAGCATTTGACTGAAAAGAAAATGCATCATAAATATATTTATGATGCATTTTCACTTTTGCATTATCACACACTGAGTACCACTTTGCCAAATATATAAAGAAATTCAGGTGAAAGAAAACAATCAAATAGTTTATATTTTTTCTTCACAACAAAAAGTGCATTGCCAATCAAAAGTAAAGGCTGATAGACATGACTAAATTAAAATTTTCTTATCAAATATAAAAATATAAAGCAGATAAATAGTTATATTCTTATTTTACACAAAAAGTAGTCAATAAAAATATTAACACTGAACAAGATTTATGTGTTACCTTTCATTTGTTTCTGTTCCTTTAAAAATTACTGTCTTAGCATTTTGAAAAATCTATCAACTATACTCTTTTAACCTTTCCAGAGAGAAATATTTCAAAAAATGAAAATTCAAACGTGTTTTCAGTAATTGTTTCTTCTTTTAAAAATTACTGGTAAGCTTATAAGCAATGATATGGATTTCTTTTGCTTAGAGATTAATTTTTACTTTGTTTAAAAAGATCATCTTTCCTTAACTTTCTACATTTTCTCATCAATATTAATTTTCTTGCAATGTGATCCAAAGAAGATGAAGTTCAGATTAAGTTCCGCTTGGAATTCCCTTGGCATTCTGAGAGTGAACAATGACTGGGAAAAAAAGAATCAATTTGCTTTCCCTAAAACAACACCTATTTCGAACGCAGCTCTTTCTTTTTGGTTTCCATTCGCACGGAAAAGGAAAAAAAAACATTAGATTCTGTAGCTCAAAGTTTTTGGTTTCCAAAGGAAGGCGTTCCTCTAATTTTCTTTCGACAGAAAACAAGAAAATTAAATTATAACTTTCTAAAACTATAGTAGCTAGTCTTTCCTCATTATCTGCTTTTATTTTTTTCATCATTGGTATTATTGATTAAGTTTTATTTTTTATATAAAGATTTATTCCGAATCCTATATTTGCAATACTATAAGCAAAATTATTAAAACTTATGAATATGAAACATTTCTATACGCGAGTACATTTTGAAACTATCATGATTATGATATATTTTATAAATATTAATATGTATTTTTAGACTAATTTTTTAAAGATTTTTTTGCATTTACCAAATTATGAAACTTAATTTCAAAATTTATGTAACTATTAAAGGAAAATATAAATGTTTAATAATATATAAAGCAAGTAAGGATAAAATAATGGTGATTTTACAGAATACCTAAAAATATGTTTGAAAAAAAACTTTTGTTATAAATGCTGAAAAGTTGTATTAAAAAACTTGTGTCCTTGATCAATATATGGTAATGCATTGTTGCATCTATTGTGAATATAATAGAGAACATAAAATTAGTTCATGTAACACGTAATTTTCATTTATTCTGTAATCAAATATGTCTAGGTGTTTTTTATTTACATTTTTTGCTGTCATTATTGACCACGAAAAAATACGAAGAATAATTGCAGTTCAACAAAACATAACAGAACCCTCTTATATGTGGGTACATCATTTATTCGTTCATCTAGGAACATGATGCCATCCGCAGTTTAAAAATATTGCAGAAACTTTATGTTCTTTGCATTTCTATTGTATGTTCAAAAGGAAGCTTAAATATCGGTTTATGCAAAATATATGTCTGTCTCTAATATGCGATACTCTTGGATAATCTCTAATAAACTGTGAAATATTCAATTCGACATATTGCATTTCTCGAAACACAAGAAAAGTCCATACTCTGATTTTTTATTGCTGGCTCGAGTCATCTGTGGTATTGAATGGCAAGAAACCCACAAAGTACTTTGGTAATGAAAATGGTTCTCGTTATCTTAGACTGATCATGCACTTGTAGTTTCACTCTGGAATATAAAAGATGAAAAGACATTGCACCTTAAAAAGTCAAAGGACGTGGTTCAAGGAAATGATCTCAGATGCTGTCGCGTAATGGAAGATAGATGTTTCCTTTCTAATTTCAATATGGGCAGATTTTATCTCATTCGAAACATGAACATGGGCTGTTATCTTCAAAAACTCACAAATGAAAGCAATTAAAGTGATTAATACTTTAATACATTACAACAGTCTTAGGCAATTTGGCTAACGCGATTACTCAGTGACAAAATTTCATATTCATCAAATGCCATATATGTGCATTAATATCTTAATATCAGGTCTGTGTGATTCATTTTATTCCATTAAAAAGCATCAAATTATTCAAAACAGAATGGAAATACCAAACTTTGATTAAAATTTAAAACATTTCCTTCTTGCGCTGTAATTTTCGAAAAATTTACTATTGTAGTACTATTTATTCACTTTTAAAATGTTGATGAGCAAAAATTAATCAACATTTTTTAAATAAATTTCTAGAACTTAAATAATATTAAATTTCTGCAATGTAAGCACTTTATATATGATTATATATTTATCAATTTAAACATATACATGTATAAACACCAACTATGTATTATAAAATAATTATATCATTACAAATTAATTCGTATCTTGGAGGTTGTGCTTCTCTTAAAATGTTAAAAATCATTAATGACATTTTTAATATTAAAATTGTGAATAAATGTATCTCTTTCATCAAAATGTATTTATTCTTTTATTATACATAACATAATAATTTGTAAAAAAATTCATTAAATCATTCAAAGCTAAATTAGGAAATTTTTGCTTTTATATATTCTTTTCCATAACAAATAATATACAAATAATATCCGACTATAAAATTTAATATATTATCACACTTTTTGAATTATTTAATACTAATTTTTTTTGTTTTTGAAAATTAAAGTAAAATTTACTTAAAAACATTTACATTTAATTTAAATTGAATATAACATTTTAATATTCAAAATTATTTTAGCAGAGCCATTGTTTCCGTGTTTTTATTTAAGAAAATCTAATAAATTAAATAAAAAAATCAATTTAAAAAATGTATAGAGTTATCGAAGTTTAATATACGTAGAGTTTTAACAGAATTCAATACTGGAATCATTCAATTCCTTCATTTTTTTAAATAGAAAACACTCAACTTTAAACCTTTAAATATTTTGGATGTAATGTTTCTAAGATTGATTAGAATAATAATTTATATGTCTAATAAAAGTAAAATATTGAATTGTTAAAATGTTTGATGTAATCATTTAACATTTATTTTAAGTATCTGAAAACATATTAATCCATAACTATTATTATTTTTTCGATATTTATATCAATTTTAAAACATAATATAAAATAAATAATGTTGGAAACAAATTTTCAACACTTCCTGATTAAATAATTATTTTAAAGTGACATACCTAATGGAGAAAACAATTTGCAGAAAGGTACAGTAAGGTGACTGAAATATATTAAAAGTATGAAATGTCACATTATCATTTCCACTGCAATACTTAAGAAAAAAACTATCTAAAACAGCATTTTTTATTTTTGTCTAAGAAATACTTCTCTTTGGGATCATATTATGAATTATATCAAAGGTCATAGAAACGAAAATCCTTGGGGGACGAAAAGTAGAATGACAGGATCAAAAAAGGTACCAAAAGAAAGATAGAAATTCTATTCACATATAACAAAAGATTGTTTTAGATTAAATGTAGTGTATGATATCTTCCATTGATTGAGTCAATGAGTTAGGATCCTGAATGGTAAGCTACTGAATTATGGATGGAAAGTCACGCACTCAATGGAAGAAAACGGGAAGTCAGCAGACAGAAAATAATTACAGCGAAAACGATCCAACATGTATCTGTTAAGTGAAACTCAAGTCTTAAAATGTAGTTTTAATTCAAGAAAAATATGTATTTTTTTATCTAAGTAATTGATAAATTAAAATATTATTTATGTAAATAAGTGTATACACTAAGATGAGTTAATTGTATTTCAAAATGACAATATCAATATAAATATTCTTCAGAACACTAATTTTTTGCTTCTCTTCAAATTCAAACTTCGTTGAGCTTTTTCAGTATTAAATGTTTCGTATTTGAAACATACATGGTTTAATTTATCATATAAACTTAAAAAAATTAATTCAGATGCCAAAATCCTTAAGATTTTTAACATTATAGTTTTACTACGCACAAATATAAATTTCAACATTTATTTTAGTGTATACAACAATATGTGTTAATTGTATTTCAAAAAATGATAACATTATCAACATAAATACTTCAGAACACTAATTTTTAGCTTCTCCTCAAATTCAAACTTCGTTGAACTTTTTCGGTATTAGAGTTCATATTTGAAACACACATGGTTTAATTTATCATATAAACTAATAAAGTTTAATTCAGATGCCAATATCCTTCGGATTTTTAACATTACAGTTGTATTATGCACAATTATAAATTTCAACATTTACTTAAGCTGATTATTAATTAATTTAAACTTTTATATAACTTTGACTATTAGTCTTTTCAACCTTTGACTATTAGAATCTGTGAAAATGAAGGAATTTTCTCCTAATCAATTTCCTTCAATAAAATAGATTTCTGTAATTATATGTTTTGATCAGCTATCATAATCATCTTAAAAGTATAAAATTATTAATTCAATCTTCTAGATATGTTTTAATTATCAATAACATTTTAATATTGTTGATATTTAGATAAAACAAACGCAAAATACTTACCTGCATACTTTATGCAGCAATGATACACTATTATATTATGTTATTGAGATTTATATATTTCTAATATTAACAATGGCATTACAAATATCATTATTTAATCTTGAAACAGAAGATATCAAAACTTATTTCATTTTAGACATGTGTACTGGTAAAAAATTTCTGATCAAAATCTCTTGTATTATAATGCAATAAACAAAGGTAATTTTTATTCCATAACTAAACTGACATTTTTTTTCCAAAATACTTACCTCTTAACTTGGAAGTTATTTGCGACAAACTAATACACAGAGAAAATGGAGTTGACGCGAGAACATTTTCGCGCTATGATTTTCCACGATTTCAAAGCAGGATTAAATCAAGAATGCGTTCAACGGTTGAAATTAGCATTTGGTGATGAATCTCCAGCTCGTGCTACTGTATTCAGATGGTTTAGAGAATTTAGAAGGGGTTGCAATTTTCTTCAGGATGAAGAACAAACAGGAAGGCCGCCGTCTGCAGTTATCCTGGATAATGTGTCTCCCATACGAAAAATGTTAATGGATGATAATCGCTGTACCTATCAAATGATACAGAAGGAGCTTAACATTGGATCCGCAGCCATACACAAAATCATTCATGAAGAATTACATATGAAAAAAGTAGTTTGCCGTTGGGTTCCCCATAATCTAACTGAGCATCAAAAATAGGAGCGTGTCAGAATCAGTAAAGAAACTCTTAATATGCTGAATATATATATATATATATATATATATATATATATATATATATATAAATAAATAAATATATATATATATATATATATATATATATATATATATATATATATATATATATATATATATATATATATATATATATATATATATATATATATATATATATATATATATATATATATATATATATATATATATATATATAAATATATATATATTGTATTTAGTACCGAATGCAACTTTAAAGCTTACGGAGCTGTTTCTTTTATTACAAAAAATATATTTTAGGAGAAAAATATGTTTTTATATAGTGTGCCCAACTGACACAGGTTACTTCTGATTGCTGTAAACATTAATTTAAAAATTCCCGAATATCATGAGAAATTCCCATTCTATCCAAAATCGAATGGGGTCATTTAATATTGAATCACATACTAAAACTAATGATATTATTTATTTTATTATAAAAAATAGATTTTGGGAGGAAAATTTCTTTTTTTTATATAGCACATTGTGACAGACCCTGTGACGCGTGAGCATGAAATTCAAAATTATTCGATATCTTAAGAAATTCCTTGTCTATTGAGAAACGCTTGGGTTGATTTAGTATTGAATAATATTCTAAGCTTAATGATTGCATTTATTTTGTTTTAAAGAATCAATTACTTTAAAAATGTCATCCAAAATTTTATATAATATTTGCAAAGAACGTACATTTCCTTAGTACTGAAACTTCGCATGGAAAAATTATGAATGATCTTCCAGATTTACTGACTAAAAAGGTACTTAAATTATCTTAATAGCAAGAATACATTAACCTAACATATATATGACTAAAGAGTTTTTTTTCTGATTATTTAAGTATTCATTTTTATAATTCTGGGAATTTAACTTCAAAGTTTTAAATCATTTATAGAAAACATATATTTAAACTTCCATTATATGTTTTGGTTTTCTATTTAAAATATTTTTGAACTACTATTATTATGAAATAGGTATTTTAATATAAAAATAAATGCATAGTTATATAAAATTTTATTTAAGTATTTGCTATACATTTAATTTTTTTAAAGTGAATTTTTGGTAGTATTTTCAAATTCTTTATCCTGTAAGATCTAGTATGCAATTAAAAACTTAAATATAAGTTCAAAATATGTTTTCAGAGCTATGTGTCCAGAAAGAATAAAATCAAAGATACATTTCCCAGATGTTTTCTCTTTGATATATGCTTGACATGTATGATAATATTTTTATTTTATATTTGAAACGTTATCATCAGAGAAGAGTTTCTTTTCAAAAATAAAAATAAAATCATACAAGATGTCAAAAAGTTTTTGTAAATAGTTTCCTAAAGACAATTGAATTTGTTTTGTAGAGCTTGAAATAAGAATAGTACACGAGAGAAATTATATAAAGTAGCAGCTGTTTTTCTTGAAGTGAGATTATATCTTTAAGTAACGTATAACATTTTAAATGAAATAGCATTGAATAAATTACATACAAAATAACTATTTTTATAACTTTTTGTTAAATAATGATATTACACAAAATTTCTTGTCGAGAAATACTAAATTAAAATACATTTTTAGGTGAATACAGGCTTTAAAGTACTATTAGATTAATGTTGCCTAATTTCTTTAAAACACATTGCAAAATATTATATATATATAGTAGCTAACTAATTCTTCTTTTATTTATATTATAGTTAAAATTTATATCATATAATACAGAAATATTAATTATTTTTAAGTGAATTGTAAAAATCCAGTGTAATTCTAATAAATTTTTACATAAATATACACAGTTCATAGAAACTAATGGAAAATTTTTAATTATTTAAATTTTTAATTTTAAGTAAATAATAAAATTTTTAGCTGTTACAATTTCGTGATTTAAAAATTAAAATACTTTTATTTTCCTGAATTTCAAAGTCGATAAATTTGTTACCGATAATAAACGATAATAAAAATTTTGTTAACGATAATAAAAATTCTCGTAAAAGAAAATATATTTAGTTACGAAACAAGATGATTACTGTGGTCACCAAATTTATTTAATTAAATTAAACTGATAAATTACTAATAAAATCTCTGTTAACAGTTTGGCTTTACTGAAAGTTGTCGTAGTGTAAAACGACATAACCTAACCATGAGAAAACGGATGTTTATATAAATTTAAGAGCTTTTCCTCTTTTCCTTTCACACCATGCTGTTGGAAAATAAAGGTAAGGATATAATACAAGTTGGGACAATGAAACAAGTGTAATAAAAAAATAATTTTTTTCTTTTGGTGTAGATGGATGGTCTTCAGTAAATTTCAAGAACGCGTGTGTTTTATAATACCTTTTTATGTAAATCTGACCAGTCGGGATTGAGGTGGGAAGATTTCTGTTCTATCCGATAGAAGTATAGAACATACTATAAAACTTAAGAGAACCAATGGTGTAAAGAAGAGGAGCCAGGATGAGAATTATAAGAATTGAAAACTGAATCTGAAATGCAGAAGTCACAGAAAAAAGGAGTCTACGATTGCAGATTGCATCCTCATTGAACAGAAAGAGAAGAGCTGAAATATCTAAGTTGTAAACGGAGTACATCTATCTTGTTCAGTAGAAGCCCTGTCTCGACTTTCCTATATCGAGCCATAAGACTTCCGACAAATATATGAGGATAAAAGAGAATAAATTATGAAAAAGAGACAACAATTACTGATGATAGATAGCAAAGAAAAAAAACGCATGAGGAACAAACGAGATGCTGAGCAGTAATCCAAGTAGTTGAGCAACGGAGCAGTAAGCCAAGTGAGATGTTGAAATATCGGTGGATGCAAATGGAAATCGAAGATGAAGAGTAGAGGATGAGCAGTAGATGAGAGAAGAGAATCATCAACACCAGAGAGTGGAGAAGCAATTAAAGATAGAAGACAACGCGAAAACAGTACTTCTAAAAGGGGTGAATCAGATCTCTCTTTCGTATTCCGTCTAGTCAAACTAAGTTATGATATATTACTTCGTAAATGCTACAAAATAACTTATTAATCAGAATTTCATAAATTATTTAATCTAGAATTATTTAATTTGTAAATGTAAACTTCTCTATTTAAGTTGATAAAATAAATTATTAAGTTATATTATATTTGTTTGGAATCTTTGTCTTTGTCAGTCAATTATTAAAAACGAATCTGGGTTTTCCTAGGAGTGTTTCTGAAATTACCAAGTTTCACCAAAAAAGAAGTTACAAAACAAAATATAAATCTATAAAATAAAGTAATTAATATAGAATTTTATACAGTTGATAAAATTAGATAATATATTACATTAAGTTTTGTAAGGAATATAGTTATGAGATAAGCGTAGCATTTAATTTAAATAAATGGCTTCTATAAAATTGAAAAACAAAATGTTATAGTACTCTTTAAATGTTTTAAAGACTTCCAGAGAAATGATTTACTCTATTTTTTACACCAATTTATAAATTATATGACGGCTAATGTTCCTTGTAAGATATTTTAATGAGTCTCTAATAATTGTCTTCCAGGAATATTTTACACCGGTAATTGGCCGTATTTAAATATCACAAAGAAAGGAACCCGGAGACCTTCAATGCATCTACTCCAATACATGTGCATGTAGAAAGCAGATCCACAACAAAAGTCGAAATCCATTTAATAGCAGTTGAGTTCAAAACCCTTCTTTTCAATTGAAATAAAAAAATACAAATTTTTAGCTACTTCATAAGACATTCAGTTCATATATGAAATTATATTAAATTACATAAGAATTCTATATGTGAATAGACAGGTATTGGTTGAACCATTTTCTACATTATTTACTTAAAATTTTAATGTATTATATATGATAAAGTAATAAGTCAAGCAGATATAAGGAAATAAAACTTAAATAATTCTTTTTTATCGTTGTATTCATATATTTATTATAATTTTAATGTGTGGAGATTCTGAACTCACTATCAAAAGCTTACACTATAAGCAAAATTTAAAATATTTAAAATTTTTCAATTTTCTTTAATGCTTAACAAATTATAAAACTTGGAATTCAAAGCAATGTCTAAAATGAAGTTCACACTACACTATTATTTGCTTTTCATGAAAGTTTAATATTTTAAAAAAGTTTTTTTTTTTTTTAAATTCCAAGTACTACTTTAAAAATATACTGGAAAACAAAATGCAATTTTATTTTCAAGAATATTCACCAGCACGATATAGAATTTAAGAGAATAAAAATAATATTTGACAAAATCAAAAATATTTTACTATCTCTCTCTCTCTCTCTCTCTTTTCAATTGAAAATTTCATCACATGGATGATTAAATATTCTAGTTTACATTGGAGAGTTTCAGAAATCTAACTATTTTTACAATGTCAGGAAGTCATACTGCAGAGCTTTAAATATAAATAGTTAGATGTACTAAGAAATTACTCTAGTGATTAATGCATCAAATGCAAGCATTTTGTATTTCTATGCAATAGTTATCATTAACAAATATTCATTCCCTTACATATTTATCATTAATTTAAAATAATGACATTATTTGTCCGTACAATTAGAATTTTCACTTCAATATCTGCACAAGATATTATAAAATTTTGTTATCAATCTATAAAGGTTTCATGATTATTATAGAAAATCTAACTTATACATTGATTTAGAATAATATTTCTGATTTTGTTCAAATTTCCATAAATTTTTCATTTGAAATTAATATTGCGAAATAAATCACAAAAATCTACAAAATTATATAAATAAAAAATCACTAGTTTTTTTAAAAGTGACTCAAATATATTTATCCAAATAATATAATTTGAAACGTTAATTTATTTTTTTTGAGGTTACCCATTTAAAAATACGTAACACACAAGAAGAATGCATGAATATTAATAAAGTTCAATACATATATAAATTACCAAACCTTTTTCTGTAGGAGACAATATGAACAAATTAATTAATTTATTATTCCTTACTCCACATGACGGAAATTCTGACACGAAACAAACCTTTATGCTCTTGTGTTACAAGATTATACAACCAAGAAAAAATAAAGCAAGCGTTTTTCGGATGTAGAGAACATTAATATGTCCCCTACCCTTCACTGCTGCGAGGATAAGTTGACAAACTTTAATTAAACTTTAAATAATGCGGAAACTATGAACTCATTTTTGCACGGAAATAGGCATTTTTGCTTCATAATTAATTTTGATGCTTTACACTTAAGCATCTTTTTGATGCTTTACACAAATCAGGAAATCAGGAAAAATAGTTATCCTCGTTAAATGCGTGAAAGAACACAGATAAAATATTTGAAACTTTGCGTACAAACTTGCTGGAATAGGATTGTTAAGTTTAAAGCTTAAGTGCAGAATTTAAGGATAAAATAAAAAAAAATAAATGCTTAGTTCTATTAATATGTTTTAAATTGATTAAAAACTTTAATACATATTATGCGAAATATAATAAAAAATAAATTAACAGTATTGAAATAAGTGTTCTTTTACTTGATCTGTTGTAAATAACTAATTATATGATAATATATTCCCGTTTGTATTCGTACATTGTTATCATTGCTATTTTTAGAGTTATTATTCTTTATTTTTTGCTTAAAATATTACATTTCAATTTTGTTGCAATTACTAATGATTAAATTATTTACGAATCACCAAGCAGAGAGGTAGTCCATGCAAGACTATTTATATTAATTATGCTATTTGTTTGACAGAACTGGAGTCTAAGGAAATAAATAAAAAATAAAAATATCCTTTAATATTTGCAGTGTGTTATGGACCCCATGAAAAAAGCCGTCGAACATAATACATAAATATACATTTTAGACACATTTATGAGCAAATGTGACATGAAAAGAATTGGTATTTTAAAGTACATAGCAAAAATATTGTTTATAATTTATGGATATCACAATAAAGAAGAAAGAAATAACAACATTGGCATACTTTTCTTTGCAGCAGAACTGAGAGATGGTATAATTCATGTTCTCGTGATAATAAGTCGACCATTTCTTGAGCTATCATAAAATTCGAAATCCAATATTTCTCCCGTCCTGTGAAAACAGGGTGAAACATGAATCGAAAAGTGTTAAAATATGCCTTACATAAATATGAGTTTTTTTGCTTCACATGGAATTCTATAATATAATAAAAGTTGCTTCTTAGTGTTAATGCTTATATGAAAAGTGGCATTAAGGTCTGATGCTGCCAACTAAAATTTACCACCATAAAATACATTCAGTGATAAATTTATTGCTGATATATTACAATAAATTTATGAATATTATTCAAGTTACATGGATTTTCCAACTTTAACGCACATTAATCAAATCAAATAAATATATTTCTTTAAATACATTATTTCAACTGAAAATATTTCATCACGCAGAAATATTTACCTTTATTTATTTAATTCCAAAGAAATATAATGAAAGAACTTTTTAATAAGATTATAAAATTAAGAGACATAAATACTTCGTAACAAAATGTAAAAACACGAAATATACATGTATGACGCTACATTTCGATTTTTCTACATTCTTTAATTGTTGAAAAATATTCTAAAATTCCTTAAAAAATGAATATTTTTAAATATAAAGACAAAACAAATTAATACTGTATAGTTAATTTATTTTAATTTCAGACTTAAGTAGTATGATATTTTACAAACTTTTGAGATAAAAATTTTATAAATTATGCATATTTTTAAATGCTTTAATAAGTGAAAAAATTCGTTGTTTTGTGAAAAAGTTGTTCATTTACTACTTTTAATAAACTAACTGCTATTTTACATTTTGTTTTTAAATAAATATAATTAATGTAATTATCGACGTATTATATAAAAAGTTTTAATTTCATATTCACCAGCATATTTTCATTTATTAATTTTGGTGTCTAATTATACAATAAACCATACACATTATTAGTTGTTTTCTTTATTTTTAAATATTTTTATCTATTTATTTACTCATTTTATGAATATATTTTTGTTATTAAGATATATGTAATTGGGAAAGAAAAATGAAATTTTTGTCGTAAATACGTTGTTAATGTAGATATTTATTGATAATGTTATACAAGAAAAATATTGCAGATAATTGAAATGCATTGCGGATATTTTCTTTTTTCTTATGGCTAAATTTCCTGACTTTATTTTTGAATTAAATATCCATTAATAACACATAATCCAAAAATTTGTTTCAGAAGTATGTCTACTAAGATTAATTTAGCTGCCATATATCCTCATTTGACATATCATTAATCGGTGACTATATATATATATATATATATATATATATGATAAAATGAAATATCGTGACGTGCGAAATGATGTAAATGCTAAGGTTACCAAAATAGAATTTTCTGCATAATTCTTATAGGTATGTATGACGTAATAAAAACGGGTTTGACAGATACATAAGAAAATCCGCCAAAAAATCACCAATCTCAGAATTTGGCATCATGGATTATATGGCACCAGTGAAAAATTTTTTTCAAAAATACAAGAAATAAAATTTGCAATCATTTTAAAAATATACCTAACAACAAATTTCGAAAGAGCGGTGATCCACAATTTTTTATTAAAAAGTCTCCATGATAGTTAAGCCAAATATTATTAATAGTATTTATATTTACTGCGGATTAATGTTTTGATCGTTTTTATAAAAATTGAGAATATTCAGCATATTTTGATTCAGTGTCTGACAACGACTAATGGTTGTTTCATTTCTGTTTTCTGCAAGTCATCTCTCAATGTGGGAGCTTGGGACTAACCAAATTTCATCTTTGAAATATCACTAAAATACAGAAAACCATCTATGGAAATCTCTATTGAAATTCCATCGCACACACGATGAAAAAGTTTGACAATAGCTTTTAAATGTTAGCTAATACATTATAATTGTTTAAATGTATTGTGTAAATAAATAATTTATATTTTTAACTGCTGTATTTTTATTTTTACTCTAGTTTTTATAATACAAGTAAATTGATTAAATATGGAACTACTAAATGGGTTACCTATTAGCCTTTTTAATTTTCAACAATGAAAAACTTTCAACAGATATTGATTTTCTTTAATCCTTATTAAATGATATTCATTGTTAAATTAATTGTTATATTCTCGAACTGAACAGATTGATAAAACAAATCTATCTTCTGCACATTTATAATGCCATACTTTGTTATTAACAATACAATTTCTATAGAATTTTACCATTGTTTTATTATGAAAATAAAAGAGTTATTCTTATCAAGTAAAGTATCTAAATATATAATGGTTATCAGAATAGCAAAAATAACTTTAACAATGAATATATTATTGTTACTTTTTTTCTAACAATTTTGATTTATTGTTAGAAGCAATCAAATGCCTTAAGTGATAGAAATATTGTGTTATCTTGTTCGAAATCATTCACTACTGCAGGTTTCATCGGAATTCTTACTGATATTAACAGATTTTCAAAAGCAGCAGAATCAATGACTCTAGACATGATTAATACATCAGAAGTATCTTTATAGATAAGGTAGGAATAATTCTATCACCCTCAAGACATGGTCTAGTATAAACAAGTTAATGATCTCATGGTACTGGAAATTACGGAATTTCACATGTTATAGAACAGAATAGAAATAGCTTTTCTACATGATTTAATATAAATATATTTTAAAAAATTATGATTTGTGTGTGCGTATGAAATGAGGAAGATTAATAAACGTAATTGTTATAAACAGAGAGCATTTTATTCATTTTACAATGCTATTAATTTTTATGAATGGACACTAAAAACAAGAAAATATATGAATTCATTAAACAAATATTTTAAAGAAAATTTTATGTTTCGTAATTTATTAAGTTTTGTGTAAGCAATATGGCATGTTTCGTATGTAAGACAAAATATGGCGTAAAGTTAGAAGTTATCCAAAGTAATGTAAATCTTTAATATTTCTGTACAATGTTAAGTACAAATAAAATAAAGACTATTTTAACCTTTTTAATTTATCTTTTTGAAGATAGTATATGAATATTCTAAATGAAATATTGTATAAAGTGCATGAAATGAACTATTTTAATAAATTAGCACAATTAATCTCTACATTAAAAACTTGAACGTTCCAATAAAAAGTATGAATCTTTTTTAAGTAATAAATTTCTTATTTTTACTGAACTTTAGTTTTATAAAATAATAATATGCAAATAAGTCCTTACATAAATAATCACAATTATGTGTTTTTATTGTCATTAACTTCGGAAATTACTTCTATGTTAAGTGAATAAGTATCTCTTGCCTATTACACAGAATCTCCACAAAATACATCGTAATAACTTTACGAATGTCAACAAATGTAAATTGATCTACAATGTTCCCATTTCAATGTATCATTTCGTACTCGACTAATGAACAGAAAGTGATTTAAAGTGATTAATGTCGTTAAAATAATGATGTTATTTTAAGATATGACACTAAAACGAACTTGTTAAATGATGTAAACTAAATGTCATTGATAAAATTAGCATATCAGATTCGAGGATATCAAACTATCTTATTTAAAGTAAATGTCTGTTAATTCTTAGAGACTATTCAATTGTAAAAGTCTCGTTAACAAATCTTAATTTTAATTTTATGCAGTTGTGGAAGTAAAGAAATATTTGTATAATTTTTAGATATTATAATAATTACATTATTATGAATTGTGAATTTAAAATTCAATACTTTTAAAGTAAAACTACAATATCACCAAACAGATCAGGTCAGATTATAATATTTCTTATCCCGTCATCGATGCAGATAGAAGGAAATATAATATATATGTAAGGATAAAGTTGAAAACTTATTGCTGAAATAAAGCTTTAAGGTATTTCTCTGCCTGTCATGTTATTCAAATTTTAAAATAAAAATAATTATTTCCAATCCATTCTGCAAACCAAAGTAAGAAAAAATCTGTAAAATATATATTTATGTGATAGAATAAAACAATAAATTATATTGATAAATATGATTAGTGTTGACGTAATTGCAATGTGTATTTTTATTTTAAATGGAAAATGATTTTTGCACCCAAAGAAATAAAATATTTTATGAACACGAATCATACCAAAAGATGATATATTTATTATTAAAATATGCCTTAATTTTCAGAACGACAATATTCTTCGTATGCTTATTAGTTTACAATAATCAATTAAATGTAAATGTTTCACATTTGTGTATTAAAATGAATAAAGTATCGTATTCCTTTGTAAAAAGGTATTTTTTAAATAACGTAAGATTTTATACAGTGTTAAAGGTTTTTTTTCTCAAGCTCTTCAGCTGATAAACTTTCTTGAGCAAATAATCTGTTATAAACTTGACGTAAATTAGGCAAAAATACATTATTGTCAAGATTTTATTGTAACATTTTATTTTTAAAAATAATTAATAGATATTTAAATTCACACATTTCACAAACAATGCACAATTATATTAAATTGAATGTTTAATAAAGACATCACAAGTACAAAATACGCATGGGAAATTATTAATCGGTATAATTGATATTTAAGTACAAATAGATGATCTATATTAAATCACTATATGAATAAAATGTATTTAATTCAATGTTTGAAAACTGGTTGACATTGTTTTAAAATAATAGTTTTAAAACTGATATTTTAAAATTTAAATGATTCTTTCCGGTTGTTACAGAAAATATGTCAAAATAAATTTTTATTAAAAGCAGATTATTAAAACAATTCAAAATAATTCAGATAATACTTTTTTATAAATTGATAGGTAGCAATTATCACGAAAAATATTTGATACGAATTGTTTAGCATTGGAATAGTTGTAGGAAATAGTAGCATCTTACAGAAATACAAGGATATTTTTCAATAAATAATAATTTCCCAAAATTTTTATTTATTAGTATGAGTCTCATATTTTGCAGCAATTAAAATATAACACTTTAACATAAATATTTAAGGATTTATTTAAAGAAAATTCAAGTTTTCGTTTATTACTATAAGAAAACAAGAAACTTTAAGATGCTTTTTGCAATAAGCAATTCAATTTGAAATTAGTTGCACCAATAGACATAATTTGGTATTAATTCAATTGCAATATCAAAAATCTAATAATTTTGAGATTATCTCATAATTTCAGTTACGAATTAGTATCTAATTTTTACACGAGAAATTAATTCAGGTAAATTAAAATCTACATCATTTAAAATTTATTGTTTGTATTTTCAAATATTAAATTTAGGAAACTTCAATTGCAGCAATAAGAAAGGCAATTTAATTTGCAAAATAAATAAATAAACTTATTTTTTAGTAAAATGTGGAGAAAAAATTCAATGAATTATTAAACAACATTACTAGAGAAATAATGGCTTACATTTTTCTCTAGTAATGTTGTTTAATAATTCATTGAATTTTTCTCCACATTTTACTAAAAAATAAGTTTATTTATTTATTTTTAAATAAATGTCGAATATAAATGATGAATGTTTTTTCGAACTCAAGAAAAGCCATAGTACTAAGTCAAATAAGATTGATTGAAGTTTCTCACTATAAGCAAATATCTAAAGATCAAAAGTAAACTAGTTGCGTTTTTGACAAATAATAAAACTAAAACTAATTTTCAAAATAATTTGGAAACACAAAAAAATATTTATGTATTATTGTTTTATGTTTCACAATTTCCAAAGAATTATTTAATTCATAGCTTTAACATTAAATAGAGTTCATTTGAAAGGTTTAAACAAATTGTAAAGATTTTTTCATGGTATCTACTGGGTTTTTAGTTGAAGAAAAAGTTTCCAAGCACTTATATAATGGTAACAAATAAAAATTTGAAGAATAGTACATCTCACACTGTTTGATATTGGCTTGAACAAGATCTGAAACCAATCACTATGTATTCTATTACCATTAGATCATTTTAAATTTCTATTCTAGAGCTTTGCCGTCAGGAAGTAGCCGAAAATATAAAAGTGGTTTCAGGCATATGAATATTCAACACGATATATTTTGTTGGATATAATTCTTAAATTCTGGACCTTATTCATATATTTTTATAAGAAAACTGAAAAAGTTTCATAGCTTTTACATTGACAAAAATATCATACAGAAAACAAAACCACCAGTTTTATTAAAGCTTATAAATAAACATTATGTTTATATATTGCGTGGAAAAGAATACATTGCTTTCATTTATAAGAGTACGCTTTTGCCTCAACCATTAACTCACAAGTTCCGTTAACTTTATGTTGATAGATTGGAGTAGAAAGCTTAATAACTTATTATTGTTTGAAAGAAATGAGCCATATGCTGTGGAATATCTTATAAGCAGCTAATTTACAGAAAATCGTATAGATAAATGATGAAGGGAAAAATTTAGAAAATATAATCATATACGACAGATATATATGTAAAAAATGTATATTAGCCTATCTCGGATTGCTGACCAATTTTGATGGAATTTATAATTTTCTATTACAAAGATCTTCATTATTCGTGTAGACTAAATTAAGCGTTATTACACTTTACTATTCGATACTTAGCGAAATGAAAAATAGATAAGCAATAAAGACTTTTAACATTTATAAGGTAATTTTTTTCTTTCTTGAGAGATTATTCACACACACACAAACATCTTAAAGTATTCAAGAGAGGAAACACAGAAGACTCACACGAGTGCACAATTGACCTTCATACAGGAAGGCAATTCTATATCTCGTTATTCATGACTGAATTGAATAAAAATAAGATTTTCTATTTTAAACCAATAACCAGTCTATAGTTAGTACCCGTTAATCAGAGCTTTGCGTGAAACGTTAATTAAAATTTCTTTTAGATATAATAATGTATCCAAACAGTATTATTAATATTTCGTATTCATCATATTCAATTGCTAATTTATATTTTAATATACTTATACATTTTTGAGTTAGATTTATAAACATAAGACAGCTAATAAAAGTCGGATTCTCATAACATACTTTATATTCCTCGCTTACATGCTTTTCACAAAATTTTCATTATTATTAATTTTCAGAAAAAATAATTTGCAAATTCTATTTTTAATTCCAGTTACATTTATAACAAGGATATGCGAATTATGAATGATATAAGAAAAGCATTTTTTAGATAAATACAAAATGTTCTTATAAAAAATTGTGCATTGTTTAAAAAATTTAAGTGATTGCTTATGAAATATATCAAATTTTTCTAAAAGCTTTTATTATTCTTGTATTTTTTTCTAGAATACATTAGCTTATAAAATCATTACAGAAGATTTTGACTGATAAAGTGAAACTAGCTTAGATTAAATATCACTTCAGAGATAATATATAATTTTATCATTAATTCTATTTATATGATTTCAGTTTACAAAATTCAAACATGCATTTTTCAGAAATAATTTAGGTGTCCGCTTAAGTAAAATAAATGTATATTTTTATCAAAAATAAATGTTCTTCAGTATTTTTATTTTTAAAATGGAACATTTGACGTTTTCTTGATTCTGTTCAAATGGTCCACATGAAAATTGATTGATGAGCTTTTTCGAATTGAGATGGAACGTTCCTTTAAGGGAAAATTATTAATGTTCTCCTGAAATTTTCTGATGAGAACTCATGTAATTTGTTTTTA
This sequence comes from Latrodectus hesperus, assembly GCA_037975125.1. Lineage (NCBI taxonomy): Eukaryota > Metazoa > Arthropoda > Arachnida > Araneae > Theridiidae > Latrodectus > Latrodectus hesperus. Next base: position 20,041,637 of record CM075851.1, read on the forward strand.
AAAATCAAATTCTGTATAAAGTTGTTCTGCACTATAAACGTTGAAAAATACTTTAAAATTTACATTTTGTGTAAACAATTATTAAGATATTAGTTAGTAAAAGAAATTACTGAAGATAAGTTAAATTTTTAATGAAGAACGTTATGTTCAGACTAAAATTTGGACATTAACTCATATTAAACAGTATGTGATTAAATTTACATACACTTACAAAAATAAAAATTGTATCTTTTTTTACTAGTTGCATTGTAAATTTTATTAAGATATTTTGTAACAAAATTATTAGATTATATTAATTGAGAGATAATTTACTTTTTCTATGATTTAAACCTGTGACTTATCAGTATGTAAAACAATAGATGGTAAACTAAACTGTGTGTATGCTTTTTTAATCTTTCTAAAGTAAAAATCATAATATTCATTATGTAAAGAAATACTCAATTATATATGAAAAGTAAGGCGTTTATAAAAATTATGAATGAACGTATGAAACTTTATTTAATATTACATTTTGTCGATTAACTATATTTAATATTTGTTTTAAATATAAAAATTTAATTCTTTGTATATTATATAATTAATACATTTGAAATATACAAAAGTGTACAATAACTATGTAACAATTCGATAGTTTATGCTAAGAAATCTCAATTTAAGATATATTTTTTATTCTAACAATGTTGTTGTTTTCAGTTCATATTTATATATTTCTATAATTACAGCAAAATATGTATTTCAATTTTTTAAAAAAATCATAATAATTTTGATACTAATATTACAAATAATTTCCTGACAATCATGCTCATAGTTAAACAAAATATCAATAACATTTTTTGCTACTTACCAAAATTGCTATATTTGGGATGCATCAATAATAATTATGCTCATTTATGATGGCTATTAAGCTTAAGTCTCTTCTCTGCCTGATTAAACTATTCCATTTTTATGTTTTTGTATTATAGTATTTTCCCAAGATTTCTATAATTCATATGCATATTCTACAAACTCAGAAGGTTATTTTATTGTTAAATATAAATACTTTCAGAGCAATAGGCTTGAAGGTATAAGAATTTTAGAATACTCTGTTCAAAGTATTTTAACTTTGCCTGAGAAAGTCATTGTACAGTAATATTAAAATTAAATTAACTGTGGATACTAGAAATTTTTATTAAATGTTTAATATAAAATTCAAAAAACAACAAAAATATTTAATAAAAATAATTACTATAGAATCAAAAATAAATATAATTATATACTGAAATATTTATGGAATATTTTTTCAATATATTATTAATAAGCAAAATAAATCATTCAGTTGCTCGATCTTTTCTAATCACGTCCTATGACTGAAATTTTATCATGATAAACATATTTGAATATCTTATTTAATTATTTATACTAGTTTAATTTTAATAATAAATTAAAATAACCAAAAATAAAATAGTTTAATTCGTTTGTAAAAAAAACATTAAAAAAATGGGCCTATAATTTTAAAGCAGCCATTATTTGATATTAAAAAGCTATCGAATTAAATAGAATTATCATATTATAATATTTGAAAAACACTATTACAATATAAAAGATAGCTCTTCTGCACGAAGAATTATTACTATATTAGAATGTAGGAAACATACCATGCTCGCAAAGTTCTTTATCCATAAATTGGCTCTAGTTTATTAAAAGTATACTTTTTAATTCTTTAATAGAACGCTTTATTGCAATTTAAACGGTAAATAAAACAAGTTCACTAATAACTACAGTACATTTTAAAATAATGATGTTTTAATATTTTTATTGTCTGATTATTTTTTAGTATTAAGGTAATTTTTTCAAAGTTAGTTGAAGTTATTTGATGAAATTTGTTAGATATTTGACAAAAATAAAAAAGAAAATATAAATTTTTTATCAGTGCTCTGTAAACATCATTATTTCAACTTACAGAAAGCAACTTTGAAGGATTCATGGTATTTATAGTGGGGTTTATAATCAAGGTATTTATAGTATTAATGATTCATGGTATTTATAGTGGGGCAATCGGTATTGATTATAAGATATCACAGTGAAAACAACTCTATTAAATTCTTGAAATATTAAAGCAAAAGAAAAGTACACTTTTGTTTGTAATATCATAAAGGAAAATCTAAGAATCACAAAGTGTTTATAGTACAGTTAAGCAATTACTAAATATTACCTTTCAAAAGGTCCTTTAAGCAAATACATTATGTTAACTTGGTGCAAAGGAATAAATAGAGAGATCTTACTAATGTTCAATTCGGCAGAGGTGTTTATGGGAAGCACTGTCTAACCCATAATAATTATAGAATAGGTTTTAACACTTTTTACTAAACAATATTTACAGAATATTACAATTCATAAAATTTATATATCATTGCATACAATATTTCTTGGTTAAATTTTTTATGTATTTTCTTTAATCATAAAATGTCTAAAGGGAGATTTCAATGCTATTGTTTAGTAGAGCATTACTCATTCAGTGAATTGATGCAAATTAATACTTAATATGATGTGCTATAATTTAACGTATTAAGATGTTTAACTCATTACAAATGTGTATTTTATAATTTGGTGTGCCATATACTTACTTAAGATTCAAAAAATGAGAAATATTGTTGTGTTTATTCCAAGCTTTGATGACTTTCAGTGAAAGAAAATTAGGTCGAAATTATAAACCAAAATGACATGAATATCTTACTTTGAATAAAAATTAAAAATTTAACTTTTTCATGGAAATTAATTATAAAACCATTAAAATGAAAATTTTCAGTGTTCAGTGCTAAGCAACATTTTATATAAAATGTATGCAATACTGTCTCAAAATACATGGGGAAAATGCCATAATAAAATAATAATTAGAGAACCTTCCTTCAAGTATAACCTGATAGAAAGCGTAATTAGGTTGCCTAAAGTGAATGTTTGATGACATGAGTAAGTTTAGCAATACATTTCAAAAATTAAAGAAAATCAGGATTAGAAAAAAATCTCATAAATTAGTTCAAATGAAGAAAGTTTAGAAAATAAGAGTAAATCTTAGAAGAAAAATAAAATTTAGAAGTAAGAAATTTTCATCATCATCATTATTCTCTTTTTATGGTGATTATGGTGTAAACAAAAGAAAAAGTTGTTCGATATGCATTAAGAAACTTCATTTATTTCACTTTACAAAAATAAATAAACTACAATTGAGCATCTTTTAAGTTGCACAGATTTTTTGTAGGTGCTAATCAGAATTCATTGTGTAAGTTTATAGTCTAAAAAAACTGTAAACAACTTATTTAGTATATTTACGTAATATATATTTTCAAGTTTAGATCTAGTTTGTGTAACAACAATATATATTTGTAATTAATTAATTATTACAAGTATATATTGAATTTAGAAATTAATATTTTTAGAAATTCTTTCCAGTTTTTTTAAACATACCTTTACATTAAATACTATATCAGCATTGTTTTACACGTCATCAACAAATCATCTATATAATTTAAGAATCTAATTATTCATATTTTATTAATTATTATACAGAAGTGAATATTTTACAACGAAGCAAGCCTTTTTTATTCCAAAAATTATGCTAAATTCATAAAGATTTCATCAGTTTCCTTTCTTACATTTTCCTTCGAATGTTTGAGTTCTAACAAATCAGTTCTAGACAACAGCAATTGAAAATATTGAATATGTCTAGTAGAAATCTGCAGAAAAAATTATGAACGATTATTTTACAATTATTAATTATTGACAATATCCTGATATTTATAAAAATAAATTTAAATTATTTTATTTATTTTCAATATATTTCCGGAAAAAAATTAAAACATGACAAATATTTATTCTGTTTAAGATTACGTTCACAAGCATTAATTCAATATACGTCAAATTACTATTATTAATATTGAAAAGATATACACAATTTGGTCAAAAGTATTGTTTTGGCAGGTTGTATTTAGATTGATTACGAGATTGTTCGCGGCTGTATAGTAGGATGCTTCTTTTGAAAGAAATCACTTCGTGGAATTTTGGAAATTTTACAGAAACATAAATTCCCATGAGTGATTTCATTATAAGGTGAAAACGTCAGGGCAGTGAAACTGCGGAAAAAATGAAATGGTAGCCTTATAAAAATTATTGAACCCAGCCCTAGAGCTCAGAGAAGAATGGTGAAAAAAATAGCATTCAAAGGGATAAATTTCCGAAAAGTTCAAAATTTCATCAGGTGTTAATGGTAGCATTTAGTGTTTATCAAAGGTACCTATTTGTTATCGGTTTGGTCACCCCAATCCTCATATTTATTTTAATAAAAATTTTAATAAACAAAAAAATAACTGTTGACAAGAAAGGTGCTAACACATCCATTCTTTAAGTACATACCAAAAATTTAATAATCAGTATTTTTGTACAACAAGATATCTATCAAAATGACTTTAAATCAATAATGCGTTGATAAATGATTAATAATTTGAAAATAGCAACAGGAATGTTCATAGAGAGTGAATTTCAAGGTCTCACAGTTGCTCAGAAGCCGAACATCACTCCCGGAATATGAAGTATCGATTGTAATGTAGAAAGCACTCCCTCATTGCACTTAAAATCATTGCACTGGCAGTCAGATGGAAGCTAGGCAAAAGTTTCTTCAGTGACCACATTTTGCCGACTGTTAAATTTGTTGCTGGCAGTATAATGATGTGGGAGCTTTCCTCGTAGTTTCCTCAAAATGCGTTAGTTACTATGGTTGGAAACATTTACTCTGATATATATGTGGATATTCTCAACAATAATACACTATCAAATGTATTTCAATATTTGAGAGAAGAACTATTTCTCATCCAAAAAGAAAACTTCTTTTTACACACATCCACACAGTGTATCACAACGAGAATGCGGTTTCACAAAAGGAGCATTCAAAAACAGGACTGCCTTTCTAAGATCCCCAATTTAAATCCCATAGAAAACCCTTGAGACGATTAGGGAGCAGATTACGTAGCCACCAAAGTGATCATCCTCACTGATTTCAGTTGTAACGGACAACAGGAAATCAACTCCTTTGGTCACCTATCAAAAACTAGTGGAAAATATTCAAAGACGTGTGCAGGTTGTCATCTTTGAAAATGGGAGACAAAAATAATATTAACACATGTCTTAGGACGCTCTAATTACATATCTTTAGATTTCGGAAGCATACTTGAAACCAAATAGTAAATTTTAAGTGTGCATGTCATAAAAACAATTATTAATAGAATATTTTAAAATTTTAAAAGTTATGAAATATTAGCATATTGATTAATGTTAGTTAAGCACAAAGTTTTAATACTTAAATATCAATGATAGATTTTAATTTTGCTTTCCAATATTTAAGTAATAATGCCGCATAGAGAAAGCTTTCCAACGAGCTCAGTGGCCGAGTGGTCAAAGCACGCGATCCAACCCCAGAGGTTGCGGGTTCGATACTAGCCACGGCTGTTGTATCCAAAGTATGGATTTTTTGTTTGTTTCTTTAATTATTGTTTCCTTATGTTCTCCAACATTCTAGACCTTTCTTTGTTATGTTAATTAGTTGTTTCTCGAATATTCTATTACTGTATAAAAGCTTATACCCACTAGTCGTGGGCAACTTCTCGACTTTGTAAGGTTACAAGTCGCTACTTTCCTTCAATAAACTTGTTTGTTTAAATCCAACGGTGTGTTCACTTAAATCTTCGTGACAATATTGTTTGTGATGTAAATATACTTAAACTTTGAAATTCAAATTAAAAGTAAGTAAATAAAATGTAAAACAAACACATACAAGCACACATATATTAATGCATAAGTAAGTAAATCAGAATTAAAAAATAAATGTGGTGTGAAATGAGTTTTCAAACGTTTCGAAAAAATGGCTTTGGAATTGTTAATTAAATGGAAGATGCTTACATAAGCAAATAATTTGAAAGCTCATATTTTTTTTAGTTCAATACCAAAATTAGAAGAAGTAAGATTTGCCTGGGAAGCTAGTTCCTAAGATAGGCAGCCAAGATAATGCTGTAAGCATTCGGTGTGTAATTACTATCATTAAAATCATAAAAGAAAATAGGATGTCCGATGTCGAATGTAGAGGTAACTTTATCAATTAAGTGATAACGCATTTAATATTTTACATTTTATGCATAATTAACAAAATTTTGGTCAACCGAATGAGTTCCGCAAGCAACTAGTCAATTAGAAAAGCAATAAGCCATTTAAAAATTGTACACTTGCTAAAAAATTTATACTTGTGATCTTCTTTCTCTAACTGAAATGCTTCTGCAGTTAATTTGTTTATGGGATGATAAACTTCATTCATTCACCTCCTTTTCTGTAGGGCAAAAAAAATCAGCTTCTTAACCAAGCATAAAACTAGCAAAATAAAATCACTCGCTTTATATATAGAAAGACGAAAAATTAATATTTTAAAAAATCTCTTAACTCTCTCTTTTTAATTTTGCAGTGTAATCTTTAAGTAAAAAATAACACTCAGTTTTATAGGATGCACTTTTGAATCTCTTCATTTATTTCTGTGTGGAAAATTGTGTAGTTTAATAAATTATTGTTATAAATTGATGCTTAAATCATGAAGCATAATTCTGATTGAAGTACATAAATCATATAACGTGAATTTAGATACTGTAATAAATGCATTATTTTGAGAATGAATAGGACATGATAACTGATATTAACACAGTGTTGACCAATATATGAATTCTTTCATAAATTAAATTGATCATGATATAAGCCCATAAAAGCAAAATTGAAAACAGAGACAGAAACGCTAAATCATATTAAAGATGTTCAATGAAATTTAATTTCAGTAAACAAAAAAATAGCTAAAAGATTTGTAATTTCATCAAATTTGTGTAAAATATAAATATTATAAATGTTCCTCAATGGAAATAGTAACAGCAACTGCAAGTTGCCTAATTATTTGTTAAATTGAGCTGCTTACAAATTATATTTTTCAAATTTAAACAATGAAATATATTCTAAAAACTATTGATAGTCATTTCTTTACTCAAAAATATTAATATTCATTCATTAATCATACACATTAATCTTTCATCAAACATTTTTTGATGGAAGATTTTAATGAAAGCATTCTCTTATGATCATCTCATTACACATAAAAATAATTAAAGGATAGAAAATTTTTTGAATAAAGAATTAAATACCTAATTTATTTATAAATTTTTAGTGTGCTTTTATTTTATTATAGTACAATCTGTTTAATGATTTTTTATATTATTGAAATTTAAAAGTAAAAGAAAATGCTATATTTCTAACTTATTGGATTAAAATTTTATGCATAAGATGCACAATATTATTTTACATTCGAAAGTTATCCTTGGAGTATAAAATAAATTCACGTTATTTTGAAATGTATGAAATTTTTAAAATTTTTCCGTTATTTGAATTTATATTCATTCTCTTTGTTTACAATTGGCATTTTAAAACGTTTTGCTGTTTTTTTTTATGTTTATAAAATAACGTATTCATGGACATGAATCCAAGTAACAATTCGTTTATATGATGTGCTATTGGAAATCTTACAGTATTCTATGGAGAATACTATCTATCATTTGGAGTATCATAATGGCCTGTTCAATTCTTCATGCATAAATTATATTTGGGCATTTTCTAGAATGTGAATCTGCACTGCATTCATTAAAATAGCTTTTTCTTTCGAAAAAGATTCTTTCATTTCTTTTTCAAAATATCATTTATAATGGAAGGAATATAATTCTTACTCCTATTTAGAATTATTTCATTTTAGAGGTCATAAAATATAATTTGTTTTATTATATCACACAAATTTACTTAATTTTCACCTTAGATAGATGTTTTTAATTAAAATTATCATAATCAACAACATTTGTAGGGGACATACATTTTACAATTTCCAGTGTTTTCTTAATGCTTACTTTGTTTTATTATTTTATATGTACTAACAAAAAATTTCTGTGAGAAAAATCAAAAGTTATTATAACTATTTAAAATATTTTCTCTTTTTAAATAAATACCCTTAATACAATAAATAAAACGAAATTCTTGTATTTTAAAAATTTAACATTGCGATTAATTTCATTCGCATTTCTAATCAAAAAATAATTAATAATAATTGCATAATTTTTATAAGATATTATAACAGTTTTATAAATATGTTTTGTCTATTTTTTCTGCTGTGAAGTTTCACACAAAATCATTAACGGATAAACTGTAATGATTTTTTTTGTTAATGATTGCCACTATAAAAAAACTGTAGGATAATTCTCAAATTAAAGATTGAAAACTGTTATACCTTTATAAAACAATTCATTTACTTAAACATAATTTCAATTATGTAACAAGATCTTAAGTGTTGGTTTAATTTCTAATTAATTATTATGTTTATCAAAAGAGTTTTCTTTTATTTTTTACTATGTCTTTAAAGAATCTTTGAACAGTTGTAATTAATTACTTCATACGAAGACAAATTTTAAGCATGAAATGAAGTTGATTCTTTAATATACTTTAATATATTCAAGTAAACCTGGCACTTTCTTAAGAATTCCAAAACATAATTCAAAAATAGGGAAAACTTGCGTGTGTGTAAGTATTGTGGAAAATATTGTTCACAAAAATAAGGAAAATATTGAAAGTGTGTTGTTTTTCTAAATCAGCATTTTTTACAATTTTAAAACTCTCTATTAGTTAATGATAGAAACAAAAAATATTTTGAAAATTTTTTATGCATTTTTAGTAATTCATTTTTACATTTTTATGATTTTTTCTTTGTAAGTTTACATACATGAACCTTTGTGTTCTCTTGATATTTCAAAAATTAATTAAATTCTTTAATCTACAGAAAAAGTATAATATTATGCTGATGACTAATAAATAGCAAATTATTATTTTATTATTAATAAAATTATATACATCTGAATTTTATTTTTATTAGAGCATCAATATCTGAACCACGATAAATTCCTTAAATATCATAATTATATGGATTACTAATATTTTTTCAATTTTACTGAATTATAGCTCCATTAACAAGCAACAAAAATTTATATATCATTAAGCAGGGTGTGACAGGTAAGAGATTAAAATGTTTTTCTATTTTCCAGGCATATTAATCATTGAATTTATCAATAATGGGGCATAAATAGTTTTTGTAACTAACAAATTTATGAAAATAGTGAGAAAATGTTTCAGAAATAAAGTCGTAAATCTAATATAACAGTTTTAATCTTTAAGAACGTGAAAAAGATATTTTATTATGGGTCTTACATAGCAAAATTTCACTTACTTGAAACGCATAGCAAAGTACGTTTAGAAATTACACACAAAACAGTAATACGAATTATACTCGTTGTAAAGCATTGGTTAATTATTTGCTTGATGAATATGAACAATTTTTAAGAACTATCTTTTTCCTTTTATACTTTATTTTTCACCAATATATTTCTTAATACAAATTTGAAAAATCATATTTGTAAGTCATATTAATTTAGAATTTTATCTGCATTTATGACTCAAACTAAGAGTGGAAATATTTCATATATTGGGTATAGATATATTTTTTGAGATATCATATTTTATGATAATTCTTAAAAGCCTTGAGCTGAAACCAAGGTTCAATGAAATAAAATACTTGATGAAAGATTATTGTTAAATTAGGAAACTATAATTCAAAGGTTGTTTGCACCTGAGCTTCAAAAAATGGTGTTCAAAGTACGTGAGAGCCCAACCAAGTAAGTTTACATATTGGTAATTTCCAAAGTCCAGTTAATATATGTTTCTAATTTTCAATATAAATAAAAGAAAAATTTTTACAATGAAACTTTAAATCATATAAGAAATGAGGAATGTTTTATTTATGCAAAGTTCTAGTGCGGTGATAGTTTATTCCACACTTTTTATTATATCACTTGATGATCATCGCTCACACTCTGAATTTTAAACTTTTTTAAAAAATCTAATTTTCAATGTTAAATGTAAAATAACTAAAATTATAAACTCTTTCAAATATTCTACAAAACAGTTTATTTTGATTTTGTTTTGAAGAATTAAAAACAATGTAAAACACTATCGTGAAAATTTTTTTTTATGTTTGCTTCGAATTTTTCAAAATTTATTCCATTAGTATTATAAATTTTGACTATAGATTATAAATATTGGTATGCAGGTTAACAATACATTCTTCAGCTGAAAAAAATAAATGTACCATACCACTCCTTAATAGCTGTTTCTAATTTATAAATTGAAGTAAAAACCAATATCACTTCTGGTTTCGTTATAATTTCAGAATATTATTTGTTTCTCTCTTGAAATAAAAAATTCAAATTCAACTGGCTCCAATCAGAGTTTGAGTGTAAAATGTGCCCACTGAGCAAAAGGCAAACTAAATCTACTGATTTTAACATTTCTATTTAAAATATTCATAAATTATTTAAGATAATTCATTCTTTATAATTTAATAAAAATGTAATTTAAGTCAATGCGCAAAAAGGAAGCAAATATAATTGATAGTACTGCTAATTAAACATTCAGCAAACTTCCATATTTGTCTTATTGTAAATTTTATTCAATGATAAAATAAAATATCATAGTTTATGAAGATTAAATTGTGAAAAAAGTTTTAGTATGCATTTCACATGCTAGACTTAATTAAATAAATGTAAGAATAAGAAAACAAAAGCAAATTGAAAGTGCTCTTTAAGGAAGGAGATTGAGAGTGTTGCCAAGAAGTTTCTATAAAATGAACTTCAAACTATCTGAAATCAATTTTGAGTTATCCATAAAGAGATTTTCAACAGAAATCTTCCTTAATGCGTTTTATTGGAAAAGGAAAAGATCGCTCACTACCTTTTAAAATTATTCAAACAATGCAACCTAATCTAGGCGTTATATAAAATGAACACATTATTTAAATCTTTGATTATTATTGAAAGCATAATAAACTATAATTTTATAATATGTAATATTGATAGTAAGTTAAGTCTAACTACGATAGTAATAAAATTTCTTTTAACTTTAAATTAGAAAATTCCCAAGAAATTCAATATTCAAAATTGTTTCAAACATTAATTCTTTTAACTTTATGTAAACTAATTTTTTGAGAAACTTGTATAAGTAAAGAAATGCAAAAAGTTGAAAAACATTAATTTATTAAATTTTGATCAGGTGGTAATTAAAAATTATTTATTTACTTATTCTTTGATATTTTTTATTTTATATTATACATCATTGTATTCTTAATTTTTTTTATTATGGGAGAAATATATGGTGCAAATTTCTTTAAAATTTACCCTGTCATATTGAGGGTATGCTTAAAAATATTTCAATGCATTTTTCTTATTTTTTTGAAAAAATAGTATGATTAAAATATAACTAACAGTTATTAGCATTTGACTTTATACACTGAAGTTCTTCTGCGGCAACTTATGTTCTTATGTGGTATTTTATGCTAAAAGGATGTCCGAAAATTTTAAATGTGTGCAGATTTGTTGAAAAAATTTCAACTCTAAACAAAACAAGTGAGAATGATATTTAATAAATTGCATTCAATTTGTCTTCGACATATATATTTGGATAATATATTATTCTTAATTAAAATTCAAAATGTATTTAGAAATGTATTTTTTGAATAGCTATTTCCCTATGTAACAACACTAACAAGTACAAAGCAAAAACAATCATGTTTAATCACTTATAACTATTATTAAGTATTGCAGTCTTTATTTTAGCTCATAATTGAATGAAAAAGTGGCTGATTCATAAGCAATTAAATACAAATTCCGAAACATGCAGGAATATACAGATGTACGAAATAATGTACTCATATATTACTCTCAAGAATATTTCACTAAATAACATTCATTAAAAGAAAATAATTATTTCCTATTTGCTGATATTTTTAACACTCAATATATATTTACATTTTTTAAAAAATATACATAATTTTATTAGCTATATAAAATTTTGAGAGTATAGCTTTCTCTAATTCTTTATTTTAATAAGAATAGTTAAAGCGTTTAACAATTCAATACGTTTGCCTTGCATGAGAACATGACCGAAAAACATTAATGAACAATTATCTGTTTAGTATTTTGTTGACAAAATCCTTTTGGTAAATCCTTAATCAATAGGTGTTGAAAGATAAGCTATATCTGAGATCAATACATTAAAAATACTGTTTAACATAATTTACAAAATAAAGCCGTTTAATTTTGCACTTACTTTTCTGCTTGTTATAAAAAATCATAAATTCTCATAAATAATTTTTCTGTAGTCAGTTTTAGTTTGAATAAAACTTTAAAATATATTATTGCACAGAATTCATCTTTTTTTTAATTTGACTTAACTTTGCATAAAATGTTTTTAAAAAATCAAAATTTAATGAATTTTTGACACTTAATAAGTTTAAAACATCGCAAAGTATTACATTTTATGATAAATATTATGATTACTAATTTAACTTTTTTAAATTTTCTACTGTAGGCTTTATATTTGATTTTAAGCACATTCCAAAACCAAAACACTGATAGGATTGGATTAGTTTTGATTCCCGAAAATTCATATTAAGTATATTTTCCCAATTTTTTCTGTAAAACATAAAATATAATTTATTTTTCATGTTTTATTTTAAACAAAACAAAATTTTATATAATACAATTATTTTAAATAACATAAATATTATTAGAATTTATATCAAATAAGACAAGAAAATTAAAATATCTTATATTTTACTTAAAACAAACATGAGAAGTTAGTTTGTTTATTTAAAAAACAAATGATTGTTTCCTTTATTTAAAACTAACAAACAATCTAACATATATTTTATAAATTTATTTAAAAGCTATAACGTTTACCTATAAATTAATGCAATCACATATTTGTTATTTGTTTTGTTTTATTCAACCGATTGAATTATTTCTATACAATAAAAAATGTTGCTTTATACATTTTATCTTTATTTTCAAATTTTATTTATCTATTAAATATTGAAGCATTCAGTGATATTCAATGCATTATAAGTTTTGATAATATTAATCATTCAAATAAAAGGTAGTATGAATATAGAATGATCATTAATAAAATACCAAATATGTTACAGATATTAGATATATTCTCCATTTATCATGTTTAATCTATCCTATTATTACACAAGTAGCATAAAATATTTTTTTTTCATTTCATTCATATTGGAAATATTTTTACTAAAACTATTAAATGTTGTTTAAATGTTACTTACGAAAAACAATTTGATAAATTTTAGAGTACAATTTTTATATTTAATAAGATATTAGTAAATCTTATAAATTGATCTTAAATTACTACCGCATAAATTGTTTTATTTAACAATTCGCTCTCACTTATCTTCTACAAACAATTAACAAATTATGAAAATAATTATTAAATTACATATAAAAAATCATAGTACTTTGCTCTTATATTCTAATATTTCAAATGTTAGTTTTTCAGTGCTTAGTTTTAAAATAGAAAAATGGTTCTTGTTTTCACTTTAAAAGCTGTTCGTACTTGAACAAATTTTTGTTTAGAAATAATTTACTGAAAGTATCTGTAGTTTTATTAAAATGTATAGTCGTAAATGGAGTTCTTCTGCATTTAAGTGATTTAGTATTCAACAACTTTTCTCGTAGTTTCTTCAGCACCCAACGACAGGCTTTGTATATGAATCCTCTGTTTTCAGAAAATAACTGTTCCACATGTAGAAGCAGAAAGAAATTTCGAGCAATGTTCAGGAAAAAATAACAAGTTTCATAAATCGTTCCGCACCCTTGGGACATGAAGTACGTGGAAAGTGTAGCAACTGGGAAACATTTAGATACAGGTAAAAAAAACTTTATATATTTCAAATATCGAGAACGACTTTGATTCTGCTATCTCTTTAAAAGCAAATCTCATAAAAATGTGATAAAATTTAATATATTTTATAGATTTTAAAACATATACAAATATTTTAAAACATTTCGTGACACTTTTACTATATTTTAAAAATGTTTCTTTAAATAACGTATTTAAAAAAATGTTAAGGAATCATTTTTTATAAAATAGTCTTATATCTTATTAATGAAACTAAGCACTAATACTTTCATCAATTTTAAAATAAAATTGGATATTCAATAGAAAATAAATGTTTATTTTACCATTTTTTCTAATGTTAATTTCATAAATTTTTGTAAAACATTGAATCAAATTAACTAACAATTATTTGTTATTTACGGTAAATATACGGTTATTTACGGTAGTGTTTTGCTGTAGTTAAAAAAAAATAAATGTTATTCATACGGTTATTGAGTTCTCTTTCAGAGAAAAATAGCTCGAAAGTACTTCAGATTATTTAGCAGCATTTCTTTACTAATAAATCATCTTAGATTTTCCAGAATGAATTTTATACTATGGCTTTCCAATTATTTTCTTGAAGTCATTGATTTTCCTCTTACAATTTTAAATAACTGATATACATTTTATTTTATGTAAAATTAAAATATTTTCTACAAAAATGTTGAAGGGCGGGTGAATATCTTTTTTTTCTGATCAATTTTCTTTAAAATATTTCCAAGCATTTTGACGAAATTATATATATTTTTACAGCAACATTTAATTACATAAGGAAACGAAATTGATTTTATTTTTATATGTAGTTTCCCCCTTTTTGTAAAATATATTAATAACCTAACTTCAGTTATTTCTTGGTATTCTCAAAATTCAAAATAATTTCATGTGGAATTTGTTATATATTAATGTTGAGAATACACTTGGGAAAACAATTTAAGATACGTTCTTAATAAATGATTCTATATTTAACATATTTGAAGTACATAATTTTCTGAAGAACTTCTATATTAGACTATTTAGGAATATTTTTTGAGTATAATATCTATCAACGAAATAGAATACTTTTATTAAACTTGTATTGTTTTTAAAATTTCAAAATTTTTTTATCCTATGAATTATATTTCTAACAACTAAATGTGTATTTTGCTACAATCAATTTAATATGTTAAAACTAAAAATAGTTGCAATTAATTAAATATTACTGAAACTTTAATATGTTTTTAAAAGAATTTCAGCGTAATACAGTTATAACGCTACTCAACACTTTATTCTCTATAGAAATTCCTCATTTTACAGGTATTTCATCTCTTGTTTCTTCTTGTATTCATGTTTCAGTGATGATTTAGAGTGAGCTTACTGTGCGGTCTTGTACATAGTCGCATCTCAGAATAAGCAATCAAGAGTCCATTCAGCTTTCACCAGCAATAGACTTTCACCAATAAAGAAAGCTACTTTCTTCCGCTTGGAACTTTTAGCAGTTGTCATTAGAACCAGCCGCTGAAATAATTTTGGAATGACAAATAAGCATCACCATTCACTGAAGCATTATGTGATTCTAGAGTCACCCTTTGTTGGATTCGTGGTATTCCAAATAGCTGGAAATAGATTTATGTGCAACAGGATAATAGAAATTACTACATACACAGATTCTTCACAGTGGCAGCATTGTTCGGGACCAGATAATCGAGCGAACGGCCTATCAAGTTTCGTTCTACCATCTATATTGAAGGATCTAAAAATCTAGTGGAATGCTCATACTTGGCAGACTGAGCCCAAAGAAATATAACCAGATTCTAAAAAATAATACTCTCATAATTTTGAGGTAAAGAAGAGTGAAAAAAAATCAAACATTTCATATTACTGCTTCTCAACCCATCATGAGTATTAATATATATACAACTCCTATTTCAGACTGTTACATGTTTGTGCATGGATTCTACATGCTATATCGAACTGTTTATCCCAATGAAAGTAATTCGAAGAAATTGTCGCTGCTTTAGTACATGATACTAGAATAAAAAAGAAATTCAAACATTAGCTAGAAGTTATTGAATGAAAATGGTTCAGAAAGAGTCATTTACTTTAGAATATAATGCTTTGTCAAAATCCAAACCACTTCCAAAAAATTTAAAAATTTAAAACAAATAGATAAATATATTGGTATTAGATAACAGTTTTATTATTTATCAGAAAACCAAAAACATCACAAATTTTGCTTAGTGGAAATCTCCATTTTACAAGCTTGCTGATAATTCAAACACATATCAAAATGCGCCACCTAAGTGTCAGAATTATTTTTTCTGAACTAAGAATTGTATTTCTGAAATAAGAATTGAATAACTTTGAATTCTAGATTTTACGCAGATGACAGGCCTTCAAAAATCTTATATAAGTGCTTGACTTGCAAAATAGTGAAAGTCAACCTTTGTTATCAAATATAAACATTTTTACATGCTAATAGAATAACTCCAACTGTACCGTTTACTTACACAAGAATAAATTTTGCTAGACCTTTAAATAACGTTTTATCGAAAATCAAGAAACAATATTTACATATCATAATTCACTTGTTCAACAAGAGCTACATTAAATATGCATCAAACCTTTAAACTGATAAGTTTCTCCTAATGCTACAGTGATTTGTCGGCTGTGTAGATGCCTCGTACATACAATCTATATCGACAATGATTCAACTCCCCACACAGCTAATATGGAACTGATTTTCTAGTGGTAAACTCGGACGTCAGAAAATTTATGAGCACAACAGCATAAAATGGGAACTAATTGCATTTATTTCACCCAGATTGGCTTGGTGCTGACGCTGGTGGGAAAAATTTATTGGATACATCAAAAGGTGTCTCTGTAAAACTCTCGGCTAGGCATTGTTGGAAAAAGAACAGTTATCAATTATACTGATATGAATTGAAGCCGCTTTGAACAGCAGACTGCTTACGAACACTTGTAGACTGCTTGATGAATCCCTTGATGCATTGACACATTTATTGGTAAGAAAAAAGCTTAAATTTTTCCCATCCGTCATAAAGATTTTTCCCATCCATCCGAAAACTATCGAAGCTCCATAGGCAGCAATAAGAATTGTTAAATATATTCTAAAGGAAATGGTCTAGGAAATGTCTGCTACAGTTACGTTCCTAACATGAAATACAGAATGTTTGGGAATCTACTAAAATACGCATCGGAAATTATGTATTTAATTTCAGTACTACTTATGTGTTTAAATTTTACTGTGAATTTGAATTGAATTTTTACTTTTATTTAAGAACTTACTTTATGGTTTCATTGCTAATAATAAAAATCCTAGAATGAATTAAAATGACACTTATATCATAAAATGTGTTTAAAAATATAAGTTTACAAGAATATTTTTTCAAATTTTCTAAAATAGTATGAGTAATACAAAACCTACACTGGATTTGTGGACTAATAAAAGTCAGTATTATAATTAAAATTATAAAATACTCATAATATTCTTTCTATAAATTAATGAATATTTTTGATATTAAATTTTCATGAGCCAGTATGCTATACGACAATTGCAACAAACTTAGAAGATATTGTTTCTTAGAAATTGTGAATGTTAAAAGAATATTTTCTTAAGTATTTTATTTCATTAAAATTTTTAATTTATAAAGAGTATGTATTGTATAAACTTCAAAATGGAATAACATATATGACTGCACCATATAACATTGTAATATCGTTTTTCTCAGAAAATGATACTTTTGCATTATGTGTTTAAAATATTTACAAGAAATAAATGAGCCAATTTATATTGTTACATGAGAAATATTAAAAGGAAAAAACTGTAATATTTTTATCAACATACTTTGTCTTGAATAAAAATAGCGCATTTCATCTATGGACATTATCCAAAAGTTAATGTGACAAATATATATGAAACCCTAACTACAATGCTTGCATTTTACATTTCTAACTTCATATGAATGTCACAAATTACGGAGTGGAAATGCATTAATATAATAAATTTTCTTATCTGTTTTGAATCTTTGATCCAGGATAAAATTTATGAAATATATTTTTGTCATTTTGCCTTCATGAATATTTTCTATAATGGTTTTCTCTTTCGCATTTCTTACGACATAAAATATATATAGAAAACGAAAAAAGCCGGTGATTTTCCTGATGTCAATGTTACTATTAGTGTCAATAATGATATGTTTTCCTTACTGGGAGAAAATGTAAAATAAATATTTCATTTGTTTTGTTAAAAATAAGCACAATTGATTTTTAGTATTACATAATAGATTTTAACAAGTTTCAATTTTTTTTTAATATTTACTGATGTAATTGCTGAAATATTTTCAATTACCTCTTTATAATTTACTATTATTTACACGGAATTTAAGATCCTATCTGATATCTAAACTGTTAAAACATTTAAAAGTCCCTTAAATTATCCTTAAAATTGTCATATACTCAAAGATTTTCATTAATGAATTTATATTTATATTACAGTTACATTCTTGGTCTCTAAATTTATTTTTAGTATATTTCTGGAAACAAATGTATGATACAAAGTATAAAAAAATATTTAAAGATATTTTAAAATGCAACAGGAAAAATATAAGCAAATACAATCGATGAAACATGCATTATATATTTCTAAATTTCTCTCTTTGCCTATATAGTTTAATTATTCTAAGTAAAATAAATATTAGAATAAAGGAAATTATTTAAATCAGGTTAATGATTTAATGTTAACATAATCAAACAAAGTTTTTAAATATATAAATTATTATGATTTGTCATTCCTCTCAAATTAAATATTAAAACTTTATCTTTCCTTTAAATTTTATTCAATGTAATTATTTTAAGATAAATTTTATTCAAAATTTAAAAGCTTTTTATCTTGATGTATATATTTCTCAATTTGTTCAGAAAAAATGATAATATTTTCTACTTATTATCATTTAAGTAAAATATATTATTCCTCTTCTTTTCTTAAAAATTGCTTAAACCAAGTTTCAAATATTTATATTAGAGTGTTTTTATATGTAACATTATAAATATACTTGAATATCTGATGATTTTCACAAGGTTACATTGTTTCTTTTTAATTCAACTTTATTATAGAAGTAACTATTGGATTTAACTTTTTTAACTGTCTTTCTTATAAGTGTGATTTTATTCCTGATTTTTGTGGCAAAAGATAACTAATAAATTAGAACACATTAAATCCTTTCATTTGTTTTTTGTGATCGATTTTTTTTTACAGTTGCTCACCGTGTCTTAAAACAACGTTAATAATGAGCACTGATAGGTAATAAGTTTTTTTTTAAGATTAATCAATAAAAAACTAGAATTAACGAGAGAAGGTAAAAACTACTTAGTTTAGTGTTCACTATGAACGAATTTATGGTATTTAATGCTTCAGGTACTTCTATTTTTAAAGATTACTATACTATTTTTTAAATGCAAGGTCAAGATAAAAAAATCATTGATTAAAATTTAAAAAAGTTTTTAACTAAAATTAATTTTTAAATACAAGTTAAAAAAATTAATAAATTTAAATTATTTTGCAAGATTTATACCAAAAGATTTTGTTTTTTGTTTTTTTTTTTTGGAAAGCCTCAAATATTTAAATTAAAAAATATATTTATACAAAACTGCCTTATGTTACTTTAGAATTTCTCATTGTCACTTTCTCCATTCAGGTTGCGTTTATGAAAGATAAATATATTTTTTTTATTTACTGTATTTTTTGCGAAATTTAAAGTGAACATCAAACTCCAAAAAGAGCCTCAGCTGCTATTTTAGAAACGGGAATACCTGTAATAACATATAAAATAAAACAAACAACAATAAATGAACATTATTAAGATAAACCTAATGACACTTTGAAGTGAAAAAATTTTTCCTGGAGTTAATATTTTCAAATTAAACTTTTTGAGTATTTGTAATATTCTAACTTACAATGTAATTACAGTCAACAGAAATTTTGATTAAAATATTATTTTAATTTTTATATTTTTGTACATTTTGCAAAACAAGTAAATTTTCTGTTCATATTTACTATTATTTTCAGTCACTTTACTTCCCCATCTATGAATTAAACGATTTCATCTATTCCAAAAGAATTTTGAATATTCACTACATTATTCGTAAATATTTTGTACACTCATATTTGTGACAAATTTAATCCTTTAATTTTATAATAGGCATTTTTAGAACTATTTTGCTCATTATATTTGCTTAACAGCAGAATAGTGAAGTTGTTTAGTTTAAGATAAAAGAAAAAATTTTGATCCCTAACCTATTTCAAGTAACGAAAACTAAAAAAAAAATGTTTAAAAGATAATGGTTATTCAATAAAGCTTAGTTTATTTTAAATTAAAGTTCGTTGCAGACTCCTATCTTAAAGTTTAATCGAACCCTTATTTAATTTAAGAAAAACATGCGAAAGCTAAATTAAATTGTATAGCTGAAAATATTCCTAAATAAAATTAAAATTACGTAACAAAATGAAATGAAAATTATTTCTTCATGTCCACAAAAATCTGTAAATATATGTTCCAATAAAATATAAAAAATATATTTTACATTTTTAGTAAATTTTAAATTTTGATAATTTTGAATAATTTAATTAAAATATATGTTATAAATGTAAGCTTTAAATGCACATTGTTGATTTTAAGCTCTTTGCATTGAACAAATTTCCTTCATATGAGAGTTTAAATATGAAAATTGTATGAAATGCACACATCTAAACATTAAACGTTAAAAGAAAATTGATTATGATAATAGTAGGATTATTTGAAATTCAAAGAGAATCCAATGTAATAAATGCTCAAAATAAAATGAGAATTTTAGACAAAAAAAGTATGTTAATATATAAAATATGATCAAATGAGTGAATTCTATGTTTTAATTTAGCTGAATTTAATAAAATTGCATATGGTAATTTGCAAAATATTAATATTTCTTCCTTATAATCTAAATAAATTAACAGTATAGACTTTGTTTATTTAACTTATACCAAATTATTCTAGAAATTAGCTTTGGAAATCTGTCTAACTATATGAAATTACTCGGTATGAACTAGGATTTTATTTTATCAAGATACATAATAAAAAGAAAGAAATTTTAAGATGTATCATGCATTTTTCATTAAATTTATAGAAATTCGTAAAATCACAGAAGATAAATTCATGTAACAGATGAATTATTAAATCAGATAATGAATTATAATTACTTTTAGACAATGGCTCTTAAGTTTTAAAGATAATGATAATAATTGCGTAATGTATTGAGTAACCAATGTAATGGATCTCTTTAATAGTTTTACTGAATATCTCATTTAAAATAATGCATATCTAATTTTTAAAAGTGAAATATATTAATTAACACGTATCAATTTATTTTGAAATTAGTTTTCTCTGAAATTGTAAATAATAAATGTAACATTTTGTAGATCATAAAATTTATATAGTCTTGAATAAAATCCTAAAATAATCTCGATATAAAATTTATTCAATAATTAAAAATCAGAAAATTACTTGATTTTTAGTTTTTAAAGTTTATATTTTGCAATTAGAAAAGAAATACAAAACTATTTTTATCATATAATTTTTGTGTTATTTAAAAATAAACACTCTTGGATATAAAATTAAATGTAGAAAAAATTGTCTTCAAATGGAATAAGTAACAAAAAATTAGATACAAATGAGGTATAATTTTCTGTTTTTTGACTATAAATGTCTCTTATTCACCCTAATTATATTTCAAATTTTTTTCCCTAAATTAAATTTATTTTAGAAATTCAATTTTGATAGTCATTAAATGTATGTTTTTAAAAGAATTAAAAAGTTTTTTATCATAAAAATATATAAAAACATGAATGATTTTATAAATTAATAATTAATTATTTATAAATTAATAATCTTTATTCATTTAGATATTTATGTTGATAAAAACCAGCGAAACTTGGAATGTCTTATTATTTGCTAAATTTTGCACTTTTAGGAAAAGTATAGCACTTTTTGAAAAAGTATAGTAATAGTAGTAGTTCTACTTTTTTTGAAAAACCTATTTTAATTTAACATTTTTATGCAACAGCGTTTAATTATCCAACAGTTTCTATGTTATTTTTATTTTGAATGATTTTAAGTGGCTGCATAAAAAGGGCTTTGAGGTAAATTATATATATATATATATATATATATATATATATATATATATATATATATATATATATATATATATATATGTGTGTGTGTGTGTGTGTGTGTGTGTGTGTGTGTGTGTGTGTGTGTGTGTGTGTATGTGTGTGTGTGTGTATTCATCATAATATTCATTGAAAAAGAGAAGTAAAAGCAATTTTTCATGAAACGAAAAGTTTAAAAATACAATATTATATGAGTATATTTTAAATAAAAAAAGTACTTAACATTTAAACCATCTAAAAATGGCATTTTCGTTGTTTTGGAACCATTAAGACAATAATCGGTTACTTTAAATTATATATCTATGTAATTTATGTATATATATATATATATATATATATATATATATATATATATATATATATATATATATATATATATATATATATATATATATATATATATATATATAAGTAAATATTTTTTAAAATTATGACATTGAATAATAAATTTTAATACCAATTATCAATACATATACATAGCATAAATGGACTAAAACAGACTGAGCACAAATATTCTTGAATTTAGTTTCCTAATTACAATTGATGCTAATTTTATTTCACTATTATTTTTATGCGTTGTAATTTGCATGTATTTTTTGTAAGAATTGGAGATGTTTTTAAACAAATGTTCAATTAAATTGTAAAAATTAATACATGTTGTTCACTTTTAGAATAGTCTTAAGAATGAACACGACAAATTGTGTGAAAAAGAAGAAAATCTTAAGACATCAATATATTTCTTAATACTTAAGAGAAAAAAATTGATTAAATTTTCATCAAAAATATTAATCTCTTTTTAGTTTTCATATTTTTTATAAAAGCTTAGACAAAATTATCTTTCTTATTATCATTACTACATTATTACACTTAGTTAATGAGTTCTGAATATGTCAATAACCATGTACTGTGCTGATCAATTAAATATATTTCCTTTGAATTTTAAATACAGCAATATTCCTGTAAAGTAATTATGTATGTTTTCACAATATCTAAAAAGGGCAAAGATGTTAAAACCTGTCATGCAAATTCCTGAAGAAAGTTTACGATCACAATGGGGTGAATTAAACTTCTATGATACACTATTGGTCACCCATATTGCAACACCAAGAAAGACAAGAAATATCGAAACAAAATGTTTTTGGTAGATAACATGTTGACCAAGCATCAAATGATTAAATTTATAGATTTCTGTGAAGTGTGGTTCCTATCAAAATCTGTAGCCATAGTAGCCGCTATTGTTGGAGAGTACCACTGCCACACGTCTCAGCATTGATTCCAAAAGATTTTGGATATGTTTTTGGGGTACAGCAGATCACACACAAGCAGCTTCCTCACGTTGCCAAAGTTGATCTGGTGTGGCAGCTGGGGATGCAATTTGGGTCAATCATTGAGCAACTACATTTTTAACCACATAGTCCACATGTTTTTTATCTGTGAAAGATCCGGAGATCGAGACGGCTAGGGAAGTAATTCAATCTGGCGATTGACGAAGATCTCTTAGACAATGCATGCCATATGTGATCGCGCATTATCCTCTCAAAATATGACTGTGGGCAAGTCCTGAAGGTAAAAAAGAACAACTGGCTCCCATACCTTGGAGATGTAGCGCTGGCTGATGTAGCACTGTCCAAAGTACGGCCTGTGATCCGCTTGCCTCCCACTGTTGGGTTTTTAATATTATAACAAAAGAATAAATTTTTCCATTTTTTTCAAATTTTGTTCATGGAAATGATTTTTTATATGGTATTATATATAAATAACTAAAATATCGAATCGTATTTGTAGGTATGTATTTGTGTGTCCCACCCCAACTCGTGTCTAGCGCCTTATTCACAGCACGCAGTTGTCGTCTCCACTCAAGGCCGTTGCGTAGAATAACAGAAGTTGCACTGCGTTTCAAAAGTCACCCGTTTCGACAGAGAAGGACATTAAAATTAAAATTGCAACTGATTGATTTATTAGATTCGTTTCCGGCTAATTGTCCTGTGATCGGAGTATGAAACAACATTGGCTGGTCGTTTATTTATTGGTTGCCATTTGACGCAACGATTGTTTTGTAGTAATCATGGTGATTGTGTGTAATTCGAGATCCATTTATGTCTTTTGTCAATTTAAATTTGTAATTCAATTAGAGAGTAATCAGATCTTTACTGTGCAAAATAGCAAGCGTTATTATGTCTGTGAAGAAGCGAAAAGTAAATGATAAATATCATGCAATAAATGAAAAATATGAGTTAGACTATCTCATCTGGAACAATAACAATAAAATTTAGTGTATGATTTGTATTCAAGTTTTGTCGGTGAATAAGGAATACAATTCTTGCATTGTAACTGATTAAGGAAAAAATATGATGGGAACAGTGACAGGATTCGCGAGACTTCTTAAAGAAGATGGCTTTACTGCCCGGAATGGCACCAGGAAGACTATGTGGAAAATCTTTGCGCCAAACGAATGTCATGAAAATTGCTGTTAGAATTAAAAAAATCTCATTAGAGGCGGGAGCAAAGTTTTGACTCATAGAAAATTTTGAGATTTTTTAAGTGAAATGGATGCGATTTATAGATTTTTGTTATTACAATCCGAAATAAGATGGCTTTGTGAGGGTGGTGCCTTACACGTTTTTTTTTCCGAAAAGAAATATTTCTAAAAAATAAAATAAAATTAGACACTTCTGAACTGCAAATTTGTATGCAAGATACTTTGTTACTGGCTGATCTTGCATTTTAACTGATATAGCACAACGCTTGAACGAAATTAATTTGAAGTTACAAAACATAGGACACAATATTCCCCACTTGTATAGATAGGTAAATGGTTTTAGAAGTAAACTGAAATTATTCAAAACATCACTAGAGCAGAATGATACTTCTTTTTTCCGAGTTGCAAATAAAATAGACATGGAAAATTTTGAAGTATGCACCTTTAAAAATCACCCGAAGTATACTGATGATGTAATCATGTAGTTTGAACAGTGATTTTCAGATTTTAAAGAATTAGAGAGTGATATATCTATTTTCATTCATCCATTAACAATTGCAATTGAACTTTTAAACACTGATTATCAATTGGATTTATGTGATCTTCAATCAGAGCCCTTTTACAAGAGGAGGACAGAGTCTGGAATGGATCTCGCCAAGGATGGAATAGATACTTGGGGAGCGTTTCCCCAACAATCTTAACTTAAGAATGTTTTCAATGATGGGTAGTACGTATCTTTGTGAAAGTGCGTAGTCCACAATAAATTTTATAAAATCTAAATATAGATCTTCACTGTCAGATAACTCACTTAAGCACGCACTGCGTCTGGCAACCACTAATATTAATGTTGATATTGAAAGGATTGTAAAAGATAAATTAAGAACCAGTATAATTTAATGTAACAGTTGTGTAGTGATAATATTAAACACTATTAAACCTTTCTGTTAAAAATGAGTTTTTATGTGTGCAGCCCTCTAATCTGTTTAGCAATTTGTATTGGCCAGGGATAAAATTTGGTCTGGACAGCACTGGACTAAAACTACTGGTAATGCGTACTAAAGGAGTGCGAGAGTGATATCAAATACCACTCCACATCAAAATACCCGGAGCAGGAGCAGTGTGAAGGTGCCTAAGGCAGCTCTGTTCTGAATCCTCTCTCCATGGTGTCTCCAGACACAGATGTCATCATCGTGGTGTTGTAGATAGAAGCGTTACTGGTTAGTAAAGAAAGTTTCATTCTATTCTGCCATCAACATCCTTCTTTTATCACACCATTTGCTCGAGTGACAACTGTGGTTCTGCGTCAAGAGTAGTCGAAGCAATAGACGTCTTGCGGACAGACCACTCTGCTGTAAATGGCATTGAATGGTAGGGGCAGACACTGGATGATGCGTTGCATATTGAATGTGCTGTGCTATGGTTCATGATGTGGCTGAGTGATCCGACATTGTCATGCACAAAATTTGCTTGTCATCCCGTGAAGTAGTGCACTGAGGTGGATGCAATCTAACACGTTGGTCCGCCGTACTCTCCTACACCCAACGATCACACATCTGCATTACATTTGTTTGATTTCATCCAACAAGACTTCCGATTTCACTGAAAGACAATACACAATCTCGGTAGGCTACTATTCTTCATCAATAAATGGTCGCTGTTTTCTTATTATCGCATAATTATAATTTTTTTTTTTGAAAAAACTACAAAGAAAACTCAATTGCCGAATTTGAAATCGTCGAAATCTCTAAACCTTAAATAACACTATGAAGTGCTGAAATTCTAATAATTTGCATATCTTACCTCCACTAATGCATGCTTTAAATTTCATATTATTTGCATGCTTACTTCAGGGTGTTTCATTCATGGTGGCCAGCAGTCTATTAAAAACAAATGACATTAAAAATACATGTTATTTCAATTGTATTTCTAAATTTCTTTCATCTTTATTTAAGACTTTAATAATGCAAATAATATATATATATATATATATATATATATATATATATATATATATATATATATATATATATATATATATATATATATATATATATATCTTTTATAATAATTTTAAAAATAGCTCTTAACGTTTTTTGCTTTTAATAAGCTTTCATTTTATTTTAAGTAAAATTATTTTCTGTACACTTCAGAAAGTAATCACAAATACAAATTAATTATTTTTACTGATATTTAAATTATAAGTACACCTTATTTATTGTTGAGTTGCTTATGATAGTTTAACTTAATTGTGATTAAGAAAGTCTTATACACCATTCTTTGATTTTTAATTGAAACGAAGAAATTTTCATTGATTATTAGAAAAAAGTATATATTTGATGCCTAAATTAAAACAGTTTTTTCAAACATGGCATTAATGATTTAAATCGCGTAAATTATTAAAACTCTTTCACCGATAAAATTTCTAGGAAGGCAAGTTTTACGGTAGATGTCACAAACTAATCAGACTATCAAACAGCGTTTCGTAAAGCAAAGCCATTACAAACTCATTCAACTAAAAAGAAGTTTAACCAATGTCAAATAATTTCAAACGCATTCAACTAAAACATGGAGGTTTTTATTGATTTTAATTTCATTTATTAAAGGTCAAATTGGAAAATTAAATTAAATAGGTTGCTTAGGTAAATATTTAATTTCTAAGTAAAAGAAATATTTAAATGTTGAGTTTAATCTTTAATAATCAGTTTCATTAATATAATACGCACATATATGCATATTACATTCATTTAAAAAATACCACCATATTAAATTTGATTTAACATTTGAACATAACTAACTATCAAAAATTATCAAATACTTATCCAACTGAAAATTTTGCATTTATCTAATTAATATATTGAATATTAAAAATACCAATAACAATTTAGAAATGTAAAGGAGCTTATATTTTCTTATATATGTATTACTGTTGAAAATTAGAGTATTAGAAATAGTTTTACAATTCTTTAAAGGAAAATGAAATATAAAGACCATTAATTATTTTATAAGAAATACGCATATGTGTTAAGTTTAAAAATCATATATATTCATTAAATGTTTTTTTAAGAATGGAGTAATTTTATTTTGCATATTCTTCCAAAATATTATTATTTTTTCGCATACATATTAAGTAAATGTAAATTAAAGTACATAAATTATTGTAGAAAGAAAAGTCTAAATGTTTTTGGAAATGCAATTAAATAATAATTCCACTGAATGAATTTCAGAGGTTGCGATATTCCTCGCTAGAAATAAATTTATAGTATTATACAGGAAGCATAAAATTACATGAAATAAAGAAATATTCTTTAAAATATAAATTTGCACACACTTTTAAAAATATTAAGAAAATAATACTAAGTTAGAAGTGCAAACTTAAAATTTAGTTTTCAGTTAAAAAGGAGAAAAATCATATTTGTACATTACATTTAAACAAAAAAACATTTCTGACAACACGTATTTCTATTATGATAGTAATAATTGATATCTCCCATTAAGGATTAATTTTTTAATTGATTTATTAATAGTAATTTTCATGAACTAAAATTTAAGTTTTTTATACACGTAGTATGTAAAAACGCATCCTTAACATTTCCTAAGAAGTATCATTTACAAAAGTCACACATAAATGATATTACTGGGTAATATATCAGAAAATTCACATTAATCTCTAGAAAAATTATTCTATTCAAAACATAAATTAGCACCAAACATGAACAATTTAAAAGAAAATTAACTCTAACGGGATTTGCATTTAAATTTCATAAAAATTTATTGTTCTACTTTACATATGTTTGATATCTACACCGATTTACATTTAGTAAATGTCCAAACAAATAAAAATCATTACATGAATTTCAGTTAAAGCAATTTTCATGTGAACATATAAATTATAATTAATTATTTCAGAATATTTATGCAACTCTTCATAGGCTTATAACCAGTGATAGAATTAAAGAATAATCTGTACATTGTAAGCGAGGGTATGACAGAGGTTGCTTAACCAGTTACCGAAATAAATAGTTTATCGATAATTGCATAAGTGCACAGGACTTAATATTTTTTTAAAAAATCATTTTTCCAATTTGAAATGTTTATTGAAAAAGGGCATTGTTAGTCAAAACAGTAAAAATAAGAGATTTATTTTTGTCATGTACACATAATTTTACTTCATATTATATTATTAACCAGTAATTTTTAACCAGTTTATATAAAAATAGATGCTATATTAATTACTGTGATGTGTTCTTTATAAAAAATTATGATGATTAATTTTTAAATGTATTGTTCAGTAAATAAACTATTAATGAGAAATAATTATTTAGGTCTTCAGAAAATCGGATCAGAAATGAGTACCAGTAATTTACCAAGTATTTATTCTAGCTTTGTTCCACATTTAATTAATGATTCTAAGTATTTTTTTAAAAAAACGTAAATATGTAGAATTTTAAGTATTTATTATCTCAGAAAGAAACGATAAAAAATAAATGTTTCAAAATAAGAATTCAGTTTTGCATTCTTATTCAAAAAAATCTCTGTTCATAGATTTCCTCATACCAGATTTTCAATATATAATTCATAAATTTTAATAGGAACTAAGCAACAAACAAAGAATTTTAAGAACTGTTTTTATTTGTGAGAGTATGTGGGTTATCTAAGTCTATAAAAAATATTTCATTGTTATATTAAAACATAAAACGCAAATATACTTATCCATATTTTAAGAAAATGATTAAAAGTCAAAATTAGAGCCTATAAATGTTCAGCAATAATTGAAATTACTTTAATTTAAATAATATGAATAATGTGACTAAACAGTTTACAAAAGTACTATTTTATTATTACTTTTGAAAAATTTCATATCATAGTACTTCAAATGCAAATGATTTAAAAGGGTTATAAAAGATATCATACAATTTTAATTGCTTATAACTTTGAGGGTAAATAAAATAAGACGTAGTAAACAAAATAAGAAGGTATATACTTTAATTCTAAATATTATATATCGAGATATATTTCTAATTATTTATAAAAGTATAAATATACATTACCAAGCATTTAATGAAGTATTTAACTAAGCTATAAACTCACTTTGAAATGTTAATTTTTTTTAAGATTTACTTCAATATGTAAGTATTCATAGTCATTATTAAGCAATTGTTTTCAAATGAACTAGATTTATCACATGAGCATTTAGCAAACATAAAATTATTTATTTATAGAAGGTGTGCTTATATCTTTCCAGAAAAACCCACAAGTTTTGAAATGCTTCCGTAACTTCGTCTAATTATTTTTATATGTAAAATGTCTCTTATGTCTGTAAAATGTCTGTAAATGTCTGTAAAAAACTCATATGAATTATTATATACTTATATAATTCATTATATTTTTCACATGAATAATAAGACAAGAATCTATTTTAATAATAAATATTTCCAATATTTACTGGTGCTATTGTCACTTCTCACAAATAAAATAATATCTACAAACTAAAAGTACATGTTATTATGTATAATTGACATAGGCTTTGTAAGGCCTGTTTCTAAACAAAATTATCATAATTCTAAACTTTTATTGATTTACATAGAAAAATACTCTAGTTTGTATTATCTTAATTGATTGCAGGGTAATTAGCATCAGTGCATATATTTCAGAGAAGTAATTTAAAAGCTCACTTCTTTACCCTTTAACGGGTGGTGGTCGCGCATGAAACCACCAATTTTCGATTTTTTTTCTTAATTTCTTTTCACGATTTTTCACTTCAATTTTATTGATTTCATATCTTTTACTTTTAAATAACACTAACAAATGGCAGTACCCATAAATTTCAAGTCGGACTCCTTCCAATATAGCGTTATTTAATGTTCATTTTTGACAACACAAAATAACCTACATTTTTAATGTAAATAATGATAAATATTAGAAATATTTTCTTCCTATATCGTCATGTCTGTCATAAACAATATAAATGCAGCAGTAATTTGAACTAGATACTTACAAAACATTCCTTTTTTGAGGGAAATTCCTGGTGGTTGTACCACGAAACCAGCACGCAGCTAGAACACATGACTTACGTGAAGAGCAGACTATATAAACATGGCCGACGCTCACTGGCTGTCATAGGATGGAGTATTTATTATGACTGGGAATTAGAGTGTTTATTAGTGTGGGGGAGGGGGATTTGAATCATAGGGTCATTTTACTTGTAAACAACATGTGTACTTTATATCACCAGTGAACACGTGCTTTCGCTATTTCTGTTTCAGAAAGACTTTTCAGTTTCAGATTTTTCTTTGGGTTGAATGTTGCGTTTGCTCCCAGGCAAGTACGGAAATTTTTATTTGGTAGTATTTTGTGTATTTTAAATTATATATATATATATATATATATATATATATATATATATATATATATATATATATATATATATATATATATATATATATATATATATATATATATATATATATATATATATATATATATATATATATATATATATATATATATATATATATATATATAAATATATATATATATATATATATATATATATATATATATATATATATATATATATATATATATATATATATATTATCGAAAATAGTATTTACGTAAACGTTTTATTTAAATTTAAAATAATTAATAGCAATATATTTTAATTGTGTGTAAATATTTTTTTCCTACTGTTCAAATTTAAAATGCCTCGCAAAGGGCTAGGAAAAGCTGAAGCATTGGCTCTGTTTGAAGAACTTCCTTCAGATCCAGAATCAGAAATCTCGGTTGATGATAGTGACAAAGAAGAAAATTTGCCATTCCTTGCTAATAATAATCTTCAGGTGGAAAGTGATGAAGGATCAGAAGATGAAGACAATATCGATAAAAATTTACCTGGTCCTTCCCAAGTAACCCAAATAAATTGGAATAGGAGACAGAAGGTGAAAGAATCGTGTTCTTATACCAACCAAATTTTATAAATGTTTAATTTTTCATTTTTCCTACTCTTTATTTTGTAAAATATTGTTAAAAAATAATATACTGCATTTTAAATACAAATTATCTAAGAAGTTTGCAATAATCGTCATTTATTGAAAACGCGCACGAAACAAGGTAAGTTTTTTTTTCCCAACTAACTCAGTAAGTTTCAAGATCCTAGACACGCGCTGGCTGCGCCTTGCGACCACCACCCACAGATAAATGGGTGGATGTAGATTTTAATTCATATATTATTTGTCTGTGGGATCATAACATTCAAGTTTTAGAGTTCTTTGGTTTAAAATTAAAAAAAAAAAAACATTGCGCGCGTCAAAGGAGCGGATAATTTAAGTCGTTTAATCAATCTTTATTTATAGCTCAAATGAAACTAAAGCAATTTTATTTCAAAGTGTAAGTTTTATATTTGTGATTAAACTACCAAACAATTTTAATTACAAAAAGTTAGAGAATTAACAGTCACCCACTAATGGGCTAAATCCTCTACATTATAAGTAATACTTCCAATGAAAAGTTCAATTAATTTAAAAATATGCAAATAAGTAGAAATATTATTTAGAATAGAACTAAAATACATATATTTCAGAGCTTTACCAAAATTCCATTGACTTAAATTATAATTATTATTATAATATGAGAAAATTTATTTCTCTGCACTAAATGTACAAAAGATGGGGAGAAGTGTAAGAATGGGGATTATCATTGAAAAAGAGTACAATCTAATATATCCCTCAATATTACATTCAATCTATTTTAATTAAAAAGAAAAAAATATATCCATACAAAAACACATAAAAAATACAAACGGAAATTGCAAAAGTAAATAATTATAAGAGTGAAATACCTTTAACAAACATTCATCTTACAGCAACAATGTTTCTATTGAACAATTTGCATTAAAAATATTGGAAATAAATTAAATAGGTTATGGAAAAGATGCGATTTAAATTTCATAAAATGTGTTGTTTTTGTTCATTTTTTAATTTAATGTAATTTTATATTGTATAAAACATTATTTAACGCACAATTAGTTCATGTTTTATGTCTTATGCTTATAATATTCAGAAATAACCTCAATATTTTTAAAGTAAAATGATTGACTTAAATGCTTGAAAATGATTTATGTTTATTTTTAAACCTGCATTATTTATTCGGATTATTAATTTAAGGGAAATGGTCTATGAAAGGCATATTTTACATTCACCTTTTATTCCATTGTTAATGCTTTCAATTATTCCACAGAAACTATAACGGTGAAATTGCATGAAGACGAAATTGTACTTAATTACTTTTTGAAAACAGAGTGTTTCAACAGGATAAGACAGGATGAAAATTAAACATAACACAATTTCAAGATCATGAGTAAGGACAATCTTATATGTGCAGCTATAATTTCTCATATAATCAACGTAAGAATTGTAATTAGAGAAATTCATGTTTACATATAATTCTTAAGACTAGATCGTTTTACACACAAAAATTTCCACTCTGTAGTAGATAAAATGCAAGTGGAAAAATTTACAAAGTTGAATAAAGAAAATTTATTTTTAAATTCAATAATAAACTAAGAAAATTTAAATACAATACCAATATATTTTCAATGAAATTTTAGAAATATTATGATTTTAATTTTAATCGTAATCTAAAATCTCGATTTTATACTTTGTTTTTAAAAAAACAGTTTAAAATTAATAGTATTTATTGTAATTAAATGTTATACTTCGCCAATAAAATATTTTCCAAATTATATGCTATTTATAATGAATTAATTTTATTAACTATTTGCAATAAGCTCTTTGAAATGTATTTTCAAATATGCTGCTGTGCTTGAGAAATATAGAAATTTTATTTCGGGAAGCATATGTATTATTAATCATACAAGAAAGTTAAATAGCGTTAATCGAAATTAAACAACAGGATTAAATTTTCCATTCGCAAAATTTAAGTATAATAGCTTAAGTAAACATCAGTTTCTGAATTAAAATATAAAACGCTTACGAAGATTAATAAAAAAAAGTTTTATTTACATTTGCATACAGTAATATAAATTGCTTTATTTCAAAACTTCAAATTTACATACATCAAGTGTTTGAATGTATAATATAGTCAAACATATTTTACAAATATAATTAAAATATCTTTCATTATAAATGCTACTTGGTTAAATAAATTTAAAAAAAACATAAAGCACTTTAATATTTTATACAAATACTTCATTCATTTTTCAATTATGTTTTCTTTGTAACCAAAGTAACACAAAAAAGAATTGACTGAGAAATCTTAGAAATATTCTAAAACAAAGTCACGAAAAAATGCAAAACAAAGATGTTTATGGACAAAGATATTGACTTGCTCAATCTCTTTTCAGAAAGCAATAATCAGCAAACCATAATCCAAAATTATTGGTTTAATTTTTTAATAAAATAAATTATAAAAATGCTATTTGTAGACATTTATTTTATTAAATATGAGAGAAATTATGAAAAATATTTAGAAAATGTAAAGTAATTATTTCATAGTTCTAAAATCAGTCATTTTGAATACTAAATTATACCATAGTTTCAAGTAAGACGAAAAAATAATATTTATTTTTATGGCCCTTTTTCTAACAGAATGTCAATTTGTACCTGCATGGCCGAATGATAAAGCTATAACTTTTTGTTTATAAGTTAAAGCATGGAAGAAACAATTAAAAATCAGATTTTGTATACAATTTTCAAGACCCATTTTAATAAATAAATGTATCCACTAAAAATCCTTGAAGTATATATATATATATATATATATATATATATATATATATATATATATATATATATATATATATATATATATATAAATATATATATATATATATATATATATATATATATATATATATATATATATATATATATATATATATATATATATATATATATATATATATATATATATATATATGTATATATGTATATGTGTGTGTGTGTGTGTGTGTGCGTGTGTGTGTGTGTAATTTACTTATTATTTTATTTAATATTTATAAAATACATTTTTTGTTCATTTTTAAGAGATTTTAATATGATAAATAAGAAAATTTTCAATAAAATAGAGTGAAATCACTGTAGTTCTCCCACAAATTAAACTTATGTTTTTGATTTAAAGTAAATTATGAGAGATAATGATTTCTCTTCTACCATTAAGGATGACAGAATTACAGATTCTTCCAGCATAATATATGTCGTATATCATTTTAAGATGATATTAGATTTAAATAATATATCCATTCAGCTTAGCTTAGTTAGAATTTTAGTGAATGTAACAACCAGAATAATATGTTGGATAATTTTCTTTAGTAAATTCATCCAGTTAAATAATATAATCGTGAAGACCTATATTATTTCATCCATTATTATGAGCAACAGTTTGATTAAATTTTATTTGATTAATAATACAAAAATTTTAAAAAAGTCATAAAATCCATCATTATTTCAAATGTCTTAAATTAAATAAGATAAACTTACAAAATTCATAGCAACGATATAATTTTGTATTTTGTTATGGGGTTCTATATTTTGATGTTTTATAAGCAAGCTTATATTTTTGCAAGTGAATATTTGAATATATATATATATATATATATATATATATATATATATATATATATATATATATATATATATATAGTGTGTGTATTTATTTTTTATATGTGTGATTATATATAAGATAATATTAGTTAGCAAAATTCTAAATAATAAAATACCAAAATTAAATTAATTTTACAATATTAAATTGCATTCAAAATAATTATTATCTTTATCACACTTTTGTTTATTTGTTTCTCACCGAAACTATCAAGGATTGCTTATTATGCATGTAAAACAATCATTGAGTATCTGTTTATTATTTAGCGTTGTAATTTAACAGCAATATTTCTTTTATATAGGAAAGTAGAAAATAGTAGCATATGGTTTAAATATAACAATAATTTTATGTATTCTTTGAAATGTGTCACGATATTACTTGTTTAATATGCGGAATTATAATCTATAATATTCTCTAATATCTGTGAAGAAAAAATCACTGCAAAGGTCATTACAACATAAAAAATCGGCTTTTTCATTCACCGGCTTTAAATGATAAAAGAAATAACAATAAAATGAAATGTATTTATTAATTTTTTTAATTTCTTGAGTATCAATTCTCATATTTTTCTACTTTTTGCACTTCACATTTATCATTCACATTTATCAATTTATTATGTCAAATTTTGTATTATATTATATATACTCATATTTGTACGTACAGAAAAATATAGAATTACTATACAATTAAATGAATAAATAATCACAATTCAAATATAAGAAAAATTTCAGCCCATTCACTAAGCGCAAAGACTTACTAAAAAAACTAAAATGTATCAAATGTTTTAATATTCTGGTATACAGACATGTTTACAAAGAAATATAAAAAGGAAATGATAATATCAATAAAGAACAAATCTGTCTAAATCAATCATGTTTACCACACCCACAAAAAAGTATGAATTTTATATAACTAGAGAAATGCAGTAGTGAAAATTATGCCACAACATTCTAAAAGCAATGAAACCACCCTTTATTCTATTAAAAAATAATTAGTATATGAATGCAAGTAAAGAAAAATCATCAAATAAGTATTGCATAATTAATATAAAATATGATTATTACAAATAAATACAATGTTCATTTGATCACACGAAAGCATTGGCCGGCATCGTAAAATATCATGGAAGTATTCGAATTAAAATCTGTAAGTTTCAGTTTTTAAAAGATAATATATAAATGTGCAAAATAGGTTAATTTCACTTACTAAATATTTTACAAAATTCAATTCAACTTATATGTTATAAAAAAATCAAATTACGAGTAACTTGGTATTGATAGTCATTACGTTGTATGTTTGTTTTATGATCAGATGTTATTTATTTTAAACCATACTAATTTAATAAATTTTTAAATAGTAATTCTGTTTGTTTTTGCACAGTATTAGCTGTACATTTATTGTATTTTAAATGATAAATAAGGTACACATCAAACTAACAGACAAAATTTAGCAAAATAATAATTAAAAAAATATTAATTTTTAGTTGTGGTGATATTTTTGATGCTGACTTACACTAAAAAAGCACAAAACATTCAATATAAATATGTTTTTATACAATGTAAAGTTTTCAAATGAAAATCTTTTATTTCTTATGTACAAAATGTAAAATATCCGGCATTAAAACAAATTTATTTTGCAGATAAAGCTTTATTAATTAGTTTTTTAATAATTATTTTCATTAAAAAACTAATTATTTTTTATAATTTTTGTAATGTATTTTTCATATTTTTATTTAATATTAAAGTAACAGTTTCTTTTTGCTCTACATTTTACTCGATTTTCAGGAAGTACATAAATTATAATTTTTAAAATTTATGGTTTATAATAATTAAACAAGATATGCATGCTCTCTAAGAGTCGCTTACAAAAAATACAATATAGTTTTAAATTTAGAATAAATATAAAACTGTGAAAATTTACAGTGAATTTGCCATTCCAAATTGTGGCGTACCGAATGTAATTCCTATAAGTTTTTACATTCCAAAGTACAGATTTGAAAATTCTTATAAGTATTCATATATGTGATACTTTTAAAAATATTTTTTTATTTATTTTTAATTAACTATTCTGAGATAAACTACATAAAGTGCCTGTAAAGATTCATGAAATATTTTAAAACTACAAAATCAAACATAGTGTTCAAATTTATACAAAAAAGGGCTTAACTAAAATTCTTCAGACCTGTAAAATGTCCCTAATAAGCCAGTATTTAATGATATGGGATTAAACCCTAAGCTATTACACTGTTATAAAATTTTGAAAATAAATGTATGAATATAACTAAGCAATGATTTTCTGATAATATGAACAAATCAATAACATATACAAGAAAAATGTAAAAAACACATAAAACCGTGAAATTATTGGAACATTAATAATAATAATCATATATATATATATATATATATATATATATATATATATATATATATATATATATATATATATATATATATTCTGAGAGACAATTTTAACATCTTTAATTATCATAACTATCATGTTCTCATAATTTCAGATCTAGTACTCCTTAAGTGGCAATAATAAAAAGAAGCAGTTTATAAAATTTTCTTTCATTATTTTTTATAAGAAGAAAAATTATTCATTGTAGTGATCATATCAGAAAAATTAATTAAAATAACATAAAAAAAATTCCTATTGGAATCAATAATCTAAATATTATTATAAATTTGGCTTGCGCAATAATTTTTCTTTAAAGTCATATTCGAACAAATTGGGAATAAATATGCGATTTTCATATATAATTCCTAGTTTTCTTACATTAATAAGTTGTTCTTGTGATCATTATAATTTAATTGAGTTCACTTTATATAATATTAAATAGAAAAACATATCATCAATATATAAACTCTGACTTCACCTAATGTCATAACAAAGGATTTTAATAGAACTTTATTTCTATCCTTTCAATTCTATAAAATTTGTTTCATGTTATTATTGTATTTTACAAAAAATTATATGAACTAAATTTTGATGCATTTTATATGCAGTAGAGTATTACGAGCAAATAATTTTCAGCATATTAGAATTTTCCGTTTTTCTAAAATTTTATCAAATTTCTCTTTTATTTTTATTTTTTAGATAGGAAAAATACATAAATGACGCTCATTTTCATGTTATGTACTTTAAATTTTTATGTAGAATTATAAAGTTCTTGTTATAGCTGCTTATAAATAATTGAATTAATAAATGAATTAATTTTACCTGATGCTTAATTTCATTGGTTTTTATACAGAGCAGATATTTTTTATTAGATTAATATTTGATCATTTTCTATATAGATATTAAACAACGCGGTAACATTTTTAAATTGAAAATTTGCTGATTTGCATTATTAAATAGTCATATATTTTTATCATATTCAAAAATTATCAACATAATTTGAGATTTCTTGTTTTTTTTTTCTAGTTATTCAGGAAGTAACATAATATTGAAAGAATTTTATTAATATAAATATTGTTCAATCTTTTTTTTCTATTAAATGAAGTGTGTAATTGAAAATAAATTACATTCAAAACTGAAAAATATTTAAGAGCAGTATTCAAAATCAAAAAAATTTAATTTAAAAACATTTAAAAGCAAAAAAATACAATCCATTTCAAACATTCTATTTACTTCTATATTTCTGATATATAAAATTTGTTACAGAAATTGGTCAAGAAAATTGACAAAAATATTGATTTACCTTTACTAAAATGCTATTAGCCTGCTAATAGGCATATAGACATTGAATTTCAATAAATATCCAATATTTGTCACAAGACATGCTTTAAGGTTCATCTAGGATTAAAAAGTATTGATTTTTCTTCTTAGACGTTATTTAAAATTATTTTCGCATAAACGCAATTTGAATTAACAGGAGACATTTAACATATTGCCTTTTATTTCTACGTCACATCTAAAATGTTTTTCTACTGGGTTAAAAGGATCCCGTCTTTTCCAATTTCCATTCGGAGAAATCTCCAATTCATCATCACCATAAGTTTTGTTATTATTATCGCAAAATTACATCTACGAGTACATTTAAACATGTCTACTGCATCAAATTGTAAAGTGCTATAATTAATAACTATGATTCTTCGTGATCAGATTGTATTCAAAAATATTTCTTTTAGATTAAATTTCCGACGGTTGTATCAGCATGCATAAAGATAGTAAATTGAAGTTTCTTGAGAAAGCATGAAAATAATGTTTCGGTAATTCAGAAAATTAATGAACTTAAAACTATAAAACCGAAAGCATCTGGAAAATGTTTTCAATTATTATTCTTACATATTTAGAAAATATTTAATTATTTTGCGAGTCAGCGAATATTTTAAGAAAATATTTCAATGCAGAAAAATAAATAAAATTCGTACATCGTATGGTTTACTAAGTGATATTCTTCAAACCATAGTATTCAATCCAGATCAAAATATAAGTGAAACTGTAGAAATATAAAAAGGTGAATAATTTTTATTGTAATTTTTATTAAAAATTCAATTTTGACTTAGAATAATTTTGAAACTCGTTCTTGAAATTTAATTTCTAGTATCTTGTTGATATATAAGGCAGAAAAATTTTTAATAAAAATAAATGAAATTAATTCAAAGGGTGCGTTTAAAGATAAAAATGGCATTTTAAGAATTCACAGAAATATTATTTGATTGTTTGACTGAAATCACATTTTTAATATTGCAATGATTTAATATTTTATATAGCCGACAGAGAGCATGTTTATCTGGCACTCGCCGTACATCTTCGATATTTTTTTTCAAAAATTGCCCAGTAAAATAAACTATATTAATTTTTATGATAATAATTAAGGTCACAATCAAATGTATTGAGATTAAGTGCCTTCTTTTTTTAATATTTGTTTGAAAATAATGCGGGTATATAAAAGTTAATTGTGGTGTGTGAAAGTAAGTGTAGTTATTAAAATCAGTGTCTAAGAGTAAAATTAATTAAATACCTAGTAGTACAAAACATTTCATATCATTAACTTCAAGTTAATACATCAGTATACAGTCACTAGTATATAATTCCTAAAATCTTTATTACTTTTTAATATTAAGTATTTCTGAACTGTTATTTTACGACTTGATTATTTTACTTTTATATTGTTTAGAAAAAAATCCAGCGTTTATCAAAATATTTGCAAAAAATTTCTAATATTTTTCAAGATGATTATCAAAATTTCTTACGCTTTCAGTTTTGTGGTTCATGGTGTTAATGTTTAGCTGAAAAAATACACTGCTAGAAATAATTATACGATTAATTTTATATATTCATGGTTGTTGTTGTTGTCGTGTGCCAGCTAGGCTGGCAATATGAGGTGCTCTGTTCCACATATATATTCATGGTACAATACATATTTGTTCTCACATATTAGAAATGAGTATTAAGGGAAAAATTACTATAAACAATATATTTCAAAAAGCTGTAATTTTCAATAATATCCTAATTGTTTTGGCAAGTAAGTAAGATTTAGATTGATAATTTTAATAATATTCTCTGACAGAGCTAAATTTATAATTTTATTAAAGTTCTATTACGAATTTAAGTTTTGATATATTTAGAGTCTGTAAAAACAAATTTTATGAATTTAATTAAATAATTTAGTTATGTCTAATAAACATCATCATTTAAAAGCTAATTGGTTTACAATAAATATAAATGTTTACAAGAAACAGGTAAGAAAATTAAGTAATAATACACATAGCATAATTTTAAAATTTTAATAATGTGATTTATGCAAGAATTTCAAAAGTAAGCTCGTATATGATTATTTAATCACTTCCAGGCAAAATATATAAATGAAGAAAAAAATCGTAATTAAATACAATGACATGATCAAAACTCGAGTTTTATATACAAGCATTTATCTCAAACATTATGACATTATATGACTCAAACATTATATCATTACGATAAATTTTGCTTACCAATTTATTTACTTCGTTATAAATTTAATTCATATTTTTATATCAGGAATAAATATTCTGCCAATAGAAAATGATGTTTTATTTATCAAACACCATTCCAGAATCATCAAATGATATATACTCCTCCCCATGTCTAGGAACAATAAAATTTAAATAAATCTTTAACCGTCTTATAAAAAAAATTTATAAAGCAATCAGTATGTAAACATTTTATTCCAGAAAAATTATTTTACTATGAACAGTAATACGTAAATATTACGTTTTTATCACTTATATCACCAAAAGCTTAATTTAAACACGTACAAAATTTGTTTAGAAATTAATCATGTATTCAATCCAATCCAACCATTTTATGCTCACAAATTTATTTCCAAATACGATATTATATATATAATATAATATAAAATATAGTATATATAAGGTGTAAAGATATTGTTATTAAAATTAAAATTTAAAATTTTAATTTTTTCCCAATTAACTAGACAATTACAAACATTCTATTAGCACATATGTTTAATAAGTATATATTTAGCTGGAAACATATATTTATTGCAAGTGAAGTTGAACATAAAGTGACAACTACACACACACACAGATAATTTTTTTTATTTTGTTTAAATTATTAAACTATATTTTCATTAAGTTTAAACTTAAAATCTAATCAAAAGTGGTAATTTTAGTAACATTTACATTCTTTTATGAAAATAAAGTATTGTTTCATTGTAAATCCTATTTAAGTATTTATCTTAAATCAACACAAATAGGTTGCATATTTTATTTGCACGTTCAAAGTATATTTTCTCCTATATATATATATATATATATATATATATATATATATATATATATATATATATATATATATATATATATATATATATATATATATATATATATATATATATATATATATATATATATATATATATATATATATATATATATATATATATATATATATATATATATATATATATATATATATATATATATATATATATATATATATATATATATATATATATATATATATATATATATATATATATATATATATATATATATATATATATATATATATATATATATATATATATATATATATATATATATATATATATATATATACATGTATATATTTAAGCAATTTTTTATGATATGGGTTTCGTGGGTTACTCGTCATTTCTAGCACGAGTGAGGCGGTGGTGACGGAGTGCACATACGTTGAATTTAAATTTAGAAAATCAGCAGATTTTTCTTAATTTTGAAGAAAACGTTTGATGTTGATTTATATTTAATGGATTGTAAACTAATGGATTGATTAGTATATCAATAGATTGGTTTCGAAAAGAAGAAATCTTATTGGTTTCGCATAAGCAAATATATGAAATGTTTACAAAATTTGGAGTCATAACTCATATTCTAGAATAATATAACAGTTTGCAGAGGAGCAGTTTTTAAAAAGGATGAATAGTATTGTATCCTATTATTGTGCAGTACTCGTGAACAGTCATCATTAGAATAAAAATGATGTACATAAATTGAGAAAAGGGACCATCAAATGACAAAAATGGTTAACAAAATTTCTCTTTCAAACCAATTATTCTTTGAACAGTGAATAATAATGGAGAATAAGAACACGAAGTAGGTTTTATGTGAGAAAACCTTAAATTTCAGCCGAAATGCAATGATTCGTTTACAGTATTGTCGGATGTAAACAAGAACACTGGATATCTAAGCATCAAGAACAAGTAATCTGCTTGAAGATTCACGCCATATTTTATTTTGAATTGCTGGAAGGTTTCTAAATATATTAGAAATTATAATTTAACCTTGTCTCTGTTAGGATCAGCATAATATGGGGAATATTTTGCTGGTGTCATTTTGTTCCGTAAAAATTTAATAAAGACGCATGAAATACCTGGATATAGTGGTAGATTTATTCAATAAAAATATATGATTTTAATCTGATAATTCTGGTTATTTAATAGATTATTAAGCCTTATATCTACGCATCATGCAAGAAAGAATCCGAACTGGCTCACTGATCATCAATATCTTTGCTATTCACCACGTAGACTTCAATGAAACTCCATAGAAAATGTGTGAAATGTGGTAGGAAAATAAAGATGCATTTAAAAATCCTCAAATCAAATGTATAAGATCATTTTTATACAATTATTGTGAAATACTTTTAATGTTTTAATTTTTTTATATTTTTTGATTAATATTTCTAATTTTTATCTGTGATATGATGAAACTTATTTAAGTCAAAAAATATTAACACAATCAGTTATTTCTTGAATAATAATTTATAAAGAAAAAATCCAGTTATTTAAGCATTAAAAGATAAAATAATTTCCTTTTCTATGTATTAGTAATTTTTCAGGAGAACGGGTTTCTGCAGTTTACTTTTATTCAGAAAAATTGCTGATTTTCTAATTCAAATGTATTCTTATACATTTTAAATGAAACATATGGTATCCATGTTTATCCTGATTATCACACAAAATGTCATTTAATGTTGAAATACCTCACTAACTTTGACATTTTTTATGATCAATGCCATAAAAGCAATTATCTTGCGATTAAATTAAAGTAATGTTTAATGTTATACGTTGCCTTAGAGTAAGAACAAGTAGAGTATAGACAAATTTATTTCTAAATAAAATGCATGAAAAAAACAAAGTATATCAGGCAAAAATATCAAAAATAATTTGGCTTAGATGCATTTATTTGTTATGTATTTAATTTGTTTATTAGTTTAAAAAATAAAAAAACAAATAAAATTTTATTATTTATGATCTTAAAACAACATAGTTTTCTAAGCAAGAATATAGTACTGGAAGAAACAATAAATTTATCGAGGAAAACGTTTCTCCATGTAGAGTTACTACACTGATTGGGAAGAAGATCACCCAAAGCTAAATAAATATTCTGGTTCGATCTACACATGCGAATAAACGTCTCCCACTACGATAGTAAAGCCAACTTAACACATACTTGTGCTTTTATTTACCATGTAATACAGGTTAAACTTTTTTGTAGAAAGAAAATGGAAGAAAGTTTCCTGAATGATATTTGTAGCTCACAAAGTGAGG
Source organism: Latrodectus hesperus (assembly GCA_037975125.1). Lineage (NCBI taxonomy): Eukaryota > Metazoa > Arthropoda > Arachnida > Araneae > Theridiidae > Latrodectus > Latrodectus hesperus. Next base: position 20,085,851 of record CM075851.1, read on the forward strand.
TAAACTATTAGAAAATCCTATAAAATGAAAACTATTATACGAAAAAAAACATTGATGCTCTTTGAATTATTGTTATTACTTTTTGAAGTGATAAAAACTACTGTTTATGGTATTGTAAAAACTATTAGAAAAACCTATGTAAGAAGGATAAGTTTTATAATCTTAAATAAAAAAAAACTATCATAAAAAATGATTCCATTTTTTTTTTTTTTTTTTCAATAAGTAAATAATATTTTTGTAATAAGTTATAAAAACTGTTATGAGATTATTTTCTATTAAATTTGAGTAATATTTTTTGAATATTACCAAAGGATACGTAACTGAAATTTCAACTGAAAATAAAATAGAATTTTTTGTAATGAATTAGTAGGAAAAACTTTATGAAATATTTTATGTAAAATTATCACATATTACTCGATGAAAAAGTGAAAGTTCATATTGCTTACCTAAACACTATTAAAATAAAAATTCTTTTGCAATTTTCAGAGGTTTCAAATATACATTAATGCTTTACTTCATGCTATACAGCCAGAATTTATAAAAAAAATTATTATTAAATGTTATAAATGCAGTACACTTAGTTTTTTTTAATAATTTTTAAAAGATCTCAAAAGAATACACACGCATGCACACACACACGCACAATTAATCAATATTATCAAAATGGGTACCAATTTATGCCATCACACTTTAATGAATTCTGCAATGCTTCTTTCATATTTTTACCATGAACTTGCAATAATCAAAACCTATTGACCTATTTGACGTACCATCTACTTAAACTTTAATGACAGCTTTTGATGACTATTGATTTTTATAAAGATGAATTCATATCATTCAAGTGAAACAGAAAACATAAGCTAATATAAATGTGAATGAAATGAAAATCAGATAAATTCTTGTCTGCATGAAATAAAGGTTAATTAGATGAAAGAAACCATGCATAAAGAACCAACAGTGCATAAAGAAGTAAGGGAAATGATAGATTATGAAAAACTTTATACCCTTATTTAAAATTTGTGAAAATATAGAAAAAATTTTGAAACTAGTTTATAAATAGAAAATATCATTTTCTTCAGTTTTTATAGTGAAATTAAAAAAAATAGTGAAATCTTGCATGCACATTTTACCTTAAATCATATTATAAATTCTATCATTAATAATATTTCTTAAAATATAATTTAAAATGTAAATTTGATTTCTATAAAGTTTGTATTCATAAATTGCATCTACATCTTCATGCAAGTATAGCTAAAAAGAAACTGCATTGCTTTATCCATTGCAAGGCTAAGATTATATGAAATTTTTCCTTTGAGATATATCATTATTTAATCTTTGAAGCATGAAAAAAAATGAAGAAATCCCTACCAAGTTTTTCAAAAAAATGTTTCAGTTGAGATGCCTAAATTAAGCTGAAACAGAAAATACTCATTAACTACTGGACTAATTATACACAATAAATGAATTTCTTCCATTCACTGTTGTTTAACGAGGACAAAATTCAGATGAGTAATTATACGCAAGAAAATATTATTATTCACATACTATCTTATAGAGTTCAACTTATTTTTAATGAGAAAGTTGTCTCCTGTAGGTTATCAAATTACTGTTTCTTTAATTAATATTTCCTGGATAGACATATATTTGAAAAAATATGAAAAAAATAACTTCATTTACATTTTAAATGAAACTAATATTTCATTTTGAAAGGTGCATTTCATTTTGTAAAATATTACGATTCTGTAATTATGTTTCTATTTAATTACAACATTTGAATGATTATGCACTTTCGTATACTGATTTTTTGAATTATGTTGTATGTATTTATTAATATGTATAATTTTTAAGTTGATTAACTACCAATGTACATTGCTTTACTGATATATTAAAATAAAATTATTTTTAAAATACTCAACTTATATTTTCCAATAATTTTCTAAATAATTTCAGTAATTTATTTTTTAATTTAAAAATTAGTGAATTATATTTTAAGGTATGTATCTTATATTTTGCAACCAAGCAAGATTTATCTTACATCAAAATTAATCAATCGAAGGAATTAATCCAAATTCCAAAGTAGCAGAAAATTACTTAAATTCTTGTAAGAGGTGTAATATAAATTGCGAAAGCAAAATAAGTTTAAAAAATCTGCAAAAAATGTACAATTTATTTTACAAAATTATAATAAATGTGCGAAAAGCTTCAGTTCTAAGTTACATTCTTAATTAAACGAGTTACATACACAATAGCGGATTAGTTTTTGAATCACTCAGAAATTTTACAATATATATTTTCATATTTTGCCGTCTAGTAAACTACTTATTTGAATTAAAAGCAGTTTTCTTATAAATTTCTTTCACAAGTTGAATACAATTCTTTAAATTTGAAATAATAATCTGATAAAGAATACGGAAATACAAATAAGAGTTTCTTAAGAGACATTTTTTCTAGGTTATCAAAAAGATGAAACCAAAATAGTATGTAACTATCCCACGCCATTTGTGGTATCTATATAACGTCCTTAATTTTCATATTTCTATCTATCCATCTATGTGTATTTTTGTATATCAGTGTGTCTATTTACATTATTATTATTATTATTACTAATACAATAAATGTTTTTTTAATAATTGTATTTATTTTGTTTTTATGAAGAGTTACTAATAGTTTGTGAAAATACATAAAAATGTTTACTTTAGATGTTAAAGATGTTGCAATTAAATATTTTTTGAAAAATAACGAGCGTAAATAAGTAACCATGATTTCACTGATGTTAAACGAAAATGTTGAAAATTTTATAAAATTTTTCAATAAATATTTTAATGTGAAACGTTATTAAAAACCCAACTGATAGTAAATTATATAAAATTTTTATAAAGACGCAATAAAAAAGTATTCTTCAAAATTTTATTTCATGCAGTATACTGGTTGAAGCTCTAGATCTAATTAGGTTGACATTATTTCCACACAACAAATGCCATTATTTCTAAAATTTTATTAATATAGATTATAACAGCAATATCATATTATAAAATATGAAAGATATTCTCAATATTCCAAATATTTTTTAAACTTAAAATCTCGAATACTCAATAAGTATCATTTCATTTGAGAGCATCATGACTCAATAAAATCGTATTTCATTCTTTTGATATCAAAAGACAAATTCATTTTAAATACGACAGTTACATGTTCAAAACAATGATCATAAAAACTAAGAAATAAAAGAATCCAATGATATTGTTCATGTGCTCCAATAAGATTATTTATGCACCATATTTCGGTACTGAATTCACAGAATGTTGACAGTACATTTGGTAAATTGCAGTAAAAAAATAAGATGCTTATGCTTTATCAATTTTAAAAACAAAAATGTGAATAATGAGTACTCTTAATCACTACATAGAGCAACTTAATATTTGCAACTCCTACCATGACCAGTTACTTTGATCAATTTACATTAACCATGCAATTTTGATTTATTAATTTCTTTTCAATGAGCAATGGATTTTCAATGTCATAAATCATATTTTCCTATCTATTTCCAAAAATAAAACATATCTGAACATCACACATAAAGAGAGGTAGATATTTAGCTTAAATTTTTAATTGTTGAAACACTAATTGTTACAATTGATTCAGAAATGAAAAAATATAAAAGCATGATGTTAATTCTTACTTTATAAGTCATACTGCCATAAGAAAATAATAGATTTTATAAATATGGGAAGGACATTTTGCAAATTAATACTAACTAAAAATATTCGTTGGAAGAAGATAGCGACAGAGAAATAACTTCGTTTTAACAAATCGTATGAATGAGATCATTTTTACTCATCATTTGGCAACCGGCAAATATTAGCTCACTGGGTTTTATTTTAGAGGAGAAATTACCATCCATGACAGTTTCCAGCTCTTAGAAACTAGTTGTCTACGTTGTGCAAAAATATGATTTTTGTTGCATTGGTTTCAGAGAAATTCTGTGAAAAAGTTAAGATTACTTTAAGATAATTGAATATTCATAAAATTGAGCTTTCAGATTTATGTTTAAATTTTTATTCAATTCAAAAAATTTTTTTAAAAAATAAAAAATATTAAAGTAACTTATGAAAATGTTTTTATATTTTTAATCAAATGACATATTGTAAATTGTAATTTAAACGAAAATAGCTTACATTACCAGAAATGAAGAGGAATTTTAAAATTGGTACATTTAAGACTATTTTTATATAATTATTTAATTTGAACTTATTAACTACTTTCGAATAAAATAAATATTTTATGTATTTTAATATTTTAAAATATTAGAATGTAATAAAATTATATTTATATATATATATATATATATATATATATATATATATATATATATATATATATATATATATATATATATATATATATATATATATATATATATATATATATATATATATATATATATATATATATAAATATAAATATATATATATATATATATATATATATATATATATATATATATATATATATATATATATATATATATATATATATATATATATATATATATATATATATATATATATATACATAATTTATCAATTTGTATGCTATTTAATAAAAAACATCTTAACTTATCAATTTATGACTTATGTTTACTTTGTTTAAAAGGTTTATAAAAGTCGTTTTTTAAAACCTTTATTGTAATTATGTAGTGCTTTACATAAATGCAATAGAGAAAAAGAATATTATGCTTTAATAATAATTCCCAAACGATAATTTTTCATTTTTAAACTATTCATTAATTTATCTTCACTTTCTTTAAGATAACATCTAATAAGACAACATGAACAAATCCAAGAGATTAATATTCAAACATAATACGTATGTATAATATAATATGTATGTATATAATATGCATACATAATATTTTTATTAATACATATTTTTATTAATCAAATATGTATATACGAAGTACATAAATTTAAATTAGGGAAGAAAAGTCTTTAATTCCTGAGGAAAATGGTACAAAGAATATTGGTAATGATTGAAAAGTCAATAACTATAATTTGCTTATATATACAAATATAACTCTTTTTATTTTTTTAAGACCATACATTTTTGCTTAAAACTAATCTATTAATTAGATACGTAGTTTAAAAAAATATTTTCTAACATAAATAAGTGAATCTTTCTAATTTACTCTTATGTAACTTGTTAGATATACTACTTATCAAGATATTTTCATATAGTTTTAAAATATTATACACAAACCTCTAAACCATCTTACAAATATTTTTATCTTTCAACTTAAGTCTATGATATCATTTATAATTTCACATATATTTAATTTCCTTTTTTATTTAAAATAACTATGAAATTGAAGTCTTTTAAAATATGTCTAATCCTATCACAACAAAAACTAATAATAATCTAAAAACATTTAAAATTTATGCTCTAAATTATTTTTAAATTTATTTTAAAATCATTCTTAAATATGTCATATACAAGGAAAAAGAAACAACTACATGTTTAATTATTAGTTTTCTTTCCTGACCTTTTAAATTTATTCTCTTAGTCATGGTATTAATTATAGTTTTTTATTAAATTTTAGGAAAAAAAAATTACACAAATATTAAATATGTAGAAGTTTCTTTCTTTTTTGCAAGGAATTTCATACAAATACTTTTTTGTATAATTGATTGATGATAAAAACGAAAATAAATAGAACAAAGAACATATACATAATATCTTTCTCATAAGATTATATAATATTTGGAAATTGTGTTCAAAATTGCACTCCCATAATCATAAAAACATCTATTTATTGTGAAGTTCTGAAATATAACTCATACGGAAATCCTATCAAACTTTTATATTATTTGTGTCAACAAAACTCATATTCTTTGCCAGTGATGATCATCCAAAAAGTATGATTCATTGACGAAAATGTGTTGTTTCTTGATTGCATAATATGAGGATGATGATTTCATGTTCAATTTTTTTGATAAGTTATATTTACTCTTTGGTTCTTTTTTACTTATTTATGAAAACAATTTATTACTTGAGGTATGTCACATAAAGAAAAAGTTTTCATAATATTGATAAAATCATTGTTTAAATTATTATTGTGTATTATAGGCAACATATTAATTATTCCTGATTTTTTTTAATACTTTAATTCACAAAAATTCAATATTAGAGCTAAATTATTGCTAAGTATATAAGTTAAGTTTTTAATTTCAATATTATTACTAAATAATATTTGATATAAAATAATATTTAAAATAATATAAAATTTACTAAATTATTATTGATATATTTTAAATATAAAATAATTTATATTTAAAAATAAAATATATATTGAATTACAGCAATCAAATAAAAAAACATTTTTTTATGAATTATATTAATATCATCTTCAGGGAAGAGTTTCTACAATTATTTATTTATTTATGTATTTTTATACTAATTACATTGAATAGTTATTTTTGAAAGTTTTAAATGTAAAAATCAATGCTATAAGATTTAATAAATATTTAGAAGGCCTAAATTATATTTTTAATCATATTGTACTCAAAGAATTAAAGTACAACAGATAATAATAGCATTTTACCTGGAAAAGAATTCAATAGATAAAATTTATACCCTATGATCTGTTCAGGTATCCTATAAAAACTTATAGAAACACAAGTTTGAAAATTGGCGAATGATTTTGCCTGATTATTTAATGTAACATTCGAATTTTTCATCGAATTTTAAACTTAAGGATTCAGAGCTTCTATTAAAAAATCTAAATTACCTGCAGATTAAAGATTTGATTTAAATTAAAATATATAACTTCATGAATTTACATTTAAATTATTTTAAATTATTAGTACTTTATAAATATCTACAACAAAAAATTAAACTTTTTCAAGTGAATACGTATACGTTGTAAGTGCATAAAATAAACACATATCATCTTCAAACTTATTTTTAAAAAAAATTCATTTGTAAAACAAATTCACGCTAGATTTAAAACACTTAAATTAATCTGTCTATTATTTATACAAAAGTAAAGAATAATTTTAATTTAGTGCGCATTGTTCAATTTAATCAACACTGGTGTACCTTTTATGCCATTTCAGTTAATTTTAATTCAGAAATTGCTCTGTGCAATTAAATTGTGAAAAGAGTTTATACTAAACATTTGTCATCAAATAACTGTTAATATTTAAAACAAAAGTATAATTAAAGTATTTCAGTTATTGGTTTTAGAATTGAAATATTTCTTATAATGTATAATTTTAATATTTTAAAATTCCTTTGATTTCAAAATGAATGGTTTTTCCTAAAATGTCAGATAATTTGTGGAGTAAAGAATTTATTAATTTGATACACACACTAGAAATAAAACATTATATTTAATTAATTCAACATGCAATTTAATTTAAACTGTAGTTATTTATCGAATAGCCCTGATTGTAAAAAAATTTAATAATAAACAAGAAACAAAATAAACCAGTCAACACGTATGTTATTAATACAATTATTAAAATAAGATATTAAAATGTGTAATTTAAAATACACTCACGTAACCAATAAATTTAAATGATTAAATGAGCTTTTTCTGATAAAGATAAATTTTTATAATGTACAGGATTTTCTATAAGGAAATTTTAAATAAAGTCGTATCGCTATTGGGATTATTACAATTCAGACAATACAAATTACAACACTATAAAGGAAATCATATTATCAGCAGTAATCATATAAAATATTTACTGTTGAGGACCTGAACAAAGCCTGCAACATTTGTTCTTTCATTATCTTCATGAAGTATGACATATTGTAGGTTTTGAATTTTAACTACAACTACTTTCCTAACGATGTCAGATATTTACTCTAATCATGCTAACATTACTGTTTATCTGAACTATTGGGTTGTTCAGAAAGTCATTTATGAAAAACGTGCAGCAAATAAATATCGTATTGCATTGCACATTGTCTATTCTAGTCCAATAGCTTTTACCATCTTTCTGGTAGTAGCACGATTCCACAGTCATAAAGTGGTTGGTTTTTACCAGCAAAAAGCTGATCCATGTGTGAAAAACGAAATTACTTTCCGAACAACTCAATATATTTATCTGAAGTATATGTCTTGTTACCTATGTCTGCCTCCATCAACACACAGAGTGCTGCATTTCTTTGATTATATCAAATATAAGCAGAAGGTTCTCCTGAAGACAGTCAATATGTATACGGTCATTAGAATATTATATGCATTATTCTTCTGAAAGGCGACTTAGTATCACAACTCTATTCAACTTTTTCATTGGACACACCACATTCGACGATTATATCTAAGCTACATGGTTTAGGAAATCCGAAGATATAATCGATGTTCTGACAGTGTGCGCTCCGAGAAACATTATCCCATTGTGCAAGAGAATACTAGCGTGAAGCAAGCAAGGCTAATTCCTTTTTTATGGATTGTCATAAGATTGAACAGGTTTCAAGACCGATCTCACAATATGACTGTCTACACTAGTGAGTTCTGGGGAGTGTTGAGATCTTGATTACTGACTATATGTGTTGGTATTAATATCATGAAAGGCCATACAAGGCCGACATTTGTCTGTATTTTTTCCCTTGATTCCATGTATACCGTGATATCATTTCGTAAAATGTTGAATTTGAAAAATATTTCTGAAGTAAAAATCTACCACGCAGATTTTCTTTAATGTATTCTTCAAGTGTAGTTTTACCTTACTGCGCTACCCAAATGTTTTGAAATTCTACCCCTTTTCATGAATGATTCTTGAAATTTACAGTACATCATTTTGCAATTCTTTACGATATAAAAATATCATACTTTATTGTTTTCTGTGACAGTGTACTTCATATCAAAATATTATGTTCTACAGTATTGACAAATTCTCACGTGTGGTAATTTTTGAGAAAAATATATCAAATGAATTATGTTAAGTAATTTTCAGTTAACTAGGACATGGAGAAACTTCATGGTGAAACTTAATTATGATTTAGTTAATTAAAAAACAGATCTAACAAATATGAGAAAATTCTTCATATTTGTTCGATCTGTTTTCTAATCAACTAAATTATTCAGTTTCTCCATCTCACAGTTGACTGTAACATAATTCATTTGATATATTTTTCTTAAAAATTATTAGAAAGATAATCTTGTTAAATTCATAAAATTAAATTATATATCTTTGAACATTACATACATAAATTATTTTTACTTAAAAAATATAACATAATTCCGCTTAAAATTAAGGAAAATAACTCAATTTTCTTGAATAGTATTAGCATTTATATGCCAGGAATTAATAAATAAAGGTACATGAAATATGTTTCAACTACATAAATATAATTATACGTAATAGAATAAAATAACTTTCATATTTTGACATTATTGCAATCTTTCCCAGAAAAATAAAAAAAAACATTTTTTGAATTTACAGAGTTAATAATTTATTTTGTTAACAATAGATTATACAAATAAAAAATCCAAACCGGTGATACGACAGCTCACTGGAGGTCAAGGCCTACAGAAGCTATATTTATTTCCCTGACCTAGGTCTCTGCGGTACAAAACATATGATACTTTTAGCTTGACGTCTGATGCGAAATCCTTAGTGTTTAGTTCCTAAACATGCTTAGTAGTCTGACCCACTGAAGGGATAAAAAGCTGAATAGGCCTTGCCAAGCACGAGGCTTAAACCTCGCATTAATGCCAAAGGTGTGTGAACTGCAATCATAAAGCCACCGGGCTTCAGTTATTTTCACTATCACATAGAAAGTATTTTACACAAGAAGACGTATATATTTAGAGACAAATCATCTGTTTCCCTATTTTAAAATTAATAGCTTTGATTAGTATTTTTTTTTCAATTTTGAAATACTTTTACTCGATGCACTTGTTTTATTGTTTGTGCAGTGATGCATTGCATGTTAAATGGAGAAAAATTCTGCAATGTGTTTCGTATATAAATATCATTTAATACTGAAAACATAACAACAAGTCTTAAAAATACTTCAGTCATGAAAGACAGGCACTTCAAGTGGGGTTTACGTATTAGTTCCCGGTATACATTAGCTCACTTATTTACCCTATTGAATTAATGAATGATTTTTTCAAAGGTTTCTATAATTTAATGAGTGTATTTCATGTGAAATTCGCATTAATATTTATATAAGTAGATTTACAAAATGACTTACATCTACTGTTCGAAAATTGACATGCTGGACAAATGATTAAGAAGCATCAAGGGGCACATCACTTAATAAGTAACCAAAACACTGATTATGGTAGTAGATCTCGTGGAAGAAGGCTATGCAGAGAAAAACAAAGAGCGTATTTTACCATTTACTTTGCAAGTATCTTTAAAAAATCATGTTTTTGTGTTTGAAAACTCTATCAAGTTTGGGAAGCACGAATCATTGCTAGATTTATAGGTATTGATAATAAACCAGCCACTTGTGTTTCTATTATAACTACATTGTTGTTTCACGGCTTGCACTACAAAAATAAACTTCAAGTTTAAACTCTGATTTTAAATATTTCCAATAGGAAGAAAATATCTGAATTGAGTTTGCAATTTTGTGCTCTGATATCATTCTTATGAATCTTATCTCTTACTGTCTCCCTGGTTTATATTTAGTATTTATAAATAATACAATAACTTTAAACCACGATATATATTGAGTTGCGGTTATAATTATTTCGTATTAGGTATACTTTGTGGTTTAAATGAAATTATATATACATATATATATATATATAATTTGATATTGTTAGTGAAATTAAAAAAAACTCTTAATTATTAACAATTGAAAAATCAAAAAAATATGGATATTTTTGAAATGGAAAAGAAATTAATACTAAATACACAACATAAATTTACAATGAATGGAAAATAAATCTGATCTGTTTCTAAAATACATAAAAATGCCAACCATTCATTTCCTTATCAAAGAAAGATTATGTCTCTGTATTCTTCAAATATAACACTTTATCAATCAGGTATTAAATATTCTGTTCTTTTGTAAGAAGATGCAATTGAGAAAATAAGGTTGAGAAAGAAGATAATTGAGGTCGACATGAAGTGTTAAATATTTTAAGAGTGCAATTAAATGAATTAATTGAAAATTTCCTAAACCCATACCATTAAGTTACATTATAGTAAATTTATTAAAAATAAAGCAATTTATTCACGTAAAGCTGTAATACTTTAACCGCGTGAGTTTGCTTAGAAAGAAAAAATTAAATAGATTTAATTGCATATTAAATTGACACATGTAACATTTCTGTTTTAAATTTCATTCACGTATCATGAGTGATTCGAAATCGCTTAGCAAATATTTTGTTAAGAAAATTTTTACATACCTCAGCACTAACTTTTGAATTTACTTATGATATTTTCATTTTTTTACTATTTTCATGGAATGTAAATTTACAAGTGACAAACAATTCATAGCTTTATATTTGTGAGTGTCAAATTAACTATGCGAAATTATGAAGGTAGATAGAATCTAAGTTTTTTTTAAGAAGTTCCATATATATAATATAATATCATACTAACTATGCAATAAAACATTTTAAATTCGAATATCTTGTAATAGAATAATTGATGTAAAAGTTTACTTTAAAAATGTATTGAATATATAGTATTGAATATATAGCTTTTCTATAGCATTGAATATATTTTTAGTCCATTTTATGAAATGGGTAGATGTGGTTAAAATTATTTTACTAATTATACCCTTAGAAATAAATGAACTATTTATTTTTCGTTTCTTACTGTATTTATTACCATGTATGTATACAAATTATTAATATGTATACAAATTATTTTAAATGAAATATATTCTCTACTATATTTTAGATTTTTCTACATACCTACCTTGTCTTGAGATGTTGTTTAATTCATTAAAATATCCTTATTAATAAGTTATTATGGATAATTTAAGAGATAATCTTATTCGTATTATTATTCTGTATTTTCTTCTAGTTTAAATAATTAAAAGAAGAAAGGAAAATGTGATATAAATAAACTACAAATTGTTGTATTTAACAATGCATACAAATTATTAAATAGTAATTCATAAATGTTCTTGAAAGCAATGTCAACTACGTATAATAACCTTCTTTTCATGACATTCATAGGAAGCTCTATGTTAAGAAAACCATCTTTTTATCGGAAGTTACATTTTATTAACAAAATTCTGGTTAAGAAATAATTTTCCCCAAATTACCTAAATTACAAGCAAAGCAAGTACAAGCCAAACTCCGGTAAGTCTACATAATTAATTTTAATATATTACATATGTCTATGATCTTTTAATCTAATTTCGCTTATTTTATTACTTCGAAGGTAGGTTTGGTTTTATCATACTTTAGCAGCATGTCTAAAAGCTTAAATATGCTTATGTACTTGAAATCAAGCTTTGTCTAACACGATCATTAAGTATTGTGTTACACTGTTGCTGTCAAATTTAACTAAATGTAAATTACAAATACGAAACACGTAGAAAATTTATGATGGTAGTAATTTCTGTAAATGGTATATTTTAATTAAATTTCATACCTTCGATTTGATACATAAAATGATGATGTAAAGAAAACAAGTTATTTTGAAGTTACGGAAGCAAGCAATGACGGAATTGATGTGTCATGCTTGTAAAATTATGCAAAATGATAGTTGATGTAATGATGTAAATGAATACTTGTAATACTATAATGAAAGTATGAATAATGAACGTAATATTAAAATAATTTAACACGATAATTGCTGTAAATTTATATACAATACTTGTAAAATGATCAATGAGTTACACCATTGTAAATTTATTATAAAGGAAGCAATTTACTAGCGTAAAACGATAACATTTTAAGCCGTGTAAGCTTTAAAATGGATAAATTTAAATAGATTTAATTGCATATATTACCATGTGACACTTCTAATATTTCTCTTTTAAATTTCATTCAAGTATCATAAGTAATTTAAAACTATGGAGCAAATGCTTTAAAAGAACGATTTTACATATTACCCAGAATTAATTTTAGAGTTTACTTATGATAATTGTATTTTTTTAGTACTTTAATAGAAAATAATTTTTCAAATAACAAACACTTTATAACTTTGTATTTCTTAGCATCAAATTATTTATGGGAAATTCAGAAATTAGATACAAATTAGGATTTTTTTAATTGACATTTTTAGAATCAAATATAAGTTATCATATATTACCAAATAATTTTAAATCAAATGTTAGTTTTTAATTTTATAGACCGTAATGTGGTAAACGTGCCTTCGTAAATATGTACAGTTAATCAGACTTTTATTCTTTCTTAGAAGAAACTACTAGAAAGGAACAGGATGTAATAGAGCTGAATATAAAAATTTGCAAGCCCTGCAAAGATAATAAGACAAGTTTACTGGATATAAAAGTGTCAACCGTATATGAGAGAAATCTCATAAAAGTTGCAGCTGCTGCTCTTCCAGTGAGATTACTTCCGTAAGGAGGAGTATTATGATTCGCTAATGAAAAAATAACATTTAAAACAGCATTTTGATGCAGTTTATAAATTATGGCACTTCTAAAAATATTTGTCTTTTAGTTATTTAAACATATAAATGCTTCGTTTTTAGTACACATACTTTGAAAAAAATAAATTTAAGAATTTTTTTTAAATAATTATTTATAAATGTAAACTTCCATTCTGATTTTCACCATAAAAGATCTAAAATTTGCATGTCATTTAGAGTATGTTGAAAATCATCTATGCATATGAATAATTAGAAGAATATGATGACAAAGGTATTATAAATAAAAATGATAATTTATCTTATGTATTATGGTGAATTTTTATAATATATATATTATAATTATAATTATTATATAATTTTAGAATGCATATTTGTAAATAAAGCTCAATAATAGACATTGTATATTAAGCAGAGATAATATTTAATCATGCTCTTTATAAAAAAATCAGTGTTTTAAAAACATGTCTTTTAAAAAGCAATGCATTTTAATGGAAGCTGAAGAGGTTCATTAATATTACATTAAATAATAATTAATATATTTCATCAGTAAACTTTTTTCCAAACAAGTTGATTAATTTTAAATTTTCTCATTGAATACTTGATCTTGAGATACATCTTATATTTCTTCTTTAAAAATAATAATAATCTCATTGGTTAAAATCAAATGATTTCTTACAGGTGTTTTCAATTATAAAAATTATAATAATAATAAAGAAAATATATTCTTATAAAGCATTTTGTAAAATCTTAAAACAGTGACTGATCTTTTATTCTTTAAAAAAACAGTGATACGACATTTAAGAAGTGAGCTAAGAATTTCACTAAATGAAAATAATTTGTTTTTATTGTGATTATATTTTTGAATTAGGGTTTAAAGTTTATTAATAATAGTAAAATGAATAAATATAGTTTTTACTATCTCAAAATTTTAATTATTTTTGCAGTATAAAACATTTACTTTTATTTAAAAGCAGCGATTAAAATTAAACTGTAATTGTACATATACATTACGCATCACAAATAAATTGTTTCATTTCTTGAAATTCAGTGATATATGAATATTTTTTGTCAAAAATAAATTGAACTAAAATCCATGCATTACTTTTTTTAATTTGAAAACAATTACAAAGATGAATTTTCATATCAAATTTCTTCATTTTTATAAAGTATGTACTTTTTTTTAACAGTTTAACTATTTAATTAATGACACATAATTAATAATTAATAAATAACTGTTACGTTATAAACTTCCTACAACTGCATCTGATTAAAAATGAAATTGATTTGAAATCTGTTCAGAAACTTGTCTGTTGTTGTGAAATTTAGTTATAGCGGGAATATATTTTTGATGATATTCTTTTGGTAGGAAAAATGATGAAATATCTATAGAATTTCCCCGCTTATTCAGATCCTCTTTTCTATTTGATGCATTGTATAATAATAACATATTAGTTAAGCTAGATGGAATCTTGATAAATTTACTTCAGATTTGATTCAACTTAAGAGCAACTGAACTCAACACATACTTTGTTATTATAAAACACCTACATTATCAAATTATGTCGAATAGCTGGAAAGTTAGACGAGAAATAAGACTTACATTAAATTTGAAGGAGATACTTGGTTTATATTAATAATTCGTTGTTTCATTTGCAAATTTCATTCCCCTCTGAATTTATAAATCTGTGTATGAATTAATTAAATTTGTAAACTTTAATGTCCTCAATAGTTACTACTGAAAATTCAATTCCCTTAATTTATTACTAACAATGTTTTAACTAAATATTATATAGGGTTATTATTTAAAATCATTCGTATAAAGTATTTTAACTAACGTTTTAAATGTGTTAGAATCACAGAACTAATAAATTTCAGGAATAATTTGTATTTTTTTATTCATTGAATTTTATTTCATTAAAAATATTCCCATTTAGTATTTTCTATATTAATTAAATCACAGACAAAACAAAAGATTTTAATTGTTATACATTGTGAATAAAAATGTTTCGTTTAATTTTTTAAATAGGGCTAACCTTAAATTTTAATTTATTAAATATGACACCAACTTAAGATAAATTTTAAGCTTCATATTTATGTTTCTGTGCTAGAGCAATTAATTAAATATTTATGTTTCTACATAAGAGGCAGTTTATTTTAAGAAACATGTATTAGAGTTTTTGGAATATCATCACATTGTTATATGTATGTTTGTAATATTTCTTTCAACTGTAAAATAAGATGTTTAATTAATAAGATGAATGGTAAAAATAAAATTGATTAAATCAGCAGTTTTTTAGTACAAATATGCGCTCTCTTGTTGATAATTTTTGAAAAAATATTTGTAGTAGAATAAAAGCTACTTTTTTACAAAAAGGCAATTTTTTCATCCAAACAAAAGTTCTTTGTAGAGAAAATTTTAGATTTACTTAGAGAACAAAACGAAAGAAATACTATCTAAGTTATATAGTTTTTTAAAAAAATAGTGACTCAAGCTTGATCGTAAATAAAAATAGTATCACATTATGAAAATTGTATTTCTAACCAATAAAATCTTACGTTTATATATGCATATATATATATATATATATATATATATATATATATATATATATATATATATATATATATATATATATATATATATATATATATATATATATATATATATATATATATATATATATATATATATATATATATATATATATATATATATATATATATATATATATATATATATATATATATATATATATATATATATATATATATATATATATATATATATATATATATATATATATATATATATATATATATATATATATATATATATATATATATATATATATATATATATATATATATATATATATATATGTTTGTGTGTATGTATGTATATTTCTTTCATCTTCTCAGAAAAAAATACAATATTGACACGTTAGTTAAATACACACAAACATCTATTCTTGTTGATACCATAAATAGCCACAAAAGTGAAAGTAATGATTGTGCAGTCGACAAACCAGATCAAATTCTGATTTATTTTCTAACAGTAACTCTTGCCTTAGAAACCATACTTTGACATACCCTATTTTAACATAAACAATTATTTATGCTTTTGTTTGTCAGCTGATAAGAAAAAGATATTGTGAAAAGTGATGTTCTGTTTATATACGACTTGCGTTGCAATTTACTGACCATTTATTTTCATTTCACTGAGTAACCAAAAACCATAATGTGAATAAATATTTTTCATTTCATATCTTTGATATGAAAAGGGAAACATAATTTTATAAGCTTCCTTACTTTCTGCCATATTTTCTTGAAAGTTTCATTTCTTTTGTTAAAAACTGCAAAGATGCATAAGAAATGTAACAATTGCCTATCATGTTCAGGATATCAGGATGTAATACAAAAAGTGTAATAATCCTTTTTCTCCATTTTGATTAATGTTTATGTTGAAATTTATAATGAATAAATATTTATAATGTACCTTTTCTTTTAAGCGCGTAATTTTCATATGCAACATAATATGCATTAGTAATTTCATGTTTTAATGAGATAAAATTTTTATGAGTTAGTTTCTTTAATTTTCATAATTTTAAAATTCATTTTCTTAGTTACGATCAGATTCTAATTCAAAATTTAGTGAAAACATTTCATAAAATGATTTGTAGCACAATCTAAAATTTTGAAACATAATGAATAATTTCGAGATTTTATAAATGAATTTAATGGTTACATAAATACAAATTTATTATTTCTGGAGTTTTTAATTATCTATCATATTAGTCAGCACTTATATTCAAAAATTAATCCGTTAATATTCTTGTTGATTTTCTTGACTTGCAAAAACTTTTCATTTTAACTTAGAAAATATCAATAATTTTTGACACCTGTAAGCATTATAGTCTTAAAATATGCCAGACATTTTACAATAAAAATATTTCGATCATTGAATGCTTTTGTTAGTTTATTTATGTAATGTAATAACAAAAGAATAACAAATTATAATTCTGTTTTATGTAAATACTCATTTATAAACGTATATTAATATCCAGTTAATGTATTGTCAATTAATTATCTAAATCATACTAAGATTTTGCCACTTGAATCTTATATTGAGTTAATAATATGTTTTGAACAAAGTAAGTGGTTGTAGATTTAAAATTTGATTGAAAATCGTTACATAGAATTTTTTTTTTTTGTTTTAGACACTTTTAATATTTTCATGATAGCTATTTGCTTATTTTAGAACATAATACCTGACAAAATTCCAGTGTTTGAGATATTTCAAGTAAGCATACGACAGTTCCTTTCAGTGAAAAAAATATTATTTATATAAACAAAGGAAATACATCTGTAATGAAAAGCAAATGTATGAATGTATTAATAAATTAATATCCCCATTATGTGTTACTGTAAGAACAATTTAATTATCAAAATGTATCGCAAGCAGTGGCAATGATTTTTATTAATGACATAAAACATTATTAGATGTATTTAACAAATTATGTTTTTTTTTCTAAATCCATCAATATTATATGCTTTTTAAATGATGCAATTGAAATAACATGATAATACTATTTAAATAAGCATGTATAACCTACTTACAAAAAGATTTCACATACATAATAATTATTCTTATGTAGTAAAAATTTTACCGATCCAAATATTAAAGCATGTTTTCTGTATATGAAAAGTGTGTGAAATGATTTGTTTCTAATGCTTCACTTATGGCGGATAAGTCATGAATTTGAATGGTACTTTTCAAGAAATAAGATTTCCAAATGAACAGTGACATTTCAGTAATATAAGTGAACGTCATATAAACTATGATTTTGATCACCTTATTTACTAAAATTCGGGATATCTGTAAATACGATTCAGCATATGATGCCGTTATTTATATTCGATAAGAATAAGATTTCATTGCATAGTATTATGATGATAACAAATGCCGACCGATGGCTGGTGGTTAGCGCTCTTGCCTCCTGAGCTGCGGGTCCCATTCCTCATATATCATTAGAATCACACCTTTCAGAACACCTAAATTACATTAAAAATGCAAAAGAAAGCAACATTCGCAACATTACTATCCAGCATCTTTTATTTTAAACTATTAACTGGATAATTTGATTTGAGTATCCTAATAAGGAAAATTAAGCCAAAAATATGTTAAGTAATGCAAATCATTTAATATTTTCTTTTGTTTATTTTAATAGATTTCTACTTATAGTCATAATATAAAAAAACTCAATGTAATTAATTCCAATGCAGAAAAAAATATTCAGTTAGATAAATGTCAAGAAGGAACAATAAATTTTATAAAGTAGTTCTTCACCAGTTGCTTTTGCAATTTTTAGAAAGCAACACGAGATCCAGTTTAGCATTCTTTCTTTTAACACAGTCATCAGTCATTTTCGAAACGCTGTTCAACCGTAAAACTTTAAATTCAACGATTTCTTTCCAGCCTCATACTTCGTTGTTCGTCGTTATCGCGCAACAGCAACCATGTCCCTTGAAATAAGGGAAAAAATTCAGCAAAGGAAAAATTTACTGGAGTATCATGGTTGACGTTCACAAAATAAAACTAAAATAAAAACAGTGCGACATTTAAAAAAAGACTTTTCATGAAAAAGTCATGAAAAAAAAGATTTTTTTCATGACTCGAGTGAAAGATTACCTCATATATATTTTTGTTATTTTTCGATTATTCTACTCACACAGGTCTTCTGAGCGCGTTCGCTTCACTGATTGTTTAGATTGCTTCGATGATCATCAAGTTAATTTTTTATCTCTTCTTATCGAAGAATTTACTTATCCATGAAAATATTTTTATTGTTTGTAACTTTAATTGTATGTAATTACTTTTTTAAATGCAATTTGGGGTTTTATTTCGAAATTTTTAATTTTATTTTAGAAATTAAAACTTATGGTCTATTGGGGATAAAAACACAACATAAGAAAATAATAAATTGTATTTAAGAACAAATTTAATATGCATCCAAAATATATATTTATTTTTAAAACATTGTTTATACAGTCAAAAATCACTTTCATCAATTCAGTAAAAAACCGCAAATTCCAAAACTTTAATTTGTGATTATTAAAGGGAAAATACACGGTTAAATTTTAATTAAAAATAAAATAAATAATGCAATGACTAAACTAACTAAAATATTATCAATGCTTAAATTAAATTGAACTTAGTATAAGTAGCAAAATGAAAAGTATCGAACAAGAATAAATGAAGAAACAGGTATTTCATTGACATTATTATGGAGTCCTATAATTTAGAAAAAAAAATCCATTTAAAATAAGAATCTATTAAATTTTGTCAACAAATTTCTCAGAGAATAAAATATTCGTACACATGAATTTCAACTGTTATCTACATTTTCATTGATAAATATTACGAAATTAAAGGAATATCGTAACTCGTGTTTAGAAACATAGAATTTAAAAGTTTGTTAGCGTGCAATTAACGCTGCTAACTTTGTTATTTAATGCAAACAACTCAATAATATTTCAGGTAAAAATATCACAGTAATATCATCTATATAAAATGCCTAAAACTACATTGTCATGAATCAAAGTTATTATAAAGTAGCGTAATCGAGACGAGAACAATGAATTCTTTGTGTAAATAAAAAAACTATTTTGATCAATTCGTTATTCAGCAATTAAATCATATTTTAAGTAATAAGAACAATGTTTGAATACAGCGTTTTCATTGCTTAAAAAACAATCTTTATATTTAAAATGAGCATTGTAATATTTACAATTTACAATAGCATCAAAATTAAGCAAATCAGACAGTATTATTTTAAGTCATAAAAAATACTGTTAATTATGTACCATTTCACAGACACAAAACTACTGGAATTGATGGGAAGAGCTGAATAAAATTTTACTAATAAATTTTTTAATAAAAATAATTAAGTGGTTTGTATTATATAGATGCTTAAATTATTTTTTTGTTTAAATAAATAATTCTAATAATTTTTTATTAAAATTTGTATTTATTTCCATCGTGAAATATTCTACTTTACGTTTAAAAATATGCATTAGATTTTCCGTTATCCAAAAAATCTCCGATTGTTATCCTTGAAATGCTGGTGAAGTATTTGGCAGGACAATAATGCGGAAGAAATGCTTGTCATCTTAACATATTTATTGAAGGCGGAAATTGAAATTGAAGCTATATCAATAGAAAACACAGATAGCATGTAAGTGCAGTAAAATATTTTAGAATATACCTATTATCACAACTCATAACAAAAAAAAAAACTTTTTGAGTCATTTTAATTTAAGATAGATTAAATACAAATTATAACTTTTCAAGTCAATACTAAAAAAATTGCTTCCAAGTTATAAATATTGTTAAAAATAATTCATTTTGCTTACTTTAATTCACAAAAACTGAGTATAAACATTGTTTATTTAATGTTTTATTCATTTGTGGCATGTTAAACTAAATGAAGATACATTCCAAAATATTTACATATAGTTCCATTCCATGTCATTATGTTATATATATATATATATATATATATATATATATATATATATATATATATATATATATATATATATATATGTATATATATATATATATATATATATATATATATATATATATATATATATATATATATATATATATATATATATATATATATATATATATATATATATATATATATATATATATATATATATATATATATATATATACAGGTTGTCCCATTATATTGAGACATATTTTAACCCCTTAACTGTCTGGGATTCCGTGAAGAAAGTGCTTATTTTTGCTTCGTGGTGGCAGCACAGTTTTAGCTTTGACTACAATGCAAGTTTTTCCCCCTTTAGAGTTTGTCAAGAATACAAAAGCCCCTAATTCTTGATGAGATGTATTTTCACTTTACCCTGGACCAACACTCAATAATCACATTCTAATGACTTAGAGTGTAGAAGTCCATCAAACACTGTCAGTTGAAGACACCAACATGTGCTAGTAGTTTACATTGTGAATGTTCTGCTCGAAAATTTCTTCAAGTCCCTATTATAATCTTTTATTTCATTAAATATGAATTTTAGTTAATTGGTTTGTAAATTATTATCAAAAAAATTAATTTATTTCTAAGCAATGTTTGTATTTAAAATCTTAAATAAATAAAAAATATATATGATAGCTATCACAACGAATTTCATATTATTATAATTTTTAAAATATCATTTTGCATATATATATATATATATATATATATATATATATATATATATATATATATATATATATATATATATATCATTTCAATCATTTCTTTTTATTATAAATCAGAATTTTTTTAATTAACCAGATATTAAAAAATGTAATGATTTTAAATAGCTGTAATAGGTACTTAATTTTCGGTTTTATTATATTAGTTGATTTTAATCACGGCAGATACTTTTGAAAAAATCAATATTATATTTTTAAATTCCTCAAATAATTTTCCAAATCATTAAAAGAAACGCTTCTGTGGCTTTAATACAAACAAATTTAATGAATTTTTAGAAAATTGTATATTTGTAATAAGTTATAAAAATAAAAAGCTAACTTAATTGCCTAACAATAGACTTCAGAATATATAGTACGCTACTGACTTTAGTTTAAATTTTGGTGAAACACCATCAATGTAAATTTTTCATATTAAATTCCTCATACTGAAAGGTTTCCGTTTCTATAATTATGTAAAAATATCACTGAATACACGAATCCGTGTTGTTATATATCTTTTAGTATTTCTTAAATTGTTTTGCATAAATATTAAAAGGATTGTATCTCTGGCCTGAAAATTTGTTTTTTAAAAGGTTAATAAAAGCAAAAATATAACAACAGGGAAATCTTAACGCTATTGTTTTCAATTGTAATCGAATAATTGAACAGTTAGTATAGAACATGTCTTTATCACATATTCGGATTAGTCCTACATTAAATATTTTTTTCTTCACAGAACTATAAATATCTTGATATGCAAATCATTAAAAGCGGTAAATTTAGAGAGAAACATTTTTATTTTTTCGAAAAGCAGTATTTTCGTAAAATAATGATTGAACCTCCTTCTTCTTTTAATGGCTATATAAAAATATATAGCTACTTTTGATTTCATGAATAAATTTTTTAATTGTTTTCATTAAAGAAGTAAATATTCACAAAATTAATTTTTGTAAGCATAAATTTACTTACCAGAAATGAATACTTTATTCAATTTCGACAGTATTAATTTTATTTAAGTTAACATATTAAAAATATATATCATAATATATTAACTTATCACAGAGATAAAATTTATTTCTTATGTTAGAAACATCTTATTGAAAGTCAAATTATTTAGCTTAATATTAGAATAAAGTCATTGAACTTTGTTTTCGAAAACACATGAAAGGAATAAAGCAGCCATAACATAGTGCTTATTTGAAATATTCTGTTTCAAGAAGGTAAAAGTATAATCTTTATTGCATTGCTGTTAGATATTGAAGTACATGAGAAACAAAGCGTGATATTTCAAATGTATTTATTAAATTAGTAAACGAAAATATTTCTTTTGCGTGGAAAGGGAAATTTCATATTTTCCGGAATTTTTAAGCAACTTTAACTTTTATACAATGATTTTAAATTATATTTATGAAATATTAGTTTAAAATATATTTAATTTTACAAAAAAATAATTAAAAATATTTTGTGAACCTCACAATAAAGACATTAAATAATTTAACATGTTCTCCGTTGTTTTCCTTATATATAAAAATGTTTGTGATTACTAATTTCAATCATTTATTAAATATTTAAATTTGGTCATTAGTTTATGGTGAAATCGTATTATAATGTCTTTGAAACAAATATGAATTTCTTAAACAAACATTTAAGGGAATATTTCTCATAATTTTTCTGAAATTTGCAATTCTTGTTGTTGTTGCTTATCTCCAATGGGTCTGACGGGGTCAGACCAAATCAAGGAATCCAGTGACTCAGAGGAAAATCGATGACAAGGCGGAGAGAAGTGTAGATATCGTCCCATATTATATTCATACAATCCAGGATATGCTCAGGAGAAGCTTGGTGTCCGTGGCATTTACGACAGAGGGGGAAGGTTTTGTTACCAGCTACAAAAGTGAGGCATTTCAGGTGGCTAGAGGCAAGACGTGCAAGGCAAGTGCTGGATTTCCTATCACAGGAAAGAGTCAGAGAAAGTCCCGGCTTTCTACTTTTGTAGAAGTGGTGAGTCAAAGGTATCTGCCAATAGGTTTTAAACTGTGCTTTTCTCAGGGAAAAGAGTTCAAGGTAGGTAAGCATGGAATAAGAAGGAGCAGGATGACCTGAGCCCTCCTTTGCTAAAGTGTCTGCTATTTCATTGCCTTCAGTATCAATGTGAGACGGGATCCATTGAGAATAGATTTTATGCCGAAGGGAGACAATTTTAAGCTTGTGTAGAATAGAAAGGCTTGTTTGGTCTCCCAAGCAGGTCCATTTTTGCAGATGTTGAATTGAACTGCTGCTATCAATTAATATCCGGACATCACTATAATTAGTTTCTCTCGTGATTGATTCCAATCCGATGTTAATGGCTATTAGTTCGCTACGAAAAACCGATCAGAAGTCGGGATTACGTTGACTAAGAGAGAATTTGTCATGAGGAGTCTCGATGAAAATTCCGCTGCCAATTTGGTGATCTATTTTCCACCATCAGTATAGATTTTTATGCCATTTGATGGTATATTATTAATGGTTTCCAAGACCAGTTGTTTTAGTATTTCAGGTAAGCAACCCCTCTTGATGACTGACGTAGAAAGTTTGTAATTGAAATGAACATTGGAAAGAGCCTCAGCAGGGTTCAGACCGCAGTGAAGAGCATGTGGTGAAGAGCATGTGACATTGTTCTCGATTAAGTACAGTAAATTGATTAAACTGAAGGGACTGTGCTTCTTTAATCTTTAGAACGGAGTCCAGTTGTTTAGATAACTTGACGTGAGAACGCCTTGGCCATAAATGTTGAGTTTATTGTAATATTTGACAGGATTGTCTTCTGATATAGAGAAGTTGTAAGCCTGCTTCAAAAAGTACTATTTCTGAAGGACAGCTGCATTTCAAGCCAGTAATGATGCGTGCAGCACTCAATTGGACTTTTTCTAATTTTTTTTAGATCGGAATCAGAAGCACAACAGTAGATTGGGAAGCCGTATTCTAAAATGGGCCTAATGAGAGCTAGGTAGGTAGTTCTAAAGGTAGTTGCATCCGCTCGCCAGTCTCTACCAGCAATGTATTTCAGAATGCATAATCGTTTCCTAGCTTTCAAAATAATGTATTCGATATGTTTGTTGCATGTAAATTCCTGGTCTAAAATGAATCCCAAGTATCCAACTGTTATTTGTGAACAAACCTTTGAAAATAGAAAATTATTAATTTTGTTCAATAGGTTTGTGGGAGGGTTTATGAAATATCAAACATTCTTTTTAAAAATTATAATTTATACATTTTACTATGCACAAAGTTTTTACATTCGTGTTTCAAAATGTTCTTATTTTAAAAGTATTTTTCATAAATAAATTATTTTTAATTTTTGCAAAAATTATTTAAAATTGAATATATATATATATATATATATATATATATATATATATATATATATATATATATATATATATATATATATATATATATATATATATATATATATATATATATATATATATATATATATATATATATATATATATATAAGAAAGATTTAAAAGTTTTTCCAACAAAAAAACATTGTTTAATGCAATGTTTATCAAAAATATACTAATATTTAGGCACAAAAAATAATAAATATGTTAATCAACTAGTATTCAAAAGAATATTTATATGAATATTATTATGTTTTTTTTTGCATTTCCTTATGCATTATATATAAAATGCACTTGCATTTCTTAATTAATAAATATAAATGTGCGAAAATGTTAATATTGGGCAATTATCTTTTATACATAAGACCAAAATCAATATGGATATTACTTTTATTCTTAAAAATATCAGCCACTATGTATAGAAAACGGTATACATATTAATTTTTTCTGGCTTTTAAAATAAACATATGTGAAGCACCGCTATTTTGGGCAAGTAAGGAAAGATATTCAGACATTTCTGCAAGAATCGAATTTTTATTATGTTGGCCAAAATTGAAATTTGCTTTAAAAGGTTAATAAATCATATATTTTTCCTATAATAATCTAATTTTAATAATTTTTTATATATTATTTTGTACATTTACGTCGAAGCGGCTGGAAGGTAGAGACTGGATAAAATTTTTTCAATCAAAGTCATAAATGCTTCATATACTCATAAAAACGAACACGCATTTACAAAACACTTTTAAAAGTAGAAATAGCAGCTAAAGATCCTATAATTTATTATTGCTGTTTGACTTTTAGTATTCAGAGAATATTTTAAATATGTTTTTTTCAAAAGCATAGATAAATATTTTATTTTTTTAATGTTTAAAATGAAATAGTGAATTTTTTATATATTTTCAATTTACAAAACGTTTTGAGATTTTCTATCATATAAATTAAGATTCTGCTTAGTTACTTGATTTGGTTTCTCAACATGATGCAGTACTATAGTTTCCTACTTTGTTTATCATATAAAATATTTATTAAAATAATTGAAAGTTGTTTACTGTGCTTTTAATGTTCATGTTCATTAAAACAAAATTTTCGGATAAATATTCGTATTAACTGATAAAAGGCCGCCCAACTTGTTTAGTGGTCAGCGTGCCTGACTGCGGATAAGGATGTCCTGGGTACGAATCCCGGTTCACGCATGGATGTACTTTCGCTCTATCTATCCTATCTTTGTCCTTTCCTTGTATGAATGGGTTATGAATGGTTGCCTACCCTATAAACGGCTATCTATGGCATGTGTGTACTGAGGAAGTCGGACTCCACACCAAAATATGGTTCAGTTGTAAAAGTGGAGCAGCCCACCCCATAATGCCAGCCTAGCTGGCATACGACAACAAAACTAACAACTGATAAAACATTAAAATTTTAGAAGAATATTACTATTAATTATATAGAAATTATAATGTTTTTTTTAAAAAAATGCATGCGTTCTTAAATCATCTATAATCAGCAGTATACCTAATATATAGTAAATATGCTTCCATTTCTATACTAGAGAAAAAATATTTAAATATCAAATTATATAATTTATCACATTTCATCCACGCATACTTTATCTTTAGCTTTAGCAGATTTAATTCAATATAATTTTTTTATACCTAGCAATACCTAAAAATAAGAGAAATATCCCTGGTAAAATAAATATTGCAAGCCACTTTTTACTTGCGAATATTAACGATGGTGGCATAACATTGCAACCTTGTTCTTTCTGTTTTCCTGACCGGAAGTGAAAGAAGTATTGATGTTACCATTGATTTGGCAGCACAATATGTAACTGAAGTTTGTGACGTGATCTCATCCATTTCTGTCGTTAATGTTATTTTACTCCCAATGAATGGACAGCGTTGGATATTTCTTTGCTAACGGATCATCGTGCTTACATGCACAGATTTTGTTCCTTTTCTTTACGGAGATTCTTTTCTCTAAAGCAGAATATTCCCAACAGTAATACCGATTATTTTTCCAGCATTATATAAGAATAAGGATCAAAATTTTAATGTTTTATCAGTTGTTAGTTTTGTTGTCGTGTGCCAGCTAGGCTAGATGCTAGGAATTGCAATTGTTCTACCTTTTCTAGCACTACAAAGGGCTAAAGGGGTACCCAATGGGTATGTCACCTTGGACCCGGGAATGGGTGAGTTTTCGTAACATTAAAGTTGGGATTAAAAAGAAGAACACAGGCTTGCTACTCGGGAAGGTATTATTTCACATGGTGAACACTGCGACCATATTAAGCTGCCATTAGTGAATATGACAGATATTCACATGGATCGGAATTTGAATTCATTACCAACCAATAACCAGAATAACCGCTCTAATCAACCAGACTTTTTTTTCAGTTAAATAATGTAACAGTCATTTTCGTGAATATTTTTGGGCATAATATATACTTTTTTACGCTTTATATATATATATATATATATATATATATATATATATATATATATATATATATATATATATATATATATATATATATATATATATATATATATATATATATATATATATATATATATATATATATATATATATATATATATATATATATATATATATATATATATATATATATTAGTGTTCTATGCTTACTTTTAAATACTATAATGTTCAATTTTAATCGAGAATATCACTTTCCATGAATAGTATTTCCTTTTTTCACTTTGTTGTAATCCATGTGACTTGTAAGCAAAGAAAGAATTAAAATTGATTTTCTTTTATATCAAAAAACAAAAAGACCATGTAATGATTTTTTTAAATGGAAAGCGCATGCAAATCATTTTATGAATCTAATGAAAACATGTTTAACAATCAAAATAAGACAGTATAGAAAATTTGAAAAGATAACCTTTTATAACATTATATATATATATATATATATATATATATATATATATATATATATATATATATATATATATATATATATATATATATATATATATATATATATATATATATATATATATATATATATATATATATATATATATATATATATATATATATATATATATATATATATATATATATATATATATATGTATATGTAACTCATGTTTACCTTCTTTAAATAATTATGCTTGATCATAAATATTTTCAAAATAGAAATCAAGGTTACTCTTTTTCTGTTTCAATTTATGTACTCACTAGTTTTTTATTGTAAAATTCTCTTTACATGTGTATAAAATCAATATTGAAACAACCTCCTTTCATTTGCTCCATCTTTGAGGATTATTATAAGTAATTCATTTATAAATGTTGATTTTACAAAAATTTTATTCTTTTAAAAATTGGATATTGTTTTCTATATTGGTCAAACCTCTCAACAAGGGGGGCTATAAATTTATAATACACGAATGCTTAGAATAATTTATTTATATTCAGTGTGTTCAGAAAAAAAGAAAAAAATTGTCATAAATGAATGAGAAAAATGTGTTATCTATCTTTCGATTGATCAATGAAAGATAAAAAACCAAATCTTGATTTTTTTATACATTTCTTACTTTTTTATGTCACGAACTTTTTTTCCTCTCAGTGATGGATGTTGCTTAGCTACTTTGTCTGACATGGAGGCCTATAATCTATTGACTTGTATGCATTTATTTCTCAATTTTTTGTCATTAGAAAAACACCGATTTATCTATACTAATATCCCAATGTGAAGAAATTATCCGTATACTCTGTATTAATTTTTCAAAATTAAATGCTCTTGATTAAAATTGTACCCCTAGTTCTGAACGAAATTTTAAAGTAGTTTGCTTAAACATATTTTTTTGCATTTTTGCACATGTTTTAATTAATACCAACGAACGAAAATTAATATTTTTTCTTTCATTTAATATTGTTTTATGAAATGCATTAAAGCTTAAATTCTCCTTGTGAAGAGGTTTCTAAATATTTTTAGAAACATTGTCATGAAATTCAGCAAATAAAGGAATTTTAAAATTTTTTCTATGAAATAAAATTTTTAATCTATAATTACAGTTTTCTTTTATTAAAAATAATTATAACTTTGTAAATGTTATTGATTAACGTGTATTTTAATCAATAAATTTGATTAACGTGTATTTTAATCAATATCACCAATAAATTTGTTTTTTAACTAAAAGTTTTAATGAAAATACGAACAAAAGTTAATAATGCACATTTTGTGCAATGAAAATATTTTAGTAAGAATAATCCATTAGACAGTAATTGTTATGTACACTAATATGATGCAAAAAATATTCTTCAATGCATGCGAGTACAGAATATGATTGCTATAAAATATTAGTGCTAAAACGTCAAAAAGATTTTAAGTAAATAAAAATTAAATATATTTTGTTTTATTCAAATCGTGTCACCTTTCCATCATTTGTTTTACATCTGTTGCATAAATATTGTGATTTCTTTATTTTGTTAAAAATAATCTTAGTTATCATTAAGAGGCTTATAGAATAATTTAAAATGCCTAATTTAAAAATTATAACCATTATTTTAACAAAAAAATATATTTGTCATTACCAGAAATTTATCTATCTTTTTAGTTTTTGATAAGAAAATATAGGTTGAATTCTTTCAAATAACGTTCATTTCCTCGCAAACACCTTTACTCCAAACTTTCAAAGGGAAATGAACTTCATATGATGGTAGGGCATAGGATATGTACATGTGCTATTCGCAATTCTCAAAAGAGATAAAGCAAATGTAAGCATTTGCCTAAAAATTCAAAGGACAATAATGCCCTTTGAAAGTCATACTTTATGTGTTTTTTTAATATTTAAACTGAAATCAAAAAAATGATTTATGTGCAATTTTTCTTTAGAAGGGCATTAGGTATTTTTCTATCGCAAAATACTTGAAGCTCTGCCACGGACGGTTACTCGCACGAGCTCTTTCTTATTCCGGAATAATCTCGTATTACTTTCTAAACATGAAAACTTTAAAATGGCTTTTCAAAAAAAGGCAATTACCATGTGAATAATGATCTTGAATGAAAAATTTCACAAAAAGATTTTTTTATCTTAAGTTATTGGCATTTATGGTCTTATTTAGAGCAATGTTTCGTTACATTAAGAAACTATTACACTTTATTTTTCTTCCAATCCTATTTAAATTCAATATAGTACTCTTAAATTTTGAAGAGTATAATATTGAATTTAATAAGGATTGGATACTTAGTACCAATTCAGTTTGTAAGTGTTATATATATCCTATATATTTATAATACTTACGAATTGTGGATGTTCACTCAACTGCGTCATATTTTTTCATAGTAAAAGAATACAAATATGATAACGATAAATTATTAATTTAAGAATTTTGTTAGAGAATGTGTTTGTTTAAAGAGATACAGTGAAAAAAAAATAAATTGTTTGTATGAAGTTAAACATTATGTTACAAAAATAGTTTCGATAAAATATCTCGTAAAATATTCTCTTCAGTACTTAATCAAAGCTATTTACAATTTTACTTTTTAGACAAAATTCAAATGTTCTGTTATTATCTAAATCACACTGAATATGTTTAATATCATACTGAAAGATTCAACAGTGAATTTAAAAAATGAATTTTATTTAAACATGGTATATTAAATGAATTTTTACAAATGAATTTAAAATACATACATTAATTAAAACAAAACCAATCACAAATGTTTTCCAGGGCATTTTTTAAATGACACAATGTTATTATATTTAATTGATGGTATACACATTATATATCTTTCAGAAACTATAATTTTTTTACTCTTTAAAGTCAGTTTAATACAGATTAATTCAACTTATAACAATTAAGAAAAACTAATAATCTTTATTCAATATTTCTAATAACCTTATATTTCGTATAGTTTACAGTAATCTCCTCCGGGAACAAAAATTCTATCTGTATCCGGGCCGAAAACAACTGTACTAATCTCTGTATGAAATGATGTTTTCGGTTTAAAGAAGTAAGTGCATTTACAAATATAATTTTTAAAGTACATTTTATATAATAATGATTAAATTTACTGTCATTTACTAATTATATGTAGATTACATTTTTAAGAGGCGAAAAGACAGCGTTAGTAATGATAATTGTCATATTGACTTTGCTTCTATAAAGTTAGCGAGATTTTAATGATATTTCCATATTTTTAAGACTTATTTGTGATAAAAAATATTGTACTATAGAATATCTTATACCAAGAGGAAAGTGTAATTAATAATAAAACGGGTTTTTATGTATGAAAAATTGCTGTTAATTTATAATTATATTTTTTTCAAAGTATCCATCAAAAACGTAACGCTCATTTCTGTACATTACAGATTTAATAATCATTCATTAGTTATTTTACTTGGAATGTGTAAAATACTTAAACTGAGTATTTTATTGCATCTAAATTTGAAGAAGTGTTTTAATAATTGGAATTTAGAAAACATCCCAGAATTTTTCAAACTTAAATCTTAAAAATAAGAAGTTTGGTATGATCCATACTAATATTATTGTAGGCATTTTGTCATTTGTACATTTAAATTACCAGAAAATCCCTTAAAAAACGATATCATAAGATAGATTTTTCTTTTGAAATTATATTCTCTGCATATGTAAATAATAAAAATATTCTTTCATTTGGTAATATTTGTTCTATAAATAATTACTATAATATTTTCTGTCAAATCTTATCACCATTTTTAAATAATAACAATATCATTTTCCATATTCATAATTTAAATTCGTTCTAAAAATTTTATTATTAAATTTTTTGCATGCTTCATAATGTTTATTACTTCTAAATTGGCATCTACAAAATGCCTCAAATTGTTTATAAAAATATCAATAAAATGTTTAGTTAACTTGATAACACTTTTAGTTGCAATTATGAACCTATTATAATAAATTTATCTAACATTTTTACTATTTGCAACTAATAATTCATATTGAATTAATATTGCAAATTCAGCAGTTAATATTAATGTTGAATGAAACGGAAAATTAGCGAAGAACAAAGCTCGAAAAAGATTAAACTATGTAAATTTAATACATTTTCATAAAATATGATAGTTTCTATTTATAGAAAAATTGAGTAATTTTACCATTTTTAGTTCATAAGTTAAGTGTCTAACTTTCTTCGGTATATTAGATAGATATACATAAGTTTGATGAATCATATGTATTCGCCCTAATGAATAAATATTTTACCAAAGTAAAATTTATATATAATTTGTGTTAAGAAAATAGATTTATTTGTAAAATTAGAGTTTTCATTTTATTTGAAATTAAAAGAATTTAATGAAGTTGTTTGGGAAAGTATTTCTGGTGAAAATTGTAACATTAAATGAGTGAATGAGTTATTTTAATATAATAACCGCAATATTTTCTGTATAATTCAAGAGCTTAATATAGGTACTTCACGATCTTTTTTTAAACAGTTTTAGCATCATTGTTGTAAATATTTTAGTTTTTTATACAGTCAGTTTTTACTCTTCATCCTTCACTCTGTTATAGATTTAAGTATTTTTCATAAATTCCTTCAGAACATGTGTCACATAGTAAAGTGTGCGTTACTATTCTGCATGGCTACAATTTGGGTTTCATTCTATATAGTCACTTTCCAAATAATTGTAATATACAAACAATGTTTAATCAATTTGGAGAAAAGTTAAGGTTATGAGATTTTCTGATGAGGGAGTAATAAATGTTAAAATGCTAATATTACTAACGTTGTCACTACCTAATTCTGCGAAACATTTTAATTCAAATTTATTTTAGGGACTCAACATTCATACAGAGAAAAGGTAAATATCAGTAAAAGCAAAAGTAATGTAAGTACTCTAGCAATTTTTTTTTTAATTTCAGATAAAAAAAAATCATTAATTTTTTATGTATTATATTTTTATTACTTAATTACAAATTAACTATTGCATTTTTTTCTAAAAATTGGTTAAAGAAAAAACATACATTTTATACCAAGAATTTTGTACATTTAAGATCTCTCTGTAAGTTATTTTTAATAAAAACTAAGCGTTAGAACACATGCATTAGATTAGAGAAATTTTCATGTTCTTTTATATCCTAACAATTTTTTAATATACTTTTCTCAAAATAATATGTTTCAAACATTAAACATCAAATGCAATACAAAATATTCAGCTTAATGTTTAGGAAAGGTTTTTGCATTTGGATAATTTCTGAATCTTTCCTTCAAATTCAAATATAAAACTTAACGTCTTTTTCAGATAAAAGCAAATTCAAGTTCAACTTTCTAAAAAAGTATGAAATAGATTTTCAAAGAGAATCCAATTTTGAAAACACCTTTTCCAATAAAGAAATGCTAAGAGATGCGATCTTTGCAAAAATGAGATACATTGAAATTTATGATATTTTTGTTTTTATCTTACGTTACTTTATTATTCAATAAAAAAGAAGATATCTTTTTACCAAAAACTTTTTTGATACTTGCATACTTTATTGCTCACGTACACGGTGAGTAGATCGCCTTCTATTCCTTCTTCCTTCAACTCAAAGGATGTCAGTTTTATAAATATAAAATTTACAGTAAAAATATCTCTAACAACAATAAATACAATACTTGAAACATTGAAAATATATGTAGAATGTTTTTATCAATATGCTTAGTATTTGAATCACTATACTTAATTTTAATCAATATGCCTAATTTTGAATTAACAGTGAATTAATGACAATAATAATATCTACTTGAGCTTTGGTAAAAATACGCGTTCTGTGTAATTTAAATATAAAATAACAGTAAATATTTAAAATTACTAAAATTTATTAACAAAAAATAATACTTTCAACATACGAACAATCTTTAATTTTGTATTTAATTTTTCATATCATTTGAAATTTCTATATCATACTAAGCACTTTTTGCTTAAATATTGAAATTTTTTTTAGGAAAACAATATTTCTACGTAGGTGTTTGCATACTTTTAAATTATCCCATTCATGATTATTATATGTAATGTAAATTAAAAGTAGTATGTCAAATTACATAACAAAGAAATCTGAAATAAATAATTTCAGGCTTCTGAATTGAATTGAATTAACACAATTTAATTAAGACAACTAACTTTTATTTTACATTCGTAGCGTGATGATTATGTCACTAATTCCAAACATATACGTATTTTTACCAATATGACGTGTTTTCTATTTTGAGCTACTATTTTAATAATTCTCATTTCTTAGTAATAAATTTGTACTTGAATTTGAAAATGGTTAGGTTGGGGAATAAGTTTGTGTGTGTAACGTTTATTAGGATGGGGAATAAGTCTGTAGCATTTTTACCAAAGACTTTTATTTAAAGAAAAAAACAATAGTTGTATCAATAAGTTAATCAATTATATATTTAACTTTGCTGTTTACAACCTCTTTCCAACTCTCGATCAATTTGTTGATGCCGTTCCGCCAAAAATCACCTGGTCTGGTGTCAAAGAAGTTGTTGAGCCAGTTTTTAAGGACCTCTTTATTATCGAAGGTAACGCCCTTCATATGGTTTGACAAGGAGTGGAAAATATGGTAATCGGTCGGTGCAAGGTCCGGAGGATATGGCGGATGCTTAAGAACCTCCCATTCGAGCTCTTGGAGTACGGTTTGACGATTTGTGCAACATGGGGCTAGGCGTTGTTGTGATGGAATATGGTTTGACCATGTCGATCAGGTCTTTTCAGTCAAATAGCCTCATTCCCGCGGTGTAGCTGGGCTATGTAGAGCTCCTTGTTGACTGTGGCATTCATTTTGAG
The DNA here is from genome assembly GCA_037975125.1 of Latrodectus hesperus. NCBI lineage: Eukaryota > Metazoa > Arthropoda > Arachnida > Araneae > Theridiidae > Latrodectus > Latrodectus hesperus. The sequence continues at coordinate 20,120,835 of CM075851.1, forward strand.
CATTTCCCAGTACACCAAGAGGCCCTTAAGAACTGGTTCAACAACTTTTTTGACACCAGACCAGGTGAGTTTTGCCGAAACGTCATCAACGAATTGATCGAGAGGTGGGAAGAGGCTGTAAACAGCAACGGCGAATATAAAATTAATTTATTGATATAATTATTGTTTTTTGTTTAAATTAAAGTGTTTGGAAAAAAGTTACAAACTTATTCCCCAACCTAATAAGTTCATTTAATGAACTCCATATTATTATCTTCAAAATAATAATTTTAAATAAATTTAAGTATTTAATATTTCGGAGTAATAATTTGAAAAAAATTAGTATTGAATATTATCAATTTATCAAATATTAGCAATTTCGATGCATAATGAAGAATATTGAGATATATTTAAAAGAGATTAACCAAATTTAAATATATATATATATATATATATATATATATATATATATATATATATATATATATATATATATATATATATATATATATATATATATATATATATATATATATATATATATATATATATATATATATATATATATATATATATATGTTTTGATGGGACAAGGTACTTATAATAGATTGGCATTCAAAATGTATTAAAACATAATTAACATACACTTATAAATTAGAAAAATGCTCTTTAATCTCTTGAATATTTGCAATCATAATATTTTTTTTTCCAAACATTTGAAAAGAAACTAGGAAAAAGAGCTCAAAAGCATGTTGATCACTTTTGTTTCTAAAAATTAATATTTTCAGAAAGGTCGTATTTATTTTGTAATCTAAATTCACATTTTCAAATATAAGGAGAACGCATAAATTAGTTAGTGATTAAATATACAAAAAGGTTTATTAAGTTTAATGACACATATAAAATTTTAATAAATTGAAACATAAAATGCGTTGCAGAAGCATAATTATAATAACCATGTGTCTTCCAAGTTAATATAATGTAAATGCGTGTCCCGAAGTTATTTAACTAAATCATCCCTTCAGCTAATAATGCAGGCACAGACCTTATAAAGCATGCTCTCATGCAAGTCGTTGGGAATTATCATAATTGTCTAAAGTACTCAAATGCTACACAACACATTTATTCAATCTAAAGTTCAAAAGTTAGACGTCAACTACTAAAGATCTGACCCATTCCGTGACTCCTACAGCTAAAGTGAATTTACCTGTTGCTAAACATTTTAAAAAGGATTTATTTGTCACATATTATTCTTAAAATAAAACTTTTGACTGTATTCTAACTTTACTTTCTTTAACCCTTAAGTTGTATCCTAGAAACGGAACTTAACGAAACTTGGATTTTAAGCTTATGTATAATCTAAAATTAGATATATTTGTACATAAATGTCATGTCTTATGTGAGAAAGCATTTTGTGGATTTTTAGAAATAATTGTACCTTTGGACAGAAGAACATGAGAATGCTGACTAAATAAACATTTCACATTGAAGTGTCTTTCGTACTTCAACATACCTTTATTAACTTCCAAGAATCTATGTGTTGAGAAGTACTAAGTCAATTCTATTTGCGATTTTATTGAAAGACCAATGTTTCATTCATTTTTATTTAAATTCCTCTTTGAATTTAATAAAAATATTTATTTAAATTCACTCCGTGTAGATACGTATGCTATTTCCAGTGTCTTTTAATGATTTTAATTACATGTTTTTGCAATATTTTTCGCTAAGCATACAAAATCCATTTTTTTATATGAATATGTATTGTGATCGACATTTTGACCATGAAATTATATTGTTTATGATATAATTCCAATTGAATTGTCTTCAACAAGCTTTGAATTGTAAATATTTACACGTATCACAACATTGCAACGCACACTTTCATACTAAGCCGAAATATATCTGGATAACATTTTTTTTACATTTAATTTTCTTATATCTCATTAATGAATGTACTAGCAAAAACTGTCTTGTAAAATTATTGTCGCTAAATATATAAATGTTATTCTTCAGTATTTAAAACTAATATTCATATTAACGGGGGGATTTATTAATGTTCAGAAATTTTTCTGTTCTCAAACCTCTTATGTAATATAAAAATTCTCTCTCTCTCTCTCTCTCTCTCTCTCTCTCTCTCTACATACATATATACATACTATATCTATATATATATATATATATATATATATATATATATATATATATATATATATATATATATATATATATATATATATATATATATATATATATTGTACCGATCTGCACGGGTTCGTGTCGATTGAGAGTTGAATAAAGCAACCACTTAATGAACACAAGACTTTTATTCGTAAAAACTTCGTTAGATATACGATATTCCCGCTGTAACAATCACAATTATACAGCTACAATTCATCAGATACAATAAGAAACAGCTTCCAATCACAGGTCTCAAATACCTCAGACAGAGAACAACTAGCAGTCACAACTAATCGTCTTCACTCACTGACTGTCTTCACAAAATCTGTACTCTTCCATGTCGGGCTGCGGTATTTATACCTGACTTGGCGGAGAAATCTACCAATTTCGCCAAGGTTCTGGAAGCTTCTAGGCTATCTCGAAAAGTATTGGTCCTAGAGCTTAGGTGATGGATGTTTCCAGAAATATCGATTTCTCGCCAAGTCGCCAATAATCTCGCCAACCGTCGCCAAGTCGCCAAGAATCTCGCTAACGGTCGCCAAGTCGCCAAATTATTAGGAAATCCGCTTTTAAAAGTACAACACGTCTAAATACCGCAATTTTTGCCCAAAATGTGAGAATTTCCGGTTTGTCTGAGATATTTTAAGACAAATACAGTCATCATTTATAAATTTGTAACATTGCCCCCCTCTCAAGGACTGCACGTCTTGGGCAGTACAATCTCCTGATAGGAGGCCAAATTTAATATAAGAGAATTTACATTTTAAGAAGATACAGAACACATAACATACACAAGCAACTAAAAATACAAATACAAGAAAATAGAAAAGATTAAAATTATCTTTACTATTTACAAAGAGACCATGGTCTACCAATTTTTACTTTACAGAACGATAAAGAGCTAATCTATCATAATGTACTACCTTTGGTTTTGAGGAAGATGATTTCCTTATACGAACCACGAAGTCGTTCAGTCTTTTTAGGACTGTGTAGGGACCTTTCCAGTTGGCTTGCAACTTTGGAGAAAGTCCTTTACGTCGAATCGGGTTCCACAACCAAACTTTGTCACCTTCCTGAAATTTATGTCCTGTCGCTCTTGTGTCATACGTTGTCTTCATTCTTTCGGTCGTCAGGTTGATTCGGTCTCGAGCGAAGTTATGGACATCTTCAAGACATGCCTGAAGGTCTCGAAGGTATTCCTCTGGCGATGAAGATGTATCCGGTGGACAACCAAGCTAAAGATCACAAGGGAAGCAAAGTTCGCGACCAAAGAGCATCTGTGAAGGAGTATATCCGATAGTCTCATGGACAGCACTGCGATATGCAAGCAGAAACAGCGGTAGCTTCAAATCCCAATCTTGCTGATTTCTGGAAACCATAAGTGAGAGATTATTCAAGATGGTTCTGTTAAACCTCTCTACCATGCCGTCCGATTGTGGGTGTTGTGGCGTGGTCTGCGTCTTGTCTATTCCGAGAATTTGACACATTCCTTTAAACACAACAGAGGTGAAATTTGTTCCTTGATCAGAATGAATTTGTAAGGGTGTGCCGAATTTGGAAACCCATTGCTGCACTAGAACCTCGACTACTGTAGTCGCCTCTTGATCGGGGATTGCAAACGCTTCAGGCCACTTAGTAAAGTAGTCCATGACAACTAGTATGTATTTGTTGCCATTTGAAGATCGTGGTAAAGGACCCAAAATGTCTAATGCTATTCGCTCAAAAGGTGCTCTTACGTTGTACCGCTGCAAAATTCCTCGGCTAAGTTTCTTTGGTCCTTTACGTGCCGCACAGTCATCACAAGATTGGCACCATTTTTCTACATCTTGTCTCGTTTTGCTCCAATAGAAGTGTTCTCGAACTTTCTGTAGAGTTTTCATTACTCCGAAGTGGCCTCCAGTTGAGCTACTATGCAATTCTTTCAAAACATCTGAAATTCTTGATTTTGGAAGAACAAACTGCCATTTGAAATTAGGTCCATCATCGGACCTGTATTTCCTGTATAAGACACCATTTCTTATATGCTGTGAGTCCCAAAGGGCCCCAAAGGGCCAAATATTGTTTAGTAGCAGGACTGTAGGTGGAGATATCCTGCCAACTTGGTTTCATACTGGAAGATTCTTTTAATTCTAAAATTGGATTTATATCTGGTTCATCTTTTTGGGCTTCTCTAAGTCCTTTATCTCTCCATGGGTCTGGTTTCGATGGAGGTGAAACAGTAACTTGGCGTACCGAAGGATTTTTTAACTGATAGTTCTTCTCTACTCTAGAACAATATCGGCAGCTTTCATTTCCTTGATAGTGCATCAGCATTTCCATGAAGAGTTCCTTTGCGATGACGTATTTCAAAGTCAAACTCCTGGATTCGTTGAATACATCTGGCTACCTGTCCTTCTGAATTTTTAAAATTTAAAAGCCAGGTTAAGGACGCGTGATCTGTCCGGAGCAAGAACTTTCTTCCATAGAGATAATGGTGGAAATGTTCTATGGCCTAGACGATTGCCAGCAATTCCTTCCTGGTTGTACAATAATTCCGCTCTGGTTTCGACAGACATTTACTCCAATAAGCAATGACATATTCTTTATCATCAATTTCCTGAGACAAAACAGCTCCGATATTTTCGTTGCTGGCATCCGTATCTAAAATGAATAATTTTCCGGGCTGGGGATATGAAAGAACGGGCGAAGATGTCAATGCCTCCTTCAGTTGCTTAAAAGCTTTCTCACATTCATCTGTCCATAGAAATCTCTGTTTAACTTCTGTCAACTTGTGAAGGGGTCTGGCAATACTTGAAAAACCCTTAACAAATTTCCTGTAGTACGTGCATAGTCCAAGAAAACTTCTTAATTGGTGGACATCTTTTGGACGACTCCAGTCCTTAAATGCAGAGATCTTTTCAGGATTTGTTCTTACACCTTCAGCAGAGATAATGTCCCAGATAGCTTACTTCACGTCGGAATAAATTACATTTGCTTGGATTCAGCTTCAGGTTGGCCATTTTTAATTTTTCCAGCAACTTTCGGATATTTCTTAAATGGTCTTCGAATGTGCGCCCTACTATAATGATATCGTCCAAATATACCAAACAAGCTTCGTAGGAAATTCCCCGTAATACTGTCTCCATCAGGCGCTCAAACGTTGCAGGTGCATTGCAAAGCCCAAATGGCATGACCTTGAACTGCCAAAGTCCTTGTCCTGTGGAGAACGCAGTCTTTTCTCGATCCTCAGGATGTATCTCTACTTGCCAATAATCACTCTTGAGATCCAAAGTCGAAAACCATTGTTTTCCGGATAAAGCATCAAGTGTATCGTCAATCCTAGGAAGAGGGTAACTATCTTTTTTTGTGATGTTGTTTAACCGAAGATAGTCAACACAGAATCGGGTAGAGCCATCTTTCTTCCGAACTAAAACAATAGGTGAAGCCCAAGGACTCTCTGATGGCTCAATGATGTCATTCTGCTGCATTTCCATCAGAAGATTATCCACCTCTTCCTGCTTAGCGAATGGCAATTTTCTCAGATGTTGTTTAATGGGTGGATGATTTAATGTATTGATTCGGTGCTGCGTCAGTTTGGTTCGCCCAACATTATCTGATTTCTTGGAAAAGAGATCTCCGAATTCTAATAAAAGATTTCTTGCAGCATTCCTCTGTTTATCTTCTAACTCTGCACTCTGAAGGAGTTCATTAATTAGAGTGTCAGGAGACTCAGATAGTGTGGTTTGACAATTTCGTTTACTAAAGGTCACTGGAGTGCAAGTCGCCAGCACTTCTCCTTCTTTTATTAGTTTTACCTTATTGCTTAGATTAGCAACTGTTACCGGAATTACATTTCGTGAAAAGTCGACGAGTGAAGAAGCCACTAGTACTCCTTTAACGCTATTGTCGAAATCTGGATATTCAGTCAAGCTATAATGAAAATTATTATCTTCTGAAAGAGCTCCGGAAATTGTTGTCTCAGTTCTTGGTGGTAATGTTGTTTCACTCTTTGCAGTTATATGATGGACTGTTTTAATATCTGAATATTTCGTCTTAAAAATCGCTATGTCTTCAGAACATGAGTGTAGTTCATTATTTTTAAAATCTAACTTGAAATGGTTTTCTTTGAGGAAATCCAATCCGAGAATAAATTCGTCTTTATATCAGCGACATAGTCCATATGATGGTACACGGCATTACCAAATGCAATGTTTAGATTGACTTTTCCATGCACTTTAATCTTACCACCTGTCACAGTTTGGAGGGTAATGCAGGGCGGCGTCCAGATGAGTTTCTCACCAAGTTTGCGAGCCAAATCTGTCCTAATGATAGTTACGTTGGCTCCAGTATCGATTATCATTCTGCAGGGAACTTCGTTGACATGTCCCATAACGAAAAGTCCGTTGTCGTCGCCACTTACGGAAGAAATGTGAAACAATTTGAAATGGGGCTTCTGACTCTCTGGACTTCTCCGCCCCGCGAGATGGCTACATATTAGTTTCCCTGCTGTGGTGGAAGATCATTTCCACCATCTTTTCGTTTCGGACAGTCTCTATGGACGTGTCCGACTGCACCGCTAGTCCAACACTGAATCTTCATGTTTCTGCCACCTTTACTCAATTCTAAGCTACGGACTTTTCACCGCAGATCTTCAATTTGCTTTCTTAGATTACAGTCCATATCAGTAGCAGAGACGGCTCTGATTGAGTGCGGGTCTTTACGCGTGGCCTGCTGGGCAGCCCCTATCTTATGTGCATATACTAGGGCAGATCCGATATCTTTGACATCGGCGATTCTAAGTGTTTTCTGTATCTCCGGATCCCGCACACTATCGATGAAGTGATGGAGAGCCAGATCTTGACGTGTCTCAGCTGGGCAGTCCGAAAATGCTAGATGAGAAAGTCGCTGAATATCGGCAGCCAATTCTTGCAGACTTTCACCCGCTTTTTGATAGCGGGACTTTAACTGTAGTCTGATATATTCTTTATTGCATTTATCTCCAAACCGCAGCTCAAGCGCACTCGATAGGGCTTAGATATCGTGCCTCTGCTCCTCCGGAAGCGTCTCGAGGATGTCAGCCGCGTTTCCTCTTAAAGAAGCCGCCAGGTGAAAAGCTTGGGCTCGGGGATTCCATCCATTAGCTTCCGCTACCATCATAAACTGGGTCTTGTATACTTGCTAGGATGATTTCCCATCAAATGTTGAGAGTTTAATATTGGCTAGGGAAGGCACAAATGCCACGTTGGGTTCCTCATGTTTGTTTGACATTTGCTTCTCCAAACTTTCAATCTTCTTATTCATATTGTCTAATGCTTCAACGTTTTCTTCTATCTCCAGAACTTTAGTTTCAACTGAAGTTACCTTATCTTCCATTGCATTCATCTTCTCCTGAATGATGTTGGAGAATTCTTCTTTAACACCTACAATGTCCTTTTTAAGTTATTCCTGTCCAGATTTTAACTCTTTCATCATCTCGGTTTTAATCTCTTCTTGTCCAGCTTTCATCTCTTCTTGTCTAACGTTCATCTATTCTTGTCCAGCTTTCATCTCCTCCTATCCAGATTTTATCTCTTTCATCATCTCGGTTTTAATTTCTTCTTGTCAAGCTTTCATCTCCTCTTGTCTAGCTTTCATCTCTTCTTGTCTAGCTTTCATCTCTTCTTGTCCAGCTTTCATCTCAGCCATCTGCTCCGCTAATTTTTCGAGAAGACTGTTCATTAAATCCATATCCATTTGTAACAGATGTATACTAAACCAATAAAATATATTAATTTAACTTAAGAGTATTTTTTAAATAATGTACCATATATTCAATTTTTTTACCCAAGCTGAATCCTTACTGTTGTCACTTTTGTTAATAAGTTTATTTTAACAATATACTGAGCTCCAATGTATTCCTGAAATATTTTGCTATAAGCACACTATTTCAGATTTCTTATGATTTCAAGTTGACGTAATCTCATAAAAATTCTTCCGGGTGATTTGTTACAAATCGTAAATTCTTCCAATGTTACACAAAATATAGTAGATCCGTATTTAGCCATGCATGACGTTATCTTCAAATAACTACGAGTCTCAGATTCCTTTCCAAATTACATGATGTGATGCAAGATTAGGTTAGATTATTACCTTCCGCGATTAATAGTAAAATAGTCACGAGTTTTTAATTACATATATCACAATACTACATAGTTTTAATAGAAATGATATTACATTTATCACCACTTATGCATTTGATCTACACACATTTACGTATATAAATATATATATATATATATATATATATATATATATATATATATATATATATATATATATATATATATATATATATATATATATATATATATATATATATATACGAGGGTTACTCTGAAATTTTTGAGATACGCGCAGACGAGAATTTACAAAGTAAAAATAACGGTATAATTTTAAAGTAAAAATATATTAACACAGAAGACGATTTTTTACTGATTTACTTCAACTTGTTTAGCGTGGAATAAATTTTAAACAGAAGATAAAATGGAGTTGACGCGAGAACATTTTCGCGCTATGATTTTCTACGATTTCAAAGCAGGATTTAATCAAGAAGAATGCGTTTAACGGTTGCAATTAGCATTTGGTGTTGAATCTCCAGCTCGTACTACTGTATTCAGATAGTTTAGAGAATTTAGAAGAGGTTGCAATTTTCTTCAGGATGAAGAACAAACAGGAAGGCCGCTGTCGGCAGTAATCGCGGATAATGTGTCTGCCATACGAAAAATCTTAATGGATGATAATCGAATGACCTATCAAATGACACAGAAGGAGCTTAACATTGGATCCGCAGCCATACACAAAATCATTCATGAACAATTACATATGAAAAAAGTAGTTTGCCGTTGGTTTCCCCATAATCTAACTGAGCATCAAAAAGATGAGTGTGTCAGAATCAGTAAAGAAACTCTTAATATGCTGAATGATGGTGGCCACCGCATCATTTCTAAAATTGTAACAGATGATGAAACGTACATACCGTTTTTTGACTTTCCAACACGTCAAGAAAGCAAAGTATAGATCTTTGAAGACGATCCCACGCCGTGAATGGCGAAAAAACAACGCGCACTGCAAAAAAAATTATGTATGCCGTTTTCTTCAGAAGTACGGGATTGGTCAAAGCCATCAAGTTGGAAGGACAGAAGATAGTAACAGCAAACTGGTATACCACTAAATGCCTTCCAGAAATTCTACAAGAACTGAATGTTAGGGGACAAATGCTTCACCATGGCAATGCATCTTCTAATACAGCCGGATTAACAGTTCAGTTTCTTAAGCAAAAACAAATTAAAGTGATCATATATATATATATATATATATATATATATATATATATATATATATATATATATATATATATATATATATATATATATATATATATATATATATATATATATATATATATATATATATATATATATATATATATATATATATATATATATATATATATATATATATATATATATATATATATATGCATATGTTTTGTTTCGGTGGGACAAAGGTACTTATGATAGTTTGGTACTCAACATTTACAAAAAAAAAAATTGAATAAGAAAACTATTCTTCAAAATCATGAATATTGGCTATCATAACCCCTTGTTCTTTTATCCTGACATTTGAAAAAAATTCGGTATTAAGAGCTCAAAAACATTCTGCCCATTTTTGTTTTGAAACATTAATTAACTAAGAAAAGTAGTTTTATTTTGTAATTCACAATCACGGTTGCAAATTATGATAAATGACGCATTAAATAGTTAGTGACTGGATACATAAAATGTTTATTAATATATATAATAAAATGTTATGTAATTGCCGAAGGAAGCACATCTGACTATCTCTTACTACATATCTCAAATGCATATAATATTTTCTTCATGTCTACTTTAAATTAATTAACATCATATATTTTACAAACTAATTCTTTTATATTTTAAATTGTGTTACTAATGTTAAGATAAAAAAATTTCTTAAAATAAATTTACATGTCTTACCATTAAAAAATAATATACTTATTAAAAGAATGTAAAATTTAAACTGAAATTCGTTGTCAGATCAGTTTAATCTAATTTAACTAATTTTTTCAATCATTCCTAAAAGTTGTAGTGAAATTTAACTACTTATTAGTTTTTAATATTTGGTTGATTTCATTAAATATTTGTAAGCTAATTAGAATGCAATTATACTCAATGAATGAAAATAAAATGAGTTTCATAATTTCTAAAGAGAATGAATCCAGTTCTATCACTCATTTGTTTACTTATATAAACCAAGAATAAAACATACATTTCAAAAATAAGTGTTTTTTGACACAGAGACCTATTTTTCTTGTTAAATTCAATGTTCAGATTATTATTATACTTTAAATCAAGATTGAGCATGGAGCAAACAACTCTAAAAAATCCATCAATCTATAGAAACATAAATATTGAACAATTCTATCTACAATATTCATTTTTGCCCATTGAGTATTTGATAGTATCAACAGAGAACATCTCTAAGAAGACTTCCAGAATTTTATATTCTCAAAATATTTATCAAACTTTTCGGAATTATTCTATTTATAAAACAGACAGAAACAGCATCCTACAGATTATTTTATGAGGCTGTAGAAAAGACTATATAAATGATGATGAACTAATCGCTGATAGAAACGTGCAAAAATAACAATTAAACTGCAAGTCTTTGCTGATGATATTGGATGGACGAAATAAGCTGCAGTTCGAGGTATGGTCAGAAGAAGCAGCTCTAAATATAATTTTTCATTAAATCACATTTATGATTGTTGAATATGAATTAATGTCAGTAGATAGCAATAACATAAATAATTACTTTAAGAGCATTTACATTTCCATGAGCTAGAGAATTACGCATCTATCCTGAAGAATGACAAAAAGATGTCTGACCGGAATATGCAAACTTTGATCCCTAGATAGTACGTATTTATTCTAATCGGAAGGATCTGTTTAGTAGAGAGCGTAAGAATAAAATGCCGAGAGAGAAATAGATCCATTTCCTCACTCATTTGATGTTATTATTCATAGGATAAGAAATTAAATGATAAATATATAAATTCTGTTTTATACCTAATTTACTTATTTATTATAGTTGATATTCATTTGCTTATATTATCATAAATAAATGGCCACATAGAAGTCTTTTGTTTATTGCTTGCCTTAAAAAAGCATTCAATAATACATATTTCTTTGTTTTACGTGTTAAATATTATTATATTTAAAAAGAAAATGACACGCTTATTTCAATTTACGTCTTAACGAAAGAATATTTTTATGATTCTGATGCGATTGTATGTATTTATTTTAATTACACTGAAGTAATGATTTATTTAAGCATTTTATAAAGTTAAAAATAGGCACGTATAAAAGTATCTAGGGAAGTATTTTAATATTTATTATATAATATAAAATTTTTAAAAAATTAAATTATCAGCTCACATCGAAGTTTAGATTGTAAATATTTGTAATATAAGACTTTGCACTTTATAGTTTTTTGGTAAGTTAATATTTGAGGTGGACTAAAATTTATGGTCATGCTTTTTGTCATTTATCTCAATATAATTGACCTATTTAATTGTCACTACAGTTCCTGCTATTTATTTAGAAAAAATAGCTTAATTTATAGCAGAATTGATACAAGTTTGTGGAGCTTTCTTAAAATGCTCTTAAGAATGGATTGCTCAATTTTTGTACCGTAATTTTATAGTTTTATAACAATTGTTATTAAATATATCGATGTAAAATTATTGCAACATATAATATTTAACTGATAATATTTTATTTAAAACCCTTTGTCAATATAAGTTTTATAGAAATATTAGTTTATATACAGTTAATTATTGATAATATATTTATAGGTTTAAAACTATATCAAACTTTTTTTCAAATAATTGCTTACCACAGTTCGAATAATGAAATAACGAGTAATATTCTATAAACACAATATTTCCTTAGGGGATCAACTCTTTAATATTAGAAAATTTGTATTTTTACAGAGTAGTTAAGACCTAGTTTTTGTTTATTTGACTAATCTTTTCTAATTTTTTATCCATAACTTAACGCAGTTTATTAGCTTTTTATTATTTAATTTAAGACAAAAGTGTAAGACACTTGAGACTTTGAAAATTTCGCAAGGCAAAGAAATTAACAGATTATTTACGAGAATATTAATGTATAATGAGAATATAAAATTAAATGTAAAATGTTCCAGTAATGTGCTGATTCTTAAATAATATAAACTTTCCAAATAGGAATAGGCTGATTTTAAAATTAAAAAAATAAATTAACTTTTAAAAATTGTCCATTAAAGCACAAACAAATGAAAATAATAACTTTTGAATATATTAAAGGTTTAATTTAAAAATCTATTTTAAAATTTAAAAATAAAAAATAAAACTATGTAAACAATGACAAATTTTCAGAATAGAAACTTCTGAGTCCAAAGTAATTGCAGTTTTCTTTCTCAGAAATGTTTAAAATCAAAGTTCACAACCGAATGTCTCAAATCTTAAGACAAAAGAAGTTAACGATCACTGTTCACATAAAAAGTTTACTTTATTTTTTATCTTCCTAATTTCCTATGATGTTAGAAAGAGGAACTTTGAGTCTTTTGAAAATCGATTATTTACAAGAGATGTAACACCTGAACAAGAGTTTCCCAGAAACATGGCTTTTTCATTTTCCTTTTATATTTTATTATCTTTAAAAAATAAGCTATTACTTTTTTATCTTTTATTTAACTTCTAGTTCGTTTTTCTTTGTTGAAAACTATTGAACCATTTTGCTTGTTTGCAACATGTATTATTTATTATATATAATGCGATGTGGGTATAAAATTTAAAAAAGCGAGTACATTTTCTAAAAATTGTAACTTGGGTTATTTAAATAAAAACCAATTTCTGTATTTTCAGCAATCAATATACAAAAAGAAGAAAGCATTAATCTAATTTATTAACAAAGATTATTCAATAGTTTGGTACTAAAATTAAATATAGTTTGATATCTATTATATATGATATTTTTATATATTAAAAAAACAAAATTATTAGTATATAAATTAATAATATTTTTTAATTATCAATGCACAGAACAAAGAAAAATTTATTTTATTATTTTATTTACCAATTACGAAGGATGATTTAATTTATACTTTCTTGTTTTCAATGCCCAAAAAAGGGATTGTTAATCAAGTTGTGTTATTTAGTATTTAACCTTTGAGCTGAAAACAATAAAGATAGTCATACGCATTAGCTAATTTGTTGAAAATGAAAATATGTTTTGTTGTGAGTTAAATATTTTATTCTACATTTTATTATATTCAAGAGACATAAGTCTAAATTGGTGAGGAAACTATATATTCGATAAAAATGTATGATAAATTTATTAATTTCAAACTCATAATCCGTAATGGGAAAATTTATCATATTTTAAAACACTTAATTTTTGACGAAGGATCATTTTGTTGTAGTAATAGCATTTCTCATTTACATAACTACACAATTTCAATTGGATTTTATTTTAATCACGTATTTTCAATGAAAAAAAGCTTATGATAATATTAAAACAGTTTAAATCTTACAATTATTTAATTTGTTTTACAATTACGCATTTTATATGAAGCCTGTTTTTTAGATATTTGTTGTTTTACAGATATATAATTTATTAATTTCCTTAAATTTATTACTTCACAAGTTTCAACATAAAAGGGATTAAACACCACATAAATTCAAAATGTGACCTATCAGTTTGGTAGGTTAGTCAAAGTATTGATTTCTTAATTTCAACTATAAACACATTTCATTCAATTTTCAAGTATACATAAGGACATAAGGATATCGTAGATTTACTTACATTTACTTTATAGATTTCAAAACTCATGCATCTTTTACTGAGGTAGAAATTATAAATCCATTTAAAATATAACAAAAGTTTTCTGCAAAACAAAATGTATAAAAACAAATGATACTTCTATATGTTTATATATATATATATATATATATATATATATATATATATATATATATATATATATATATATATATATATATATATATATATATATATATATATATATATATATATATATAATTTATCCAATTTGAAAAAGCAAACATTATGAGCATACAAATGATTTTGTAGTTAAATAATGTTATGCTGCAGGAAATGAATCATGAAAATGTTACATATTTACATATTATCGTAAACTAGGCTGATTAAAAAATAAATAGTTTATAGAAGGGATGCTGACAGCTCAACAAAAGAATGATAAACTGTTTCATTATTAAAAGATTTATTTGTATAAATCTTAATTTTAACTATAAAAGAAAATGCTTAGAATTCATACATCTTTAAGCTATTGGTCTAGATTTTTCTAGCGAGGTTTCTAGCCTGTGGCCATTTACCTCCGTAGAATAAATTTGAGGGTACCTAGTTGAATTGATGACTGAAAGTATGAGGAGTCGAACATAGCGTACAGCAGTTATTATGATTATTAAAAATGCTAAATTGAAAAGAATGCTAAATTGAAAATGATGTTTTTATGTTATTTATAGGTAACGCATTTACATTATTTTACACTTAATTAATAAAAGTGGAAAAAATCAGTTTTACCTTATGTATTAACTTTCTAAAAACAAAATAAATCTATTTTCTTTTTTTAAAAAGTATTGTTTCTTTAAATTAATAAAAACAAAAAATACAAAAGTCTATTATTTTACCTAATTTATTTAAAAAAATCTTTTTGAATGAGAAATTCTTCCTTTTATATTAATTTACCAAGAAGAATTAACTTTGATAACCTGAATAAGCATTATATTTTTATGGTGTATTGAAGAAAACATTTTAATTAAATTTTGAAATGACTTTATTAAATTGATTGTATTTTATAATATGGCAATATAATTTTTATAATTCTTTTAAATTGAAATATCAAAATTTTACCCATATTATTTATTTTTTTCTATATTAATTTATCAGATACATTTACATCGTTTGAACTATTGATATTATTTCCATTTTAAGTTTGTTGTTTTAAATTAGTTTTAATAGTTTTATAGTGTAAATTTGTTATTGTTTAATAGTGTTTAATAGAGTTTGTTTAATAGTGTAAATTTGTTATTTAATCAATATACAAAAACTGATTTATCAAAAATTATAGTCCGATCATTACAATGCTTTGAAATATCTATCGTAGTAAAGCTGCTTATTTCCTAATGTGCTTCATTTAAGATTTCAACAATAATTAATGGCAAACTTTTATTTAAAACAAGTTTATTGAACTGAAACTTTAGATCATTATTAAGTAAAACGTCATTATTATGCACATTCATATAGGTATTTATAATAGCTTATTTTATAATTTTTCTGCTTTTCTTGATTTAAGTGTTTTTTTCACCATCATTAAAATGTATTTATTGTTTAAAATTTTAAACTAAATAGTTATAATATACATAATAAGAATAAAAATGAGGGCAATTATAAGCAATGGAATGGAAACTAAAAGTTCAATGAAAATTACATATCTTTTTTAAGAAAATAACTTTTTCTATTCAATTCGCGTCATTCTTTTTCTTTGTTGTACATGTGCTTAACATGTTAATTCATGCTGTGACGCATTAATGCGCAACTAAATAGATAATAGCATTTTTATAATTATAACACTAAAAATATAGATTTCTATAAGTAAGATAAACATTTTTCAGAAAGTCAAAACTATGAAGAATTGGATAAATTTAAAATGTCAAATGTAGCTCAGAATGAAATCAAGTAGTCGTATAATATGTAATATTAACATTTAAAACGTTCAAGTGTTTTTAAATACAAATAAACACTGCATAGTTTTAAAATGGTTAGTTTTCCCCTTAGATAACCTTCCATCTAAGCAAACGAATTAATTTATAAAAATATGAATGAAATGCATAAAATAAAATTAGAGAATTTAAAGAAATATCTAGTATACATATTAAGAGACAAATCAGTAGAATATTACCATTTAGGATCTATAAAATTCCAGAAACCATTTTTAAGAAATTAAAACACTGATAAATTCATTTATTTCTTTCAAAAATTTGGTTAAAAAAAGAAAATTAATTAGATTTCATTTTATAAATAGTAATTAATTATAGTTGACCTTAAGATACCTTAGCTTTATTAAAAAAAGCAGATATTATGATTACTAAAATAAACAAAAACTGTATTAACTACCAAAGGTAAAATTTATTAAATATATTTTTATATAAATCTCTTACAAAATCAATGAAATACCATTTAAATTTTTTACAATTATAATAACTGAGCATTGTATTATCTAATAAACTAAGTTTAAATTAAAACAAATTTATTATTAACGTAATGCTATTTGATCATATGCCTAACACTGTATTCATTTGCCTTAAAAATTCTTTAATAAAATTAAAAAATAATTGTTTTTATATAATTATTATTTTCAGGGTATCATAATAAAAATATATGTACATAAAAACACAACATGATATGTTGTTGTTTCTTTATTGTTCCTTTGTTTAAGGAATAAATAATTATTTATAAATGTCTGTTTTCTAAAACATCATGAATAAAACAATAATGAATCCAATATGTTGTTTTGATACAGCTGGAAACAGATCGATGCCGAAATTTACGTATTTCTTCTAGTGTGACAAGAAATTTAGCATATTTATTATAACAAAAATAATTTAAAGTTTTTTAAAGATTTTATTAAAGTAATAATTTCTAAATTTATGATTAAAGGATAAATTAATGATTTTATCCATTTTTTTAAACTGAAACCTTTAACTTCTTATATTTAACGATATAATTTAAAGGTTTTAATACTTGTTTCTGTTACTTCAAATTTATCAATATAGTTTTAAGAAAATTTATTAAATTTAATCCAATTTGTGTATTTCTTTAAATTTTTAAATCGAGATAAATCTAATATATGTTGATTCAACTTATTACTATGTTCAGTGTTTACTTGGAAATAAATGAAGTAATGAATGATAATATTATTTAAATTATGAGTAAATCAATTTCTTATGCAAAATATAATTTTCAAATAAATGTGTACCATATTAAACATTTGTAAATTATACTTTTTCTTAAAAAATCATATATACTTTAAAATGGTTTATTCTAATTTCTTGTTTATTAACTTTTTTCCTTTAGAAAATGCTATTATGTGAATCGCAAATAAAAAAATTTCTATTTACTTTACATTATTCTTTGGTTTTGTTTTTAAATTGATACTTTAACATTTCTAAAATAAAATAATTAAATTATTCACTACTACAGAAGAATGCCGATTTTATGATTTTATTGAATTAGATGCATCACATAAATGCATGTTATTTATTAATAATATTTATTTTGTTATATTATTGAATGTGTGATTTTTCTAATTGGGTTTGTTCAAACTTTAAAAGAAAATTTTAAGGGTCTCCCTGGTGATTGAATGATATATTTATATATATCTCCTTAGTAATGTATTTAAAATAACATCAAAAACATATAATCTGTTAAACATATACACAAACAAGTTTTAAACTCGAGATACGTGAAATAATTATCTAAATGGGTAAATGATTGGAAAGTAAGAAAAAATATTTTAATCAATACTACAACTAAAAATATTTGCAAACTTCACTAATTCGTATAACACAACTACTCTAAAGAGTATAACTTAATAATCGATGGAGAAAGAAATACATTAAACTTTTAAAGCGAAATACATTTTTACCACAACACTAAAACTGATCGCATAACCCTAAAAAAGTCCAATATCACTGCTTATATTTTATGAAGCTTCTTTGGAATATATTCCAAAGTTGACTTACTTTATAAAATCAAAAATTTGTTTTATTCTTGTAAATTTA
The DNA here is from genome assembly GCA_037975125.1 of Latrodectus hesperus. Classification (NCBI taxonomy): domain Eukaryota; kingdom Metazoa; phylum Arthropoda; class Arachnida; order Araneae; family Theridiidae; genus Latrodectus; species Latrodectus hesperus. Next base: position 20,138,899 of record CM075851.1, read on the forward strand.
AATTTGATATAAATACCACATATATCAGATAAATATCTAACTTGTTAAGAAAACCCAAAAGACTTAATGTTATTATGCAACAATATTGGCTTCTAAATGTATGCAACACATGTGTCTTTGATGGATTTTAGCACTTAACGAAACAAGAACTTTCGATTTCGTTGTCTGGCGATGAGAGGGACACAAGAAACATGATAACCTGGAGTTGGTTGGTTGTTGTGATTATTAGTTGTAGCGGAAGTCCCGCTCCCGAGTGATGAAAAATATATGTATCTACAATTTATGTTTGTGTTAGTAATTAATGTTTGTGTATGTTAACATGGAATAAATGTGTCGTCAGAAACGAAGGTATTTTGTATTATTCAACTATGCTGGAGACGACAGGTTCGTGACAACATCACATTTGGCGCTACATCTCCAGAATCTGTTCCGGATTAATACAAAATTAAGGGATACCAAATATAGAAAAAGATCTACAAAGTAGTGAGTCTGTATATTTTAAATGCTTCTCATTCCATTAGGAGCCAATATTTGTATTAATTATGTATGATTTAAGAGAACACATGCACTCACACACATTTGTTTCATAATTTTATTTAATTTCTTTATATGTTACTGTTTAAAAAGTATTAATAAAATTGTGCAAATATTTGAAATTTTAAGATAAAAATAAATATACATAATGTTTAATTTAATTAAGAAAATATTTAAGCTTCGATATTCATTTCGAAATATTATTGGTGTTTGATATTTGTTCATTAATATTCAGTTTTTCCCTATAACTGGTGATATTATTAAAAATATATAATATTCATTTATTAAGAAAAAATATATATATATGTAGAATTTGTTTGTTAAAACAAATTTATGTTGAATAATAATTTTGACGGTAATTGTTCATATATTAACGTATGCTCATTAATTTAAAAAATGCTGTATTATTGAATAGTAAAATTTGATGAAACTTATTTTTAATTCAATGTGATATAAAATAATATAAAAATGTTTTTGCATAGAATTTTTATTATAATTCTGTTGTTTATTATGTAAACGATATAAGTTTATAGAATAAGAAACTATTTCAAGAAAGTATAACTGCTTTTTAATTGTTTATTGTTATGCATTATTAAATAACGTGTTCAAAATTAGTCAATGTTATGAGGTATATTAATTATTTAGTATGACATTATTTAATATTTATGTAGAGGAAATAAGTTTAGATTTTAAATTTCGATTCAAAACCGAAAGTATGAAATATTTGTAAAAGGGGAAATTTTGAATTATTTTATATTTCGAAAGTATGTTTGTGTGCACGCAATGGTGAATGAATTTTTTTTTGTTGTTTCGATAGTTCTGATTCATATTATTTTAAGGTAAAATATAATATACAACATGATAAAGACAAATGCATATTATTAAAAGTTATTTTAACATTTTATTGATTTAAGTTGTTATGCTTAATTCTTAATGATCTTCTTTCATAAGGATTTATTTAATTTGGATAGCTTAAACTAGAATTATGATTCATATATGTATATTCTTTTATCTTGATGTGAATTGATTTCATTCATGAAAGAATATACATAATATATAATTGAATTTCAATAACGTGTTGAAATGAAAATCGAAACTATAAATTTTTCAATTCAGATTAGTATTTGAATAAACTGTTTAAGTCTTCTTTTTTTGTGCACTAAGAAAACGAAAGAGCTTTTATTGATTCAAAAAATGAAAGGTGATTTGTGGGGTTTTATATGTTTTTATTTTTAATAATTGATAATTTAAGGTTTAGTAATTTGCAATAACATTGAGTTGTTAAAAATGGCCTATGCTTTCTTGGGTAAAGCTCGAATGGAGGATCTGTTAATATTGACAAGTGAGTTAGAGCAGTGGTCGGCAAAGTGCGGCTCCTGCACAAATATCCACGGAACGCGCAAAAATTAATTCTTTTAAAAAAATTGATAAGAAAAAAAATTACATTTTATTTTGATAAATTAAAATTCTATTCCCCTCAAGTCCTGCAGGCCACCTCAAAGAATGCTCTTATAGCCGGCGAGGGGGTGTACCTGGGCGGAACGGGTGAAGTACATCGTGAGAGTAATCTCCTAGTAGGGTCACCCAAGGCGTGAAGGCCGTTCCAATATGCTCAACTAAGGTCTGCAGGCATAGGAGCCAAATCAGACTTCTACCTTAGGTTCTAACATAGTCCAAGGTGCTCTAGGTCTCCGGATCAACAGAAGCTGTCAAAATTTCCCCTTTACCATGAGAATGCTCCGTTTTGTCCGCAATACATCTTGAAGTGTTTGGGGCTTTCTCGTGAGGAGGCTGTGAAAAGTCCACACCTGCTTTTGGACTTTTTGGCTGTCTTTGATCTCATGGATCTGCTCTAGTTCCACTAGACCAGATGGGGATTAGACCCACCACCACCAAAATTCTATTATAAATCAAATACATGTAAAAAGTTTTGTTTAAGTTAAAAGATAGAAAAGTAAATAAAATTTCATATTGCTGTAAAAATATATAACGAACATCGAGTTTAGTTTTATTGGTTTTCGTAAATGTAAATACAAACCATGTACAAGCTACCGGTTGAAATTGTTCATATGTTTTCGGCGTACAACGATGTGATACAAAGGTACAACAAGCATGCGCGAGCATACTTTTTCTAAATTAAGGGAGAGGGGGTACAAATTGGCCTCTCAGACCAGCAGTTGCAGTGTGAACAGTTTTGTATTATCTACCGTGTCTACCGTTGTTCTATCTTATTAAAGAGTCGTTGCATTTTTCAATCTACATCACATCTTACAGGTATTTTTAACCGGTTTTATTACACCCGCTATATATATATGTTTGTGGTTCGAGTAGAAATTTTGTAGTTGATTTTTCGATAACTTCTAGTTGTCCAAATGTTGGAAGTTTTCTTCCATTTTTGGTCATATTAAAAGTTTTGCTATTCTGATTATGGAAAAAAATATTTTTTTTTCTTTTTAGTCCAGCTACATAGATTTATACAATTGTATTTTTTAAAGATTTTTTAAATTTTTATTTTACCAATTTAATAATGATAATAATTTTGTACTGGTGGCTTTAGAAAAGTTATATTTGGAATAGTTTTATAGGCACCCCAATAAACATGGCTACCAAAAAAAATCAAAGAAAAGCGGACGATGAAAATCACGAATTTAAATTTGAGTGGACAGAGAATTTTGCGTTTATTCAAAACTTGAATGGACTTCCGAAATATCTTATTTGTAAGAAGAAAATCGTGCATAACAAGAAATCAAATTTAGAGAGACACTTTACAAGAAAGTACGTGTCATTTAGCACTAAATATCCTACCGGTGATGCTAGGAAGAAAGCAGTTGAGGAATTTCAGAAGAGTCAAGAGTCGTCAACTTTTGTGTTCAATAACTGGATGCAATCTTCCAGAAATATTAATATGACAAGTTTTCTTTTTAGCCAACTGATTGCTAACCATACACACATGGCGAATACGAAAAAAATTGTCTTATAAATGCATCCGAAGAGCTGTTTCGAGATTTTAAGAACAAAGCTGATATTCTGAAAAGAATTAAAGAGTTACAATTGTCTGCCAAAATGATTAAAGATATAGAAATTAAAATGTGTTCGAATATAACCACCCAGCATACCGAAGGTCTGAAATTGGTTTCGGCTTCATCAATAGCAGTTGACGAGTCTTGTGACAAAAATGATGCTGCACAAGTTTAATTTTTTTAAGATTTATTTCCATTCAGGCCCTAAAGAAGAACGTTTAGGTTTAATGACAATAAACGGCCAGACGCGTAGAGAAGATATCGCAAATGCTGTAACTGAGTGTTTGGATAGACATCATATTTCCCTCGATAAAATTGTGTCGATTTCAACAGATGGGATCAAATGTATGATCGGCGTAAGAAAAGGGTTTGTTACTATTTTGGAAGAAAAAATAAATCACGAGATACTTGTTTATCATTGTATCATTCACCAAGAAGCGCTTTGTGCGAAAGCATTTCCTGATGAAATATGTAAAGTTGTGGAATTAGTGATTGTCATTATCAACTCCATTTTTTTAAAACTCTTAGTCATTGCCAATTCAAAAAAATTTTATTTGAAATGAAGAGTGAGTACGCTGATCTTCTGCTTCATAACAAGGTACGTTGGTTATCAAGAGGGAATATTTTAAAATTTTTCGCATCCCTTTTTCCGGAAGTTACATTTCTCCTTAAGAAGGGCGTTTACTATCCAGAAAAAACAAACGATTAGTGGATCTAAAAATTTAATTCATGGTAGAAATTACGTCTCATCTAAATCAAATTAATCGTAAACTAAAAGGAAAGGGCACTTAATTTTTTCGATGTTAGAAGAAGTAATAACATTCGAAAACAAATTATTGACTTTTGCTTAGGATTTTGAAAAGGAAACATTGTTTCACTTTCCGAGTGTGTTGAAACATCCACAAGAAAATAGTTTCTCTATTGATAAATATCATTTTAAAACAATAATTTTAAATATGAGGGAAGCACTTCTCTCAGTGAGTTCAGGAATTTAAAAACAGCTGAACAGCTTTAGAATTTGTCATAAATCTTCTTAATGCTACGATAACCGATGAGTTGAAATATATTTTTTATTTTGAAATTGACAATAATAGCTTTGAAATACAATTGCTTGATTAAAAAAAAAACTAGGAGATATGGCGCTCTAAATTCTTTGTGTTGAATTGAAAATATTGGAGAAAAAAAATGTGGTCTTAGTTCACAACTTAAGTGGTCTGTTTTGAATGAGATGGAGAAGGAAGACTTGATCATTTTCAACACTTGGAATAGTAATTCTGACTCTTATGATCCGCTGAAAAAGCTCGTGTTTGCTGTCATTTCCTTTTTCAGTTCCACATATATATGCGAACAAACATAATGTTCATGCTTTTTTAAAAGCATGAACATTATCAATCGTAAACTGGGAAGTCGTCGTATTGATGAGAACTTGGAATCGTGTCTAAAATCAAAAACAACAACATACAAACCTGACATACTCAAAGTTTTCAAGGAGATGCAAGCACATTGTTCACATTAATAAGCATTTATTAAGTATGAAATTTAGTTTTATTTAGTGTACTGATTATTTAGTGTAATAAAAGTTTACTTGACAAGCAGATTTGGCTTCCATTTTTTAAATTATTGTAATGTTATTATTTGGCTATTTGGCTAATAAGTTTGCCGACAACTGAGTTAGGGGAACAAATTTCTCCGGGTGCAAAAATAATAGATTTAAAAAATGTGATTTTAGAATCTAAACAATTTGCTCAAGAATTAATAAATACTATAATTTCCGATCGCGTAGAGAGAGAGAGAGAAAGCCAAAGATGCAGAAAGGTTACGTGAATTAGTGCTAGAAGAAAGGCAACGTGAGCATGAAAATAAATGCCTGAATTAGAATTAAAAGAAAGGGAAGAAGCACTGTCGAATATAGGTGAGATAAATCAGAAAATATTCTTATGTTATATAAATATAATGAAAGGGATGATTTTAGATCAACCAGAACAAGCAAAAGAATGGCCCTTCTTTTTCCATCATGCAGAAAAGACGTTCACGCTTTATGAAGTACCCGAATATTATGAAGGGAAAATAATTTTATAGTGTTTAAAAGGTCATGCCAAAGGAATAAATGCTATTCTGTCTGAAGATTTAGATCAGTATGACAAAATCAAACATTTCATTTTAAGGGAGCATAGAATAACTCTTTTACAATACAAAAAGAACTTTGATTTTTATTATAAATTACATATTAGTTATGCTCAGTATACTTCCCGAGTGGAAGCTGCATTAGAACTGTATTTAAGATAAAGAGGCGTAAAAACTTTTGATAAATTTAAAGAGCTTATTGTAGGTGACAAAATAAAAGAGACTTTGCTTACTCGTCTGAGGTCCCAAATATTTTTGAAAGAGGCTGAAAATTGGCTTTCAGTCCCTAAACTGGTGAGAGAAATTGATAATTTCTTTGTTTCTCGATACTAAAAAGTTTCACAAGTAATTCCCATAATTATACCAAATTTTTTTCAGTACCACACAGAACAAAGCAGAACGAAATTGTAAGGAAACATTTTCCAGTTAAAGCTAAATAATAGTTTTTTTACGAAAATAAATATTATAATTATCAAAAGAACCCTGATCCACGACGACAGAATTATGTCGGGAATAATACTGCAATTTGCGCTCTTGGTAAAAAGGTTTTAAAGTGTTACAAAAGTCAAGAATAAGGTCATTTGAAGAAATTTTGCACGAAAGTGAATACAGTATCCCAAGTTTTTAATAAGAGTGAAACTGGAGAAGTAAGCAAGAAAGAGTTAAATGAATTTTGCATTAAAATAGGTAATGCAATTTTCAACTGGGAAATTCCAATCAGTGAAAAGGATAGTGAGCTTTTTCGAGTCGATTTAAATATAGGAGATAATAGGTTACAAGGAATAATTGATAGTGGTGCGGAAATTACGGTACTGCAGAAGTCAGTGGCACCTGAAGAAATATTTGCAGACAATTGGTAAAATTTACTTGAGGACTGCAATTGGATCTCCGATTGAAGGAAAGCTTGTTTCTGCTCCATTTAGTCTTTGATCAGCAGATGATGATATCAAGCCGTATATCATGGTGCATATTGCGGTCGGGGAAGAATTGCATGAGCAAGCTTTGATCACTCATAGAGTTTTCAGTTTGTTGAAAGAACAAAGAAGAAAATATCTCGGTGAAGAAATAAAAAATATCCACGAGAAAGAAATAGTTTTAAATACTTTCAATATGGATGGAAGGAAAGTAGAATCTCACAAAGATATAGAAGCAAATCAAGAAACACTTGCTTTAGAAAATTCTGAAGTAGAAGTTTACATTACTCCAGTGGAATGTAACTTGTTAAACGAAGAAATACTATCTGTTAAAGATGAAGAAAATTACAGTTCTATTTCGCTAGCAAAGATATTAAGAAATTAACAGTTGTCCTGTGCTACATTAAATCAGTGTTTGAAGAGGCCAAACAGCGTATAAACAATTATTGTCTGGAATCATATTTACCGTACCACACATGCAATGTGGCAGGACAGAAATATGTACAGTTTGTAGTTCCAGAATGCAGAAGAAAATCAGTTTAAAATTAGCTCACGAAAACCAACAGGAGGACGTCTTGCCTCTAGAAAAACCAAAGAAAGAATTGAAATATCTTTTTGGTGGGAAGGTATCCCAAGAGATGTAAAACATTGGAGTGAATCTTGTCATGATTGTCAACAACGGAGGAAAACCAAACTGAAAGACAGAGGACCTACAGAAGCTGTTAGTAGACCAGAATTACCATTCCAAGTAGTGAATGCTGTTATTTAATGGCCTATTCAACCTAAGTCTTTTAGGGGACATCAATATGTACTGTGTGTAATGATCAGCACATTCAGTGATTAGAGGCAATTCCTATTAAATCTTTGACGGCAAATAAGACTTGTGATGCCTGTATGGAAATTTTTTACAGACTGGCATTCTTCGAATCATTGCTAAGGACAATGGAGGAAATTTTGCAGTCAAATAAACGCAAGAATTTCTTAAAAGATTAGGAACTGTACCAAATTTCTCTATACTAGATTACCCACACAGTAATAGATTGTTAAAAAGATGGATTGGCACAATGATGTCAATGTTACATCATGCTATAAGATCGCAAGCTAGAGGATGGGAAAAACAGTTGCCTTTACACTTGTGGGCATATCGTGAATTGCCAAACGCTACTACTCATACTTATTAGGTCTCATCATACTTATTAGTTAATTCCCCCAGTTGGATCTTTAGCTATTTTATAATCCATATGAAGAGATGAGCTTTCTCTGCTTCAAGGTATTGGTGACTCAATCACTGGTTATATTCAGAAGTTTAGAAATAGGCTGCAGAAGGCTATTTAATACGCTGATGAACATACCAAAAATCAACATGAAAAATATGTGCATTATCTTATTTTAAGATTCAAAGCAAAATAATAATCTATTGGGGAGGAATTTATCGTAATAATTTCAAACTCAACAAACAAACTTTGTTCTAGGTGGAAAGGTCCAGACGAATTTGTATAGAACAGAAATCACAACACCTTTATACAGTTAAATTACCGGATGGAGGCTTCCATTATCTGCATCAAAACAAGCTAAGAAAATATTTCCAGCCGATGACTACGGTGGGCATAATTTATGAAGCTGATGAAGATTTAAGGGAAGTTCAATCTGTACCTGTAGGAGGCCTTGGAGAAATATAATGATGTTCGAAAAAACTAGAAGAAAAGGCAGAATTGCCAAATCTATCTCCGAAACAAGACTCATCTTTTAACAATTCTCAAAGACTACAAAGTTGTATTTAAGGGTGAATTGAAACGAGCTAAGGTATAAATTAAATACCTTAGCTCTAAAAAATACTAAATAAATACTAAAAACTTTTGTGACAACATCACAAAATTACTCAGATTATTTTACACCAAATTTTGTGGTAATAAGTACCAAGTAACAAATGATTGCGAAATTTCATAGCATACATTTCAGCTGACATAAATGTATTCAAAAGTCATCCCTGCTGAGATAAAAATGAGATTCATCACTAAAAACAGCATTCAACTAATAAGATATAATTCTTATAATTTGAGATCAATGCATATTTAGGATCGTTCTTAACAAACAATTTACACAAACATCTTTCTTCAAAATTATTCAAAAACTTCAGTAGATGCATCCATATTCGATTGCTCTTAAATATTTCAATTTCTACATTTTCAATTTCCCTTTTGCCTTTAAAATTTCTTTAGTCCCTGCATCGGTTCATGAGTTCATAATTTAGTAAAGAGTTTTTTAAAGTATCGTAGTAAAATGATGAAATAAATCTAGTACCAGAATTAAAAAAAGCTACATGAATCTCTGTCTTGGAGATAAATCTTAGTGAAGAACCGATAAATGGAGATGCTTAGTGAACCTAAATCTTCTACTGAGGAATATCATAATTCTCAGAACGTTACAAATTGAAAAAAAATCCAAAGTGTTTTATTTCAAAGTTTTTATATTGCAAAAAACGACAAGTATATTGATTAAGCCTTAAAATTTTTGAAATGACTGAATTCCTTCTCCTGATATTATTCTAAATTTACCAAGAATATTCGTAACATAAAAAAGCATATAATCGATAATTGATTTACGACAATTGTTGATTCACGAAATCTCTCGAATGATTATTGTCTTACGCCAAAATAAATATATGATCTATAGCACAAAACTCAATAACATCAATTACCAAAACTATAGTGTTAACTGTTCTTTTAAATTTTGGAGGACTTTACAAATTGTCGCACATAAATGTGAACAATCACTTGCTTGCGAATCGAACATATATTGCAATTTTCTCTGGATCTAAAAACTAGGCAACATAACAAAGGGTCTGCGAAAACAAGTGAAACAAGTGAGCTACAAAGAAAAAATCAGAAATCTGGTTAGGGGAAATTACATCATATTTGAAACTAAAAATATTCAACATATTTCAGCAAGTGATTTCAGTGTATGTGTGAAAAGTCTATAGTTAACAAGAAGACATGAAAAAAATATATCAAAAATTTCAGTAGCTAATATATATTTTTATAATTACTTATTTTAATGCATGTACAGTATCTGTATTTTGACAAAAGTTACATTTAAAAACGTAAATTGCCATCTTGATAATATTATTTAACAAAAGTAGCTGAACGGACTTCACTGATCCATAACAAATCCTCGTGATTATACTTTAAGTGTAAACTTACAAAAGACCTAATTATTTTTCATAGCAGAAAAAATAATCATGCTCATAATTATACAAAGAACATCAACATGTTGCGATTAATTGCCAATTAGTCAGATAATTAATTGCAATACAATTAATTGTCAATTATATTGGTTGATATTAACCATCTCTAACAGAAATGTCATCACATGTTCAAAGTTTATGGAAAATTTAGAGAAGCATATTGTGAAAAATTATACTAATATTTTTATACGCTTACACCTCTGAATTAAATAATGAGTTGTCTTTTAGTTGGTTTCAATCCATAAATATTTATTTTATTTTGTTATAGAAAATTTATTGCTATTTTTTAATAATATTTTATCAAAATTTTGTGTCAGAATCTTATAAATATCCATTACATATATTGTGGTTTCAAGAGCAAAAAAACTGGTTTATGTTTTATATGACGTCTGTGAAATCTTTATCAAGGGTATAAAAAAGTGGCTACTTGTTCAGAAAATATTATATCCGTTGATTCCTCCATCACTCAAACGCTTTGGATCTGTTTTTTTTATTTCATTTAATTTTCTTCCCACTTCACTATTGTCACATTTCACAAGCTAATATTCGATACGACTTTAGTTGAAAATGTATAAAGCTCATTAAGTGATCTCTGAAAGATTATTTTCCATCAGTAAACAGTTTTTGAAATTCAGTATTTTTCTCCTCTATCATGTAGCGAAAACAAACATTATTTTCAAAGTTTTCATTCTTAGTGGTTGTAAAGGCTGCTATAATTAATCTTTGATTTTAATAAGTTACCTTATAACTTTTTAATATCTTCATGCCTTATATTTTTAATCCTTTTCTGAGTATCAAAATATCTTTTAATCTGTACAATTTCATAAGAAATTCACTCTTGTTGTAGATAAGAAAAACTCTATCAATCTTATGTTAAAATAATGATCTCCCAAATTTTTCCTGAACTAACTCAATTTTTCTAAGTTTCTTTCAACTTTTATGACAACACAACTTGTCACTGCGCATTCTTAAATATTGCATGCCATTGTGCAAAAAAATGAGTTAAATAATAAATATTTTGAATTTCAAAAAATGAAATAAGTACGAATCACATGACTTCAAAAAGTATACAAAACCACTCCTCGCTAACAAATTAGGTTGTATGGAACGACCTTTCTTTTCAAAAATGATTACAACATTAAGAGAAATAGAATTCGGTTAACCCATATTCCTTCCATTCTATAAGTAAGATCAGGATCAAGTCCAACTTTGATAAAATATGAGTCAATGATTAATATCAGGCGATTGCAAATAACTTAAAAGATTATATTTTAAAAATTTGGAATCACTTATATCTCAAGTTTTGTTGCAAAATACACCTATTAATACATTCTGGATACAAGTGAGTGAAACATTAAAAACTTTTTTTAATTTATTTAAAAACTAACCCTGTTTTCGTAGTATATTTGAACGAAATCTATTTTTGATAATTCATGGGCAAAACTGCAGATAAATCACGTTTTGGTTGTCTCATTATGTAAAAATATGATATTATGATATATATATATATATATATATATATATATATATATATATATATATATATATATATATATATATATATATATATATATATCTTAAAAGTATCGAATCCATTGTATTCAATTTTCCTATTCTATTGAAGGAGTGTTTCGCTTGAGATTTGATATTAGTCTCATATTTCCTCTTTTCGGCTGTCGTATCAAAGAAATAATATCAGATAAGAAACTAAAACTTTTCCAAGAAATAACAGAATTCCTCCATGGATTCCGAGATAAAACTTCTTTTGATTAATGGTACTTTCTTGAACCGAATAAAGATCATTGATAGGCACAGGTGATAGAAATAAGATGGAATAGAAGTTTTGTGATTTCCACAAACTCTAAACTTTGATTTGATAAGTATACTCTTTTGACATTTTAGATAAAGGCCATTATTCGATTGACAGCAGGTAAAGAAAGTATTTTCACAAACTTCTGAATTTCTTTGATTATAGTAATGCCAATTACTCATTGTTAACTTTTATCAAGGCAATGATAATTACCAAGTTCTTTATGATAATTAAAACAAATATCTAACATCAATTAAAAAAGTGGTATGCATTGGGAAAACAATTTAGTTCGAAAATTTTAAATATATAGTTTATAAATTAATTTTACGTGTTTTTATATCTACACATTTAAGAAATATCTAATACACTTAACTGATTTAAACGTAGTATTTGTAACTTGGTTAAAATATATTATTTTTCATTCTTTTCTTATATAATTGATAAAAATATATTTACATTACAATTGATAATAACGTAAAGCACGATGTTTCATGTACTATATACAGTATCTATTCTTTCCTCTGTGTCAGGGACTAAATTTCGTCAAGACTGAAATGCGAATGCCTGCTTCACATGGAGGAGAATTTATATCCATAAGATTTTCCACATAGCTTAAAATAAAAAAATAAGATTCCATTCAAGATTTCAATTAATATTTCTATAATCATTTTGAAACATATACATTATAATGTATATACTTTTAAACTTACACGGGTTTTAAGTTGCTTATGTAGTCACATAATTAAGATGAACCTTGTGACAATCTGAAGGAAAATACTTGACATCAAGAAAGAAGAGTATGTTTTGCGCTCGTTTCCTCTCCATCATTTCGTAAAATCTTTATTTATGAGTTTAGTGGATGCAATAAAATATTTGTGAAATTGGATCTAACTTTCTTTTAACATTTCCGCAATATTTTTTAAAAACAATATCTATTTTTTCCATCATCATAAATATTGTTTTTTCCCCTATCAGTCCCAATATGTGACAGTTAGAAAGGGCATATTAAAGCAGAGTCCCAACAAAGTTATTAATTAATTTTGTATAAAAAAAGTATACACGATTTATACAGTTTATCCAACTTATTTTTTTCTAGTCTAAACACGAGATATTGTTTCGTCATGTTGAACATCATTTTGAGAAGATGTTAAACTGGTTGTAAAATATGCCCTTTTGTGTGTGATTAAAATAGTAGAATTTCTTTTTCTATCATTTAAACTGAATCTTTAGTCAAGAGTGATATTTGCATTTTTGCGTTTGTGTATTTCCATTTTCTAAAAATAAAAATATATTGTATGTTCTGCTTTTGTTTAATTCAATGTTTGTCTTTTTAATTGATAACTAGGTTAGAGCATAATATATATATATATATACATACATATATATATATATATATATATATATATATATATATATATATATATATATATATATATATATATATATATATATATATATATATATATATATATATATATATATATATATATATATACAATCTTTTAATGCATGTAATTTCATGTTTTAACTTTAAAACATATTTCAGCAAATAATTTAATTTCAATTCTTTGGCCCTTTGTTTATTGCGGTATTTCTAATGCATGCTCTGCTTCAGTTTTCATTGCATTCATTTAATTATTTTCAGTTCATAATCAGAAGAAATCTCTGAAATCCTGATATACATTTTCTCAATGTAAAATAAAATAATAATAAACATGTGATAACTCAGGTTTAAACTATGAGCTCATGGATCCAGTAATAAAATTATTAACAACTGTGCAGTGAAACGGGTATATTCAGCTTGTTAGAAATAAAATACACCTGGAAAAAAATTTCAAAAAGATATTTTTACTGTTTCTTACGAAACAATGCCTTAATAGTATTTAAACTTTGTAAGTCTAAAATAATTTTGCTAAAACATGTATAATTAACTAGTAAAAGATGAAGTTACATAATGAAATATTTCTTTTAAAAAACAAAACAATTATCTGGAAATAAAATTACCTGTTTGGATTTAACTTCAACTTTATGTAAGCAAATGAACCAAAAACATAATGCGCAATCTAAGTTTAAGAAGATGTTAAATAAAATATTTGTATTGTCTACTTTTATTCATAAAAATTGTGGAATTTACAATTTTTACGATTAAACTTTAACTTCCTTTAGAAGTAATTTTGTTTTTACTTCGCTTGGTTTTCCGCATTTCAGGTTAATGTAAATAAAATGTGTAAATTATTTCCAGCTTCTGTTTTAGTGTTTAATTTATTGTTTTCTCAATTTGTAATTAGAATAAAACAGAATGTAAGATTTCTAATGCATGCAAGCTTTTTTGTAAACATTTAGAATCTCATGTTTTTACTTATAAATTGGAACTCAAGTTAGAAGTATTTTTTTTATTCTTTAAATTTTTGCTTATTTCAGTATGCTGTTTATACAGATATGTATTTCGAAAGTAAAAAATAATATTTATAAAAAAATTTCCATAAAAATATTTTTCAGATTGATTGCATAATTAAAGCAATTTTTTCAACATTATGGAATATTTTTGAAGATATAAAAAATTTAATGATATAAGAGTTATTACTAAAAGAAGAAATACATTATTTTATTAAAGTTTTCTGCGAGAATAGTTAAAATATTAAGTTTTAAATTGTATGAATCTCTTGGCTTGTGATAAAATCCAATATATTTTACACAGGGTTATTGAAAATTACAGCTTTATACAACTGAATAACAAACTTGTTAATAAATGATTAAAATGATTATTATTTTCCTCTGAAAGTGACACAGTATTCTTCCAGAATGAATTGATTCTTGTATACTATTCATGTCGAACATTTATGAAGGGAAACTTCAAAGTTATGTTATCCTATTCATTACTTGTTATCTTAGTGTTCTATACAGTTGAAATATAAATAAATTGAAATAAGTTAGTATGCTGAATGAATACTATTCATACGAAATGGAATATACATACATCGTAAGACATGCAGACTCATATAAGACATTTTCAATTACAAGTATTCTTAGTTTTATTTGTGTTTGCTACAGTATATTGTAAACTGTAAGCAATGAATCTTGGCTAGTTGAGCACAAAGAAAATTTGGATAGATATTTGTTACAGTCTTATATTTTAAAATGAAAAATTTTTGCATAAAACACGATATTCTTTCACAACTTATTTCTCAGAAATAGCGAATATTTGTTTGATAATAGGATTTTACTGTCTCTAAAAAATATCGTCATATCTGCTACGAAAATCCTTTATAGGGCTTGGCATTCTGCAGATGATTTTATTAGACAAAACTCTTTTTAGCAGCTTTTTCAACACCAATTATGCTAAAATCTACATTCAAATCATCCTTCTGTTTCCTTTTTTATCTATCTCTTCGTCTGTGTGAAATAACTGTACAATTAAAAATCTTCAAAGATGCTTTGACGAATCCATTCTTAAAAGGTGACCTACCAATATCATTCTATTCAGTTGAACGAATTTAACAACACATTTATTTTCAAAGATTTTATATAGAACAAAGTTATATCTTCTCTTCTACTTTCCTTATTCAAAAACATCACCATAAATAGTTATTAAGGCTGTTTTCTGAAAAATTGACAAAACGCTTTCCTTTTTTTCACGTTGAAATTTCAGAGGCGTAAGTTAATACCGTTTTAATCAATCTCATACAATAATAACTCACTATTCTAAAAGCAATATTCATTTTTGTAAGTTGGAATAGCAAAAATACATTTTAAGCCTAAAGGAAACAATTGGTCAAAATAACTCGTTTCTTAATTTCAGTAATGTTGTGACAATCGATTTCATATGCCAAGTAGGTAAATTATACAATTTCTTAGTTTCCAATTTCAAATTGCTCAACAGGGTTTTCTTTTATCGTCTTAATACTGGTAATTTGATTTAACTTCATTTATTTTTAAATTCAGATTGCTTGTGGCCTTATAAAATTATTAAAGAAAATCATATTATTAAAGAAGATCATTATTACTTTTTTTAATAAATATATTCAGTAACTCATAAAGTCATTCTAACCCATTTCTTTACAAAAAAAAGACATTATAGATATAATATCAGTAAATATATAATTCCTTTTTTTGACTAATGTATAAAAAACGCTTACAGATATATGTAACTCTAACGTATTATGTACTAATGCATGATGCATATGTAACTCTAACGTATTATGTACTAATGTATTATGTACTAACGTATTATGTACTAATGCATGAAATGGCTGACATTCTATGTTTAAGAAATACCACCAGTCTAGAATGTGCTTCCTCATGTGGTGTGCAATCTTTCTTCCCTTGCTTTTATTATAATACTTTAGCATAATTAACGCGCTTCTATTTCTTATAGTTTTATATTATAGTACATTTTATAGCACGATCTTTGGCGTATAAAAAGTTTTGACAACAATATATTTTGAATAAAGACATCGAACAATATGTGATTTCCTCAAATGTCACTTCAAAAATCAATAGGTATGGTTAAAAAGAAGCTTTACAGCATTGTTTAAAAAATGTTTCAAATAAATTTATAATATTCTATAAATCTGGACGTTTTCGCACAATATTTCACTGCACAATTAGTACGGTTAAAGAAAAGCTTTACAGCATCGTTTAAAATGTTGCAAAAGAAATGATATTCTTTAAATCTGGACATTTGTGAACAATATTTCTTTGCGTATATACAAGAATTCAGCAGTTTTTTTCTCCTGAATGACTTTTGAGAATCCCAAATATCAGTTTGCATGCGTCTGATGTAATTTGAATTTTTACTTTAACTACCCAATGCACTTAATTTTGTCTATAATTTTAGTAGCCAATGTTAACAATTGCTATAAATAAATATTTTTACAGAAATTATTTTATCTGTTCCTGTAAGATATATTACAAGAGAAACAGCAATCTTTGATTTCAATGTCCTTCTTGAGGTTTATATATAATTGCAATAATTTTAAATAAACATCTAAAATACCTATACTTATAATTTAAGAAGTAATCCAACATTTATGTTATAATAATATGTTAAAAAACAATTATTTCATAATAAATTTTCCATATGATGTAACCTATTTTAGAATATATCTTGTTAGAAATAAAATAAATTTTATATATTGCTATAGTAGCTAGAGAGAGAGAGAGAGTTGAAGTGCCACAGGCTACAATAATTAAAACTGCTGCTGCTAAACAGAATTAATAATATATTTTTGCATATTATAGCAATCAATTTTAAAAAGAATATATTGTTTGTAGACAGCAAAAATTTAAACACTTTTAAAATTGCATTAAAAAATAGCAGCTAAAAATTAAAATTAAATAAATATAAAATCTTAAATAAATATAAAATATATTTTATACATAAAGCATTTAAAGATATATTATATACATTAAGCTTTTATATAATATTTGAAATAAAAATAATAATTTAATATCTGAAACATTAAATTGAATGCAAATTGGTTTTATATGAGTTTAAAAAAATGATTAATATTAATCAAATGTAATGAAAAAATCTTTTTTTCTTGAAATTTTTATTAAAGAATAAATGAGAGTGAAAATTCTTTCTGAAAAAATCTTATGTAGTACTTAAAGTTCTATAAATATTGTGAAATACTCTATATATTAATTTTACTTTCTAATTTTTTTGAAGTAAATAGTCGTGATATTATAATATCAATTCCCAAAAGTAAACATTTTAGTCCCAATTTCATTTTTATAATTTGACTAATAATCCGAATATTTTTGCTATAAAAATATCATTAATTAGATTTAATAGTTTTAAAAAGCATTACATTATATTTTAAAAAGCAATCTTCTAAACAATTAAAATAAAATGTTAAATATATTTTAAATTATGTGTGCGGATGAAATTAAAAGAATGAAAGGATTTTTGATGAAACTTAGAAAATCGCTATTTTAATGTGTGTGGCCATTTTTATTTTAAAATTTTATAAATAATAAATATATCAGTGAAAAACCTCTAAAAGATTATTATATTATAACAAATATCTTGTTTTAAAGTACAATCAGTGATTTAAGGAATAAAAAAATAGGATATTAATCAAAAAATGTTTAAAAAATTGATTAAATTTCACAATGTACAAAAGATTTTATTGCACTGTGAAATCGAATATTATAATGAGTTAAAATGTATCTTTAGTGGCAAAATTGATGTTTTTTTAATAATTGTCTTAAAACCAGTCTATCTTTCCTAATTATTTGTTATACAAAAGAGTGAAAGAAAAACCAGAAATAGTTAAATACATTTAACATCAAAGGGTTTTTACAAAATTTGACATAGAAGGAAAAATTTTCTGATTTACTAAGTTGGTGGTATGCAGATAATTACAATGCATACACACACACACACACACACACACACACACACACACACACACACACACACACACACACACACACACACACACACACACACACACACACACACACACACACACACACACACACACACACACACATATATATATATATATATTCATTATTATTATTAATATGTTTCAAAAATAAATAAATGTAAATATATTTAAAAATTATATTTATGAAAAGAAATTTTCAAAAATTGATTTTTACATTTAAATTTGTCAATTGAGATTACGAGAAAATTTGTTATACTTATTCTGATTTGGAATATAGAATTATACAAACTCATTTTTAAATCAAATCTTTGCAGTTTTAATTTAATTTAACAACTTTTGAATGTAAAAACTTTTAATAAAAAGGAAATATATAAACTCTGGAATATACAAACCTTTAAAAGTTATTCTTACCATTTAATTTTTTATGTAAGCAATTGTTAATAAATAACGAAGCCAATTAATAAAAATAGAAAGTGTTTCTAGAAATTTTGAAAGCAGGCATACATCTCTTAAATTTATTCTTTTTAATGATCAATTATTTTCAAATAAAATACTTAAATTCCAGAGAAACTTCAGAACAAATAACTATTTTTTATTTCTAGTAATGAACTTAATTTATGGTAAAGAATTCAGTGCGTTTTTGGGATCAGGAAGTCATTAAAGTATCACGCCTCAAAGGCAGATCAAAACATATCATAGTATAAATAACATTGGCTTAAACAGATGATTTTAATAAAGATTTTAAAAAATTCCTAAAACTTCACTAGTTTTTCAATTTGTTTCTTTATAAGGTCCACTTTACTTTGAATTGAATAATTTCGTTCAAATTGTAAGTTTCAATGCTACACAGTTGTAGTTAAATTTTTTCATATTAAAAAATAATTATTTTTCATTTTCAACCCCTTATTTATTTTTTCAGTAATCTCAACATCAAAGCAGTGATTTTAATGAGCAATTTATTTGATTGACATGCAGTAAACAATAATATTGGTTCAATTGAAAAAAAGCATTTGCAAAATAGTTGAAATTTTAAATTTTATAATAATAATAGGTTAATTAGCAAATAAATTAGTTTTTTTGAATTATAATAGCTATAGATTGATTTAAATGAGATGAAATTATATTCTATTATACACGTTTTTATATGTAAACAATAGTATTTTTAACGGTTTAAAAATAAATTTGTAAAATGTAATTTACTTTCAAAAATCAAGCTTTAATAACTTATAAAAGCTTATTTATAATAAAATCTACCAATTTAAAACAAGACTAAAGTGAGTGAAATAAGGCTCAATTTTTCTTGAACCTTATTGTTAGAAAGGATTCATAAGATTGTTAAATAAAACATTTTTTTTAATATATTACTTTTGAATGCATATATTTTGTTTAGTCTTGCTTACGTGCTTATCTTAGAATTAAATCTATGTTAGTGAATATATCTTTTACGAGGCTTAATTTAAACTCGTTTCAAACTAGTATATTGTGCTTCATCCAATGGTTAAATTTGCAATTGCAATTGCTAATAGCAAAATCAGTGTGTTTTAAAGGAGATTGCTTCAATGATACTTAGAATATTTCAAATCCTTTGAAATAAATATCTGTGAAATGGAACTGAATGAAACTATTCATTATAGAAATAATTAATTTAGTGTTTCTCAAATGCTATTTCCTTTTTTATTTTATTGATTCTATAATTAAGAATGACGAGATATGAGGATCAAATATTTTCGTTTGTTTACCAAATATTTTTGTTTTAAAAATCAAATTGTTTTTTCACCAAATAAAATATTATTCTGCGTTTCTTAAATGGTGCGTATTCTAGTTTTTAGAAATTTATATCTGAAATAAATTTATAAGGATAAATTTTTAATATTTATAATTTATTGCTATTATGAAATTTGCTAAAAATTAAAAAAAGCTACTCTTAAATTTAAAAATTTTTCTTGAAAAAATATTTTAAATTAAATGTTTCCTTAAAGCCACATAGGTAAAACTCATGAACAAATCATTGGCATTTAAATTAAAATTGTAAACATAAAAGGAAATGTTTTGCAAAATAATGGGTTTGATGTAGAAAAATGCTTTTGATTAATAATATAAAACAGAAATTGTTAAGAGAAAATAACACAAGAGCTTAATTTAGATTCATGTGCAAATAATTTGAACACTACTTGAGCTTGAATGGTTCTTAAGAGGAAATTTGTATTGATTTATCTTTTTAGTCTAATAACATAGTAGATATTTTGTACAAAAGCAAATTGTTCCTTAAACCTATTATGTACAAAAGCAATGTGATAAAAGCAAAAGCAATAATAGATATTTTGTACAAAAGCAGTGTGCTTTTATATTGAAATAATCTGTTGATAAACATTTATGGTAATAGTATTTATTCTACAAAAAGTGCCAGTTTAAAATATGAAGATAGTGAGAGAATGTTATGGGGGTACAATTCTATTTCATAGTATACTCCAAAGGTATTCTATATGAATGAAATATGATAACTTAGATGACTGTACCATTTGTGATGAACATCATATTATTCTGTAGAGCTTCCGACAAATGCAGCGTTTTTGTTTCACAAGTCATTTGTTATAGTCCATAAAAAAGAACTAATTTCCTACAGCTCATTGATGTACTTTCGTATGATATTCAAAAATCTCTTTTAATATACTGTAGATAACGTAGTTGCAGTAAAGATAAGAAAATCAGTTTTCCAACTTCATGCCTCTTCATACAAGCATGCTAATACAAAGAAAGTTATATAATTTCTGAAGAAACTCCTCGTCTTCAAGAATTTTTCCACATAATAACTCTTCAGGTATTACACTGCATGTTAAATTTCAACACAGCGCTGTAAATGACCACAAGTTGTTCATGATTTCACTATATACGATGATCATGGCTTAAAAAAAGACGAGCACTACTAAGGAATGGTATAAGGCAAACGCACTAATGGTCTTCCGAAATGTAAAATTTCCTTTGACGCAACTCTTAATATGCAGTTTTCCTCGATATCATTGCTCAAGATTTTACAACTTATTCTTGTGATAGTTACCGTGCACTTATTGTACTATGTTTCAGATTATTGAAAGATTTTAATTACTTTAATGTACATAGAAAAGATTTTGACAAATTCAGAACATTATTCAACTCTCCTAGCTACATCCAAAATTGCTATCAAAACCAAAACTGTTGCTAATGAGTGATTACTATAAACTCATAATAGCTATTCACTGTGCAATGGTTTTGTGCAATTATTTTAACTCCAATTTGTAAAAAGATCGGTTGCTTTCGGAAAAATAATTCCCGTCAATAATTGTACATTTCAGAAAATTAAACATTTACCGTTTCTATTTTCCCTTTCAGGTTATGCTTTTACTAAAACAAATTAAAATTACTGAGTTCAAATTTAATTAAATAAATAAGAAGAAATTATATAAATAATAATGTTTCATGCAAAATTTCTTGAAAAACATGGTTACCATTTTCGCTACATGTTAAATTTGTACAATCCTTAAACTATGAATTTTCCCCTGTTTACGGAAGAGTTTAATAGAAAAATTAATTTTCCCTTGATGATAATATAGAAGTTTTGCAATGTGGAGTCAGATTAGGAATTTCTAGGAAAACGTTTAAACAATAAAATTTGTTAGAAAAATATTATTAAGCTTGATAATGTTTTATTTAATATCTATATATATATAAACATATTTTGTATATATATTTGACGTATGTATCTAGTTGCAATTATAGTTAAATTTATTAGTTATAATCTTAATTATCAAAATTGTTGTACAAGCAGAGAGTGTAAATAATAGAATAAAATTGCAAAGATTTATTACAGATGAAAGTCATGTAATCTATTGTTAGTTTTAGGAAAGATAAATCATAGAAATACAATTCCTTGAACAATCACACAGACACTAGTTACAGCTGAGTCGGGGCTTGTACAAAATTTATATGTATACTTACCATTAACCATCTAAGGTTAAGATGGAAATTAAGTCCAAATTTGGTTAGTGGTTACAACATTAGTTTCTGCTTTCAATGCAAAGTGAGTTCTTTCGCCGTTTGCGTTTGCCGTGGGTATATTACATATGTACTGATTCATGATAGGACGTACATTCAAATTTCACTTGACTGCTTCACAATACCGTCATCTTGATGATTTATTTAAAGATGGGATACTTAGAAACTGTATTAGATGCAGAAATCCACAATTGCTTATTACTTGCTTTATGAATTTGCTGTTTGAAAAGGTAGTCTGAATTAAATTGCTTTTTTTCTATTATATCTCATTTTCGAAATTATTTTTAAATATTTTCAAAAATATATTGTAAATAAATGTAAGAAATTCTAAGCAATCATTAAATATATATTTCATAGATTTAAAGAAAAGGTGTGTGATAGCATGTAGTACATCAACTTTTAATCTGTGAAATATCTGATAACAATGGTATAATATTAATAAAAAGTACATTTAACTACAATGAAATAATTATTTTTTTTATTTTATGCTAGGAATTTTTTTAAATTAATTACTTATATAATATATTTCACGACAAATAACTCCTTTTTTATACTTTAATTTCCAATTAATTGAGAGGAAGTATTTTTTTTATGATGAAGTTAAAATGCGCAAAATCTATTGTTTCCAAGAAAAAGAGAAATTGGTCTTGAAACTCTTAAAAAAGTAGTAACTATTGTCTTCAAAGTAGAGTTGGAATAAAAAATAATACCTAAATAAGTCATTTATTTAAATATGTTTTCTTTCTTGTTTGCATTACGGTTGTACGTATTATATCATATGAAAACGAATATAAATTTGAATTAACATATCAGAATCTCATTAATTTCGTACCATCTTTATTTTTAATAAATTTTAATTTATCGAGGAATATTTTCAAAATCTTGATTGTACTTATAGTTGATAAATTTACTTGCTTTCTAAAATTAACTGTTGTTAAACGTAAGATTTGTCAATATGAAACATATTGACGAATCTTACTTTTAAAAATAAGTCTAAATGAAAATAAAATAACAAACTTACTTTTTGTTCTCTTTTGATTGTACTTCATAAAATTAGCGAAAATTTCCTACATTTATTTTCGACTTGAATCGTATAATAATTTAATAAAATTTTAAAATTCATGATAAAATAAAATTTGAATGGCATAAATGTATTAACATTTATTAGACAGGGAACTTTTTCAGGCAAGTGGTTTTCTTGTTTTACTGAACTTAAAAGTATAATTATTGAATATTATTTGTTTCCAAGACATTGATTTTTATTATTAAGCAAATGAATAAGAGAGTCAAAATTTTTTGCTTTAACAGTAAACAAAATATAAAGTTATATATACATAATTTTGAATTAAAATAAAAAAAAATTTGGTACTTTATAGACCCTAAAAATTCTTTTTCCATAGGTTATTAATTCCTTAAGCCCAATGATTTAAACAATAAAACCAAGCTAGTTCATTATTTTCGATTTATTTTTCTTATATCTTTTTACTTCACATAGTGAATCTAAGAATTTTCTTATTAATACTTTAACAAAATTCAAAAAATAAACAAATTTATTTTTTGTTTGCAGAAAGTAATAAGTTTATCGACATGAATGAAAATAATATTTGAGATTGATTTATAATTGGAAAAGTATGTCAACCATTTCAATAAATTTTTATGGACAAAGTAGTAACTAGAAAAGAAGGGGATTCTTCATCTTTTCTATAGACTTCAAAAGAAAATTTTTCATAGCCAGAATCAATGATTTTCACATATTATATTTGGAAGGCGAATTAAACTTATTAAAAGGAGTATAAATGGATCAGCATTCAATAAACAAAAACAAGAAATTTGTGTGGGAATAACGAAATCCATGATTTTATTTTAAATAATATGAATTTTAATTCTTATAAATTTGTCTTTTATAGATTCAGAACTTCAAGAAATATAAAGTAGATCGTAATTAGTATTTGATATATGATTTCTAAAAAGTTTGCAATTATATGCAATTTTCACAAATTGTAAATTAATCTATTACCATATCACATTTTTTAAATTATTTTAATCACTTATTACCAATATTTCTCAAAGTAAGTATGCACAATGTTTTATCAAATTACTACGCTTTGCTTTCATGAATGGCATTTATGAGACAAATATTATTTAAATTTCACGAGAATGTCACGTAACGTTTAAGATGCAGTAATTTCATCCACCCGTTATGAGTAACTACACTGCTGGCCACCCAAGTAATAACACAAAGAAAGGCAAGAGATATCACAATAAAATTTATTTTGAAGGTTATGTTAACCAAGCATCAAATGGTTAAACTTATAGACCTCTGTGAAGCGTGGTTCCTGCCAAAATCAGTTGCCAGAATAGCCGCCATTGTTGGAGATCACCGCTGCCACACTCCTCGACACTGGTTCAGGCAGACTGGATGTGTTCCCGGGTTACAGCAGATCAAGCAACGTCCAACGTTGAGAAAGTTGATTTGGTGTGGCAGCTGGGTATGTAACCTAGGTAAATAGTTAAGCAACCATGGACCACGTGTTTTCTATTGGCGAATTATCCGGAGAGCGAGACGGTAAGGGGAGCAATTCAGTCTGGTGATTGACAAAGACCATTAGAACAATGTGCCACTTGTGGTCGTGCATTGTCTTGTTAAAATATGGATGTGGACAAGTACTGAAGATAAGGAAGGACAACTGGCTCCAACACTTCGGAAACTATCTGATTAAAGTACCGTCAATGTGTACTAGAGGAGAGCGAGAGTGATATCCAATACCGTCCAATAAAATAACTCCCGGTACAAGACCAGTGTGGCGGTGCATAACGCAACTGTTCAGCATCCTCTCCCCATGGTGTCTCCAGACTCGAATGCGACAACCGTTGCGTGGCAGACAGAAGCGTGATCGTCAGTAAAGACAATTTCATTCCATTCTGCCGTCCACATCCTTTTTCCCTATTGTGGTGGAGACTTCTGTTGTGCTGCGTCAAAGGTAGACGAAACAAAGGATGTCTTGCGGACCAATCACTCTGCTGTAAACGGCATCAAATGGTAATCGCAGACACTGGATGATATGTTTCAGAATGAATGTGCTGTGCTATGGTTCGTAATGTGACCGAGCAATCAGTCACTGTCATTGCACACAATTTGCCTGCCATCAAGTGAAGTGGTGCGCAGAGGTTAATGCGATCGAACACATCGATCCATAGTTCCTCCTTTCATCCAACGATCATATATACGCATTACAGTTGTTCGGTTTTATTCAACACGACTACTAATTTCTCTGAAATATAATCCACAATCTCGGTAGGCCACAATCCTTCTTGTTTTGAAATTGGATAATTGATCAAAAATTGATCACTGTTTTCTACGAAATATAAGTGATCATTTTATTTTATTTTATAATGTTATTTTATTTATTTATGTTATTGCTTTTAAAAAAACACAAGAAAAACAGAAGTGCCGATCTTGAAATCATCGAAATCCCCAAGCCTTAAATAGCGCTTTCAAGGGGCGTAACAGTCGCACCTGATGTGCGTCTGCGCTGAAATTTTAATCATTTTCCTACCTCACCTCCGCTAATGCATGTTAAAAATTTCATATTGTTTGAATGCTTCCTTCAGGGTGTCGCATTTACAGTGGCTAGCAGTGAGAATGACTTGAATGATATATTAAAATTGTAAAATATCTGATATTTTATAATCTTCACAAACAAACACCCCTGAAATCTATATATTTCTTTTGACATTTTTATTAAGTTTACATAAAATAATTAACATATATAAAAATGCATCCACAACATACTACATTAAAATAAGGTTTTATTTGTATTATTATTTATTAATTGATTAAAAAATGATTTTAACTGTTTCCAGGTATATCATTAATCAAAATCTAATGATTTCATTTATCTGTCATAAAACTGGATATTTAGTTTTTACTCCTCACTGATTTACTTCTTTAAATTATAGATATAAATTTTAACAAATGTAATAAAATAATTATTTCAGTAATAAGATTAATATATTTATATTATTTATTTAAAATATACCACAGAGCAAGTCTTACATAGATTTTTAAGCAAATAAATATATTTGTGCAATGTTTGTATACTACGAAACACTGATGCATTCCTTTTCTTCCTTGATCAACATTTATTCACTTTGTTTTATATTACTTCATTGAAATTGACAAGTGGGATAGAATCTCTTTTTGGCGTAGTTTTTCCTGTCAAAAATAATTTTCGAAGTATAACTACTGCTAAACTGGGAATATGAAATATTTGAAAAATTTTCCATTGTGAAAATTTGTAAATATTCCTTCATTTTTGCGTTTCCTGTGAATTGGTGTGTCGGCATTGAAATGAAAACAAAATAGTCTCATCTGCTTATTTTATTGATTTTGAAAGAGAAATTTAGTTGGTTCTAAAATTTTATATTAAAAGAAATACCATCATCAGTTGTGAAAAACTTGATGTCAAAATTTCTACTAACAAATAAACTATTTCAAAATTTTACTTTAATTTGTTCTCTGAGAAATTATTAAAAATATAACTGTTTTTTAACGTAATCATTTGATACTTGATGTTTTTTGCATAATCAAATACATCTTCAATTTATAACATCAATATTTTCATGGAGTTGATTGAAAAAAAAACTTTGTATTCAATAAATTCCATTTTAATAAGTTAAAAATACAAAACAAGAATCTGTGTTAAAGCACTATTATTTCTTAAAAATATTTTATGATAAATGATAATATTTTCCTAACTTAGTACAGAAACTTCTTTTGTTTTCACTTTTTCTTACCTTAACGATTTGCATATATTTTATTTAATAAATACTAAAATTAACTCTTAAGAGTTTATATTAAAAATAATAATAATCTTATTTAAATGCAGATTCTTAAAACGACAAATACGTTTTTCAAATAAAACATAATCTGGTTAAAGGATACATCTTTCATGGTTGCTGCTGTTCAAAAATGACTTTCTTTAATTATAGAATTTTTATAAATTGTAATTGAATTTTATAAATAGTATTAAAACAATTCTTCAAGTTATTACATTTTTATCAAGAAGTATAACAAATAATCACAAATAACTAATTTTTAATAATTATTTATGAATCACAGTTATCAATTACTGTCTCTAACACCATCAACAACGTTTCACATATTATAATTTGAACTTTAATTTACTAAAATATAATTATATATATCATTATACTTAATAATTCATTGATGTATATCATTGAAGGATGTATAATTTTGATTAATGTGTAATTATTTATTCATTCATTAAATATTCTTAATCAATATGATTTTAAAATTGCTATTGTTAAATTAATTTGAAATACTTTATTTTCAGCACAAAAGTACAGTCAAGACATACAGGCATTAATTAAGGCATCTCATTTTATTTCAAATAGTTTTCATTGATAGTGTTTTCTCTTTTTTCAGAAATTTAATTTAAAAAACCTACTTTTGTCAAAGTAGGATGTAACTGTTGAAATTATAAAAATATTTCCAAACTATGAATATCATTTCATGTCATAAATATATATTGTCAGTGGAAAATTTATTAAGCATATGTACCGAATATTAAGTATATGTACTTATCAAATAGATGCGTATAAGAAAAATAAAGGAGGAAACAAATTTACAAAGAATATTATTTAATTGAGTAAAATTATTATAAACATAGAATAGTTTAGTAATTATTTTCCAATAAGTGAATATCATCTCTTATATACAGAACTCTTAAGATTTTTATCTGCTATTGGAATATAAACACATTCATTTTCTTATTAATTATTTCTTGTATAAGGTAAAGCAAATTTCACATAATCTTGAAGCATTTCTGAAATTTAAAGCAATTTCGAGTGAAGTCATAAATAATAAAAATGATAACAACCAAACATTAATTGTATTTCAACCACTATTTTTAATAAAAATATAAGGATCACTTTATACAAACTTCAACAAATCTATATGCTCAGTTATTAAGAGTGAGCTTTAAAAAACAATTCACTGAAATATTTACTAATATTTTTAAATCATCGTATAGTATTCACTAATTTGTAGAAATAAAATAATAATTCAGTATTTTCGTTGATATAATACCTGTGAAAGAATTTACATGAGTATATGTGTGAATTTTATTCATATGAATTTGTTTTTATTTAAATAATATTTTCATATCCTTGTTATCTTTAGATTCTTCTCTTTTTTAAATTTTTTTTGTGATTATTTTTAAAAACATTAACTCAGCTTTTAAATATAAGCACTTTTAAAGTTAGGTATAAATCTTTATGAAGTTCCCAAGTGAATTAGTGAAAGAAGTACTTTCCTTTCGATTTATGGGAATCGTTGGATACTTTTCAATGAATGAAGGATATTTGCTCAATAATTTCACGAGAGGATAAGATACGTATTGCAATTTACAGCTTTCAGTAAATTTAAATGCTTTAAATAAAGTTAAACTATTGAAAAATATTAGTTTTCACATTGCTCACAAAAGTTTAATTAATTATTTCATTTCTAACAACAGTTTTACAAAAATAAATTATTTATAAAATCTTAAATATATTCGTTTGGTCTTTTGAATTATACTATTTTATATATTTCAGTAAATACTACTTTGTTCAGTAAAAATCATTATTCACATCTATTTAAGCAAAAATATTTTATTCTTTAGTTATGTTTCTGAGCTTTTATAAACTGTGGATTAAACCTCATGAGTATTAGCAATACAGAAAGAAATAATGAATAATCTGAATTTAATTTTAGGAAATATACTTAAAATTGGTAAAATGGTTATACTTTACATAACTTTTTTTTAAACAAAAAAGGAATTCAATTATTTTTTAAGTTAATGGATATTTTAACATATCTACATCCCTATATGAGATTTATAAAAAAATATATGTCATAAAATGAATTTTGTGTTTACATTTTACTCAATAATTTTTCCTTGTAATATTTTTTACTGTACACATACATTAGTATTTTAATTTTTCTAAAGATAATAGAAAATCACTTTTGGAAATAGAATTTCATTCTTACCAGTAAAAAATTCAAAAAGATATACTTAAATAGCTTTATAGCTACATGCAAATTACAAAAAAACTTGCTTCTGGAACTGAAACTTAAAGATTCAGTTGTAGTTATCTTGTCTTGAATAGTTATAAATATTGAAACAATGCTGATGCATTATAGGTTTTTACAATAGGTTTTTGAAGAAATACTGTTCCGATTTGTATGAGGAAAATTTTCTAGTGATGAATCCAATTTAGTTAAGAAAAATCATATTGTCTTCTCTAGGTCCCATTTTATTTCCACTTTCAGCTTGTTTCCAACAACATAAGTTGTGTGTGATTTGGAATAATTATATTTTAAACGAAAGATAATTAAGATAGATAAAAGAAGATGTTGTTTCTTCATAAATTAAGATACTTAAGTAAGACACTTTGTGGTTCGATACATCACTTGAAATGGACAAAACATATAAACAATGTGATCACTAAGGCCACACAAGCTTATGGGTGTTTAAAAGCAATTATAGGTGGAAAATCAAACCTTTCGCTCAAATTTAAAAGACTTCTATACACTTCAATGATAAGACCAATTATAACATATGCATCCCCAGTATGGAACTTTAACAACAAAATGGATAAAAGGAAAATTAATAGTTTTCAGTACAAGATATTAAGAAAAATTACAAACGCCCCATACTTTATCAGAAATAAAAACATAGCTAAAGATTTAAAAATAGACGATCTAGCTGAACATATAAGAAAATTAAATAATAAATTTTTTGAAAAAGCTCAGAACTGCGAAGCAGCAAACTTCAACGAAATTTTTAAATATCAATATCTTGCGGAAGACTGCAAATATAGACCAATAGCGAGATATTTCCTTAAGGAAAGAGATAAATGTAAATAGTGTATATATTTTCATCTACTTGTATTATTAACCGGAATTATTTTTCTCAGATTTTCTCATTTTGAACTCTAAATACTATCATGCAAACTTGTATCTATGTTCTCTTTCGACATTGAAAATTCTCATTTCTGGTAACAACGCCCAGTTATGAAACACTCATGGCTGATTGGCTATTACACGCAGTCAGGCTAGCGCTCTCCGTGAGTAAAGACATGTTTTTTCTCCTCATGGAGCTACTACAGATGAAGAAGTGAAGTACCTGCTACGCAGGCCGACACTTCATAAAACATATTAGATCCAAGATTCGATACATCATCTACATACGTTCTGCCAAATTTAAAACTACAGAAAATGAAAAATAATACTTAATGAAATAAATATCTGATTTTTCCATTCATATGATTTTAATAATTTTTGATGACAAGCATGTACATGTTGAATGATACAAGTTTTCTCTTCATTCGCATTTTGACAGAATTTATATTAACGATGATATGATTATATTTAATTTTGTAAGAAATATGAAATCCAAATTATAAAAAAGTGTACACACACACACATACATAAAAAAAATTATTTATTAAAATAGTTGAAATTGCCTGTGTAAATAAAAATGATATTTTTAAAAGCTTTTATTTAACAATAAAGTTTAATTACAGCTGTCATTTGTTTTATAAATGGGAATATAAATATTTTGCTAATTTGTGATATTTTTATTGAAATTAAATAAATTCTGAAATTTTCTTCAAAATGCAAAATGTCGAAACTCTCAGATTTTCAACGATAAAATTGTAGGTACCCTCAAACTGGAGCAAGAATGACGTAAACATCCTACTTTTTAAGTGTTGACGGTGTACTGAATGTACAGTCCTGCTAATGCACACGTCAAATATGTGTTAAAAAAGTAATCCGAATTGAAGTGAATTGTACTGTCTAAGAAGAGAAAAATTGCAACAAATTTGACCGCACCTGTATTCTCCAGTATCACAATAATTATAGTGAGAAGACATTTTTATAAATAAAACATTTGCAACTGAGCAGCAAATCCACAAATATGTACATTTCTCCCAGATATTAGTGTTAAACTTTGTCTTTAGTAGTTTTACATTCACAAAACTTGGTATCTTGATAAATGGAAGAAACTGTAATATGGTTTGACAAAGTGTCGTAAAAATGAACGAGTGATATTCTGGAAACCATTTGTACAAGTGTGTAGTCTTGATTGTCTCCTTCGAGATGTCTAGCAGGTGGTGGGAATCAGTGATCATATGAGCAGCCACATCATGCTGTTTTGCTGGACAAACGGTAACTCTAAAAGAAGGATCATACGGAAAAAATATCAAAAATGTTTAACTGACCTGGTAAGTTACGTCATAACCAAAAAATTATTTTTTGCTGATAATTGAATGACGTAACTGTTAGTGCAGTGGGACTTTTCCATTCATACTTTTATGAACAAGAGTATAAAGTCAGACATGTATTTTGGCACATATTATCACTAGTACTCAACATAATTAAGTCATTCTGTTATATTCTATTGCATTCAATATGAAATTGATACCTATTATTTTTCCCTGAACTTTTACAAAATATCCATGAAGAATTGAAATATATACCTTTAGACATTATTCATATTTTGAATGAATCAAATCTTAAGCGAATCTAAACACTGTTACAGTCAGATGTACAGTCAAAAGTGGTTTTTAATATTAAAGGATTCTTAAAAAATTGGTGATTCCACTGTTTTCATAATGGAATGTATGCTTAAAATAATTCAATAAATTTAGCATTATATTAAATCATTCATGTGAATAATTGTAATTAGTGACTTTTTTGTTACTTTCATTTACTCACACTCAAAATGTTGATAAAAGGAAGAACAAAAATGTGCCATATATCATCAAAATTCTTTTTAATGTAACATAATACGGAATACTTTATATTTTCCCTAATTTATAGATCGAAAAATAAAAATAAAAATATCAATTTGTCATGTGTGGGCAGACATTGTCATGTGGTTTTCTATTGAGAACCTTTAGTAATCACCAGTACTTTACACTTAAAGATGAATAGATTTACTTCATCTCGTAAAATGCTTTTGCACAAGGTGAAATCTACCTAAAATTGAAATGTACCATTTTATTCAGCAAAACTCTCCCAATTATGGTTTATTGATTAAAAGATAAAATATTTTTTTGTCCTCACAGTCACCCAAACTGAATATAATTGAAATGTTATAGTTATATTAAATAGTTATATTTTAAAACTTTCAATATGAAATTAATATCATTCATCAGCCTCACTCTTAGAGATTTCACAATCGATCCACGAAGTATGGTATAATAATCCTGTTAATGCTATTCATCACTTGTATGAATCCATTCCTTGACGGCGTATTGCATTTTAAACTTGGTTCTATACATACTAATAATATAATTCTTTGTAAGATACTTCCATTATTATGATAACTATTTGTATTTATTGAGAGATACAGAAAGTAAAAATTTTCACAATAAATAAATGTAATTTTTCGTTTCAACTTTTTTTTAGTTAATAGAAAAGAATATTTAGAACATGCTGTAATATTTATGAATATTCTTAAATATTACTTAAGGAAATTTCAAATAATCAAAATATAAAACTATCAAATTTCCAGAACTGTTTGTTAAAGCTACGTAAAAAATGTACTTAATAAAATATACGCTGTATAATCTGATTTGAGAAAACTGAGTGATTTTATATTTTACCTATATTTACGCATAAACAGTCTATATTCATATCTATAAATATATCGTATTAAATCCTGAATTAAGAGTTGAAATTTTGAGAGTTGCAAATTGCGTTCTTATTTTTAACTAATTGATTTTTGTCACCATATCATATAAATATTTAGCTTATTGTAAATAAGGTTATATATATATATATATATATATATATATATATATATATATATATATATATATATATATATATATATATATATATATATATATATATATATATATTGTGAATCTGTGATTGATGTATATATTTGAATGCAAACTTGTACAGAGATACAAATTAAATGAACCAGTAAGAAGAGTTATTTATGAGAAGGATATTGGAAACATGAATGGGCCAAGTGAAATACATTTTGGTTAGTATCCAAATACATTTATGCTTCATTTATTAAAATCTTTTTTTGGTTTCTTTATTCTGTTCAAGAAAATTCCATAAAGCAATAGTGGCCTATATAGAATAAATTCCTAAAATATTAAGCAAAATTTTAGGAATTTATTCTTAATTTAATTTAATAAATTCGAAATATTTCAGGGATATAACTTGTTATAATATTTAGAATTATCATTATAGTTGTAAATTTTAAAGAATGCTGATGTATGCTAACAAATATTAATCACAATGAATTTTTCATTTTAAATTTTGAATACTCTGACCAAACTTACATGCAAAATTGATCTTTTTCGTAGCTTAAAATCAACAAAACGAAGTTTCAAAACACAATATGGGAAATTTTTAGTGATTTCAATAAAAAATACTAATGAGTAAGAAATACCTTCTATCTCTTTTTAATTTATCATAAAACTTAAACATCACAAAAAGTACCATAATTGAGTAACAGAAGTTGCCTAAAAATGTGTTTTGCAGTTCCTGTTATTTAAAAACATTTAAAGATTTTGCTAATAACAATATTATTCTTGTATTTAACAATAATTTTTTCAAGTGCAATAGTATTCGTATTCAAAATAATTCAGTTATTAGACAACTGCTTCTTTTTCTATTGAACCGACAGCCACTGATGAGCCAAGACCTTATCAAGGACTTTTTCCATTCTAATCTAATTTTGCTATTGATTTCTAAATATTCTTTAAATCTTAAATTCCTGATCTAGACAGTCCATCTATCTTATTAGACAAATATATAACTAAATTTTAAAAATATCCAAAATATAATATTCAAAGCACAATTTATTTAAACTCTACTTAAAGAAAATTACAGAAGAAAAATATATTTAAATAAGTAATATTTACCTGTCTGTAAAGTTACTTTAAATATTTTAAATTTTTCCTGAGGAATCGAACCACGATTGCATTCATATGAAATATATATTAAGCATTCCACTTGTGAACATATTTTATTTATTTATATTTGCGTTTGTATATATCCTAATGCATTTTTAGAATATCACATTGTGTTCGTTGTAAAATTTATTTCCTTTTAGATATAATTGAATATATATTGATTTGAATCCCTTGAAATGATACGAATTTAGAAAAATATAAAATTTTGTACCATGTAAAGTATTATGTAACCTTATTTGTGTAGGTTAATTTGTGCAAATGAGTTAAGCCAGAATGATATTAATATAATCCACATGAGTTTAATTTTTCAAAAAACATATCACTGCATTTGAATTAGAGTTTGGTTCCTCTCAATTGCACCAAAGAATATATTAATTTGAATCATTTAAAATAATATTAATTTCAAGAAACATAATAAAACTTTGAATCGGGTTTTAACTGCACCCACATTTTAATTAGATTTTATTTTAAAATATCTGTAATAATCTAATTTGATGCTTAGCTTACATAAGACAAATTGACAGAATATCAGAAACTTTGAATTTTTTCATTAGAAAAATTAATACCAACATCATATACAAGATCAACTTACATGCATTTTTTAAAAATAACTGTTATGAAGTTTAAATCAGATAAAAATACAAAGATATCAATAGGCACCCCAAACTTTTGCTTAACATAATGATTCCTTAACTAAATGCTCAAAAACTCTTCACGGAGTAAGTTACGCTGAAATTGCATTTAAGAATTTAAATACTAAGCTATATAGAATGTACAAAGTTTAATTTTAAGTGGCAATCACATAAGATAGGTTAACAGTTAAATCTATAAAAAATACAAGTTTTAATCAACTTTTTAACAGAATGAGGAATAATATTAAGTTAAAAATATTTAATTATTTTACGAAATATGTTAAATGAATGTTACGAAATAAGTAAATTCTACTTAAAATTTTATATTAAAAACTGAAAGGAATTGGTTAGACATTCTACGTTCTCAATGAAAGAAATTAACATTTAAGTTTGTATAATATGTATATTTTTTAGCTACAAAAGACGAAACACATCTCAAGAACAATTATGGGATGAAAACTTACACCTGTATGCAGAAATATAATATTGGTATTAATTTTTCTTAACTTGTTTCTTTTTTCTATTTCGCACTTGCAGTGTTTTTACAGAGTGAAATAAATATGTGTGTTTAAATAAGTAATAGGATGTCTATTTTAATAAACAATTATTATTATTATTCAATTCATTGTTGCATGATTGCCTAAAGTGAATTTCTTAAAAACAGTCGTACATAAAAATCTTGCTAAAACTCAAATGAAAACAATTCTGATTTCGGCGTTTATCCCCCTCAAGTCCTGCACATCGCCTCAAAGTCGGAGAGGGACTGCACCTGTTCCGTCAGGAAAGAATTCTCCTGGAAAGGTGGTGAAGGACGTTCCATTACGCGCATATAAGACCTGCAGGCAATGAAGCATAGACAGACTTCTACCTTTGGATTTGTCCATGGGTGCTTCAGAACACTGTCCTACAGAAGCTGCACATTACCTCCTCCACATGATTTTGTTGACAAATGTAAATGACGATGTATCGTCCGTCGTGCAGAATAATTTACTTCTGCGCATCTGAAACGAATCTCTTGAAATTATAACGAATATAACTAAGTAACTTCCGTTTCATCTTAGGACTCAGAAATAGCTGGCCATCAGTTATTGCTTCATACGAGGAAAATTTACAACCATTGCAAATTAGAAGAAGAGCTAACTTAGTTAAATATTTTAACAAAATCTATAGTTACGGCCCGCATCATTGTATTTACACAATTGGCACAATAATCAAAGATTAAAGAAATTCACCCCTTTTAGCCTGGCAGATTCTCAAAACCTAATTTCTCTCGAGGTTAAACCCCAATCTTTAAAATCTTGTTTTGATCCCTCGGAGGAAATGTCAAGAATCATCTTTCACTTTGATCTGAATTCCACTGTAAACATGCAAACTCACATCGGAGATCATCTTAGACAATTATCACAAGAAATTATGAATTGCATTCCGTGCGATGCCGATGTACTATTGTGCTAAAATTGAAAATGATCTCCCAAGACCATGATGTAGATCTCCAATGGATTCCATCCCATGTAAATGTTAGTGACAATGAGACCTCAGATCAATTAGCCAAAGAAGGCAGTGAGGAAGATACGCCCACATATTCATCACTTACATATCAGGAATTTTACTCTAATGAAAAATCCAGACTTCATTCAATCTGGCAAATTCCACCAACACACCAAAGGTATTCTGGAACAGCTCCTGGAACTCTTCTGGAAATAAAATGTGACAGAAAATCTCAAACTGCCTTGACCAGATTCTCAAGTGGACATCTAAAATGTTTACCGTTAGAACGTGGTACAAAAGTTTATCCCACTTGTAAAATATGCTGTGACCGTCCAGCCTCACCGAAACATATTCTGGATTGCGTCGGACTTTCCCAGGAGGATTTATCCTCAGATCCCCTGCTAGTCATTGACTTTCTAACTGGCAACAATTTAATGGAGTTGATCTGATAAATGTCAAATCTTTAAAGAGGATAAGCAACAACAACGGCATTTATTCAGTTATATGACCTATTACGCTAAGATGAAATCAAAATCAGTAGACAAAATATCTAAAAAAATGTTTCCTATGAATTTTGTTATTTCCTTTTTAAACGATTTTTCTTTTTCAAATTACGCTTGCATTTAAATAATATTTCTGCATTCCCTTCTCATATGTATTTGAATTCTCATGTGTTAAGGAATTTTATATACAGAGTTCTGTATTTTAAATGAATATCTATATTATTAATTTTACATTTACTTTCTAGAGATAAGATTTAATTCTTTCACCTACTTATTGACAAAGTATTGTTGGTGTCAGTGTGTAACAGATTAATAAAATATCGTAATAAAGAAGAAAGCAAGAAGAAAATTCATTCAGAATTTTACTTTGTTATTAATGATTTTCTGCTTTTTATTTGAATAATTAATATATTCAGATTTTTCAATTATAAAAGTTTCATAAAGTCTACATGTGGCTAAGTTTTATAAAGATGACGAATCAGACTGATATTGCATATTTGTCTGTGGAAGAGTTCTTAATATAAAATAAAAGTGATTACCTAAATAATAAGATAAATATATCAATAAACTTAATATGCTGATAAACATATTTGGCATTTAACATTTCTTATTATTAGAATATATGAAAATTCCTACAAGTGTGTTACAACCGTGTTATAATTTAATTTAATATCATGAAGTTATTTATTAATATCTTCCACTAAGTCCTATAGCATATCACTTATATTTAACAATAGAATCATTTTGCAAACTTTGAATTCTGATTTTTGAATTGTAAACCTAAAAATAAATTTTAGTATAATCTGCGAGTATGATAATTTTATCTGAATTGATAACACACAGGTACTAAAATTAATTATTTAAGTCTATTTTTTACATTGTTTCCTTTCATTAGTTCACATAACTGTTCAATTTGTGAAAATATTAATTAACTTTAGTTCCAGAAATCTCTTCCTCAAAATTTTAGTTACATATTTTAGATATGTACATATTGTTAAATAATGCTATTTGATAATACCTACTTTAATCGTACTAAACTTACATGAGGATTCGTAAATTAACGATAATAATATTAATTTTATTGTACTTCATATTATCGCGTTGATACTCTTATCTTTAATCATTGATCTATAGCATGGTTTATCGATAAGTTTGCGCATATTATTTTGCTCTCCTAAAATGCAATGTTTATCTTTACACTTGAAATATGCTTTTCGGTTATCAATCAAACAACAGATCATTCTATTGCAAATTATAATAGTTTTATTTAAAGAAAAATCTGAAAATTTAAATTTTATTCAAAATAACGTTCGTAAAAAAGTACGTAAATTAGATTAATTCAAATTCAAAGCACATTTTGCTTTCCTAATTCTGTACCAAATCACTAGAAAAAATGAGTCCTCAATTTATAAGGAATTTGAATTTATGTAACTGTGTTTTAAAATCAAATTATTAGAATAAAGCCTAATTTGTACTATATTTTATAACATGTTGCTGATTAACTAGTCAAACGTTTTTAGATTTGATTCTTACGTCTATCGTTGATATTTGCAGCTTTGCTTAAGACCATTGGTTCAGATCAAAGTTTTCGTTGCAAAAATATGAAAGTAACGAAACAATTAAAATGGCACACAATTTCTATATAAACTTACAATTACTTAACACGATGAATTGAATTTTTAATAATAAAGACAGACATTAGTTTTATTTTAACACATTCTACTTATTCAATTTATTATAATATTATAAATTAAGCATCAACAAACATTTCCATTTATAAAGAGTGTGTTTACTGAAACGAAGAATTATTTTGAAATTTTTAACGTTAGAAGAATAACTCAATATAGGATTTCTAATATGGACAGAAAAGTTTGAATTCACAATTTGTAGTGTAACTTATTATTTCTCCATTATGATGGAAAATGTATAAGTTATTCTGTTGTTTAATTTATAGTAAAAATGCATTTATAAATTGATAGTTATTTGTAGCTTTTGACATATATATGTTGGTCTAATTTTTGAATAAATTCATTTGAAGAATAGTACCATTTAAATAAAATTTGCTTTGATATAATTGCAAAGAAAATATGGTATGAAATAGGAATTGAAAACTATAATTATATTCAATTAATTTATAAATTTGACTTATGATTTGCTAAAACTTTTCCACGATTAAAGTTAAGGTACATTAAAATGCAAGTTTTTATCAAAATATAACGAAAGGACTTATTATCTAAATTGAAAAATTAGTACGAAGACAAATTATGAGAATAAAACAAAATGAGACACCAGTAATATTTATTAACTATTTATTTAAATTTCACTTTCAGTTCTAATTAATGAAATCAATTTCCCAAAAAAATTCTTTATTTTATTATAATCAGAAAGTTAATTTTTTATAGTCACTCTAATGAATTGTAGACTCGTATGTATAAAAATATTTAAATCAAACTCTAAATAGATTGAAATGTAAAAACCTGTTAAAATGTGATAACGCCACGTTTTAATTAAATAATGAAATGTTATTTTAAAATACAATTAACTCATTAAATTCAAATTAACTTTCGTTAACCTGAATGCCATGTCTTTTTGTCAGACTCTTTTGAGAGTCCTTTTAATAAACTGCATTTAATTAACGATTTCATTAATTTATCAATAGAAAAGTTTTCATTTATTTTTTCTGCACTTCTGGAAAGAAATGATGCTTACAAATGTTTGCTAAGCAAATAATTATATATCAAAAAAAATTTCAAACTTTCTATAATTTAATAATTGTTTAAAATTACAGATTTGTATACACACATAGATACACATATTTCAATGCTCTATAAAATTATTTGAGAAGAATCAGTGAAGTGGGAAATAAGTGCAAAAAATATTTTAATCTATTAATATTGTCTGATAATATTTAAACAATTATTGTTTTAAAGTCATTATTTTACTACATGCATCAAGCATATGTTTTCTTAAATTAAGTCATTTTATTTGCAAAATCAGAATATAAAACCTAAGAAACATTTATTAGTTAATATAATATATTATCATATAAATATTTAAAAGGTCCTACAGTTAAATTTACACAAGTAAAATTAATGAATCTTCAATATTTCTATCAACAGTACCTTGCTTCAAGATATTGGCATGAAAAAACGTGGAGAAAATTCAAGGATAAATACATAATTTCACAACAAGAACTCAAATTATAATAGTTTCATATAATTTTATCTAGGTATAGAATTTTAACTCCCTTAAAATGTTAACTAAGCCAGCTTTTTGATAGACATACAACGAAGTTCTTAAAATATTTCACTTTATGTTAGAATTTTCATATCTTTGATCAGTAATTCCTCATTTATTTTAAAAAATCATCGCATTTCAAAAATTTTCTCAATTTCGAGAGAACCTGAAAATGTTTAATACTATGTTAACACGTATTTTAGCCATTAAAACAAAACATTCAATAATAAAGTAAAACATATTTCTTATATTTTAATTATCTTTGAATTTCTCAAAGAAGATACATTGTAAAGGTCATCATTGAGAGCTAAATACAGAAAATTTTATTCTTACCATCGTAAATCCTTCCATTAGAAGGAATGAATACAGGTATTCTCTTTTCATAGAGAGGGAAAATATATTATTGAAAATTTGCCTAATCAAATGAGAAATGTATAATTTTTTTAAATTTCAAATTAATAAGATCAGAAAATGAGATAATAATTTAAAATATTTAAATATAAATTATTTTTATTATCAAAGTGATAATTATAAACTTAATCACATAACCAAATACATTTTAAATGCATTTCGAATGCTTTCAAATTTTTCATCTCTTTATATATATACACATACTATTTGATCATATTTCATATTTTGAATATATTTTATGTAAGTTTGATATGTAATAATTCTTTTAAGACGCTAAAATACTATGGGAAATTTATTGCGAAAAAAATTATAATAGCCAAACAACAATTGTCAACATGAAATATACAATCCTCGAGAAAAATTATGTTTCTCTCAAATCGTTAAATTTGATTGTTGCAATAAAAGAGGAGAAATATTCCCCCTATTTTTATTGAAGATATTATGTTTCTAGTATTGAAGTACAAATATGTATTGTCGTAAAAATATGTAAAAATAGAATTATGTTCCTTCTTGTACCAATATGAAATAAAGTTAAAAAATGCTTAAATTTTATTTCGAGAAAAAATATTTTTTTCAGCACTTTATAAATACTATTATATCATTTCATGTTCTTTAATTGATTCTATGAGTAAAGACTTAATTAATTTTGAAGTGCATTTAAACTGTTAAAAAAATCTAACATATCATTAAAGGAAAGTTTGAGACCAAATATATAAATTTGCATAAAATTACTTATAATTTTTGTAAGGTTAATTTTTTTATTAAAATGATTTTTTAATTTAATTTTTCAATGAGAATAGAAAAATTTAGATTATAATTTTGCTTAAACGAAACATAAATATTAATTTCCATTTAAAAGTATACTTTAACACATTAATTCAGATAAATTCATAACATAAAACAATTCATATGCAATTGGCAAAATTACTGATATGCCTATTACACATGCAATATTTTTTATTTCTTAATTTTAAATATAATGGAACCTTTCCACAAGTTCTTTCAATTGCATGTCTTCAAGATGAAAGGCATTTATATCTCTACAATTTCAGAAATAAGTGTTTTATTTAAATAAAGTTTATATTAAATTAAACATTTAGGAATACAATATCTTTGGAATAAATAGTCTTGATAAAAGAAATTTATTTGCTTCAGAAAAACAATATGTTTATTATTGAAACAACAGTAATAGTTTTATTACCTCTTCAGATCAATGCCAAAATTGAAGGAGTAGATCCTCTGGTGCTGCCAGCTATCGGAGGAATTGAAGAGCAAAAGTCGTACTTTCACCTTCATTGTGCTCTGATAAAAATGAAAGACGCTCCCAATTGACTTAAATTCACATAGCCAAGGCATAGCGAGCTTGGCTTGTCCAAGTGTCATTAGTAACAACACAACAGTTTTATGTGGACTATGCAAAAGTCCTTATATTTTGCAACAATGTCTAAACACTTTTTATTGTATCAAATTTGTATCTGTATATTTAGTAACGGCTTATAATTTAGTCGAATACCTTATTAATGAATTGAGACGTATTGAATCCAAGTTGAGGGCACATAAAATTCTTGTTTTAAACCACTCAAGCAGTCTTTCATTTAATAGCATCATTAGAGTCAGCTAAGCATTTATTCAGTATGGCAAAATATTAATTTTGAATCTAACATATTATTGTTTATATATAGGGATCATCAAGATAATACTACAATCTTAATACTTTAACTTCTGTGTTACAAAATTTCCCAGGAAGTTAGCATAATTTGCAGTTGGTAATGAAACAAGAGCGCTGTAATTTCTTTACTGAAATAATTACTTTTTATTCGGTATATAATATTACTGTTTCGGGTATCAATTGTACGTACGTAGTACACAATAAGCTTTTAATTAAGGCATGGTTATGTAAGTATACACTATATATATATATATATATATATATATATATATATATATATATATATATATATATATATATATATATATATATATATATATATATAAACTTGTATATATGTATGTGTGTGTGTGTTATTATAAAAATTAAATGCTAGTTTCTTTTCTTTGTTCCTTTTGTGTTCCTCTGCAACACGTACACGGAACGCTGCTGCATTTAACATTCTTAAAATTTTATATGATTAGTAATATAATTTTTTTATTACTTAAAAGCAAAATAAAATATGTGTTTTTTGGGAAAATTAAAGAATAAGAAAACATGTGTTTGAAAATCAAAATATAATAAGAATTTTTGAAACTCACCCGAATAACTCTGTAAGATATAAATTTCAGAACCCAACATTCCAGAAAGAAAATGATATCAGTTTTACTAATAAATTTCATTTTAATTTTATTAAATTACATATATAATACAGAAAATATCTTTATTCTCCAATAAAAATCTCCTCAATTCCTGGATACGAATCTTTAACTTTGATTCAAGACAAATTAACCTGTAATAAATTCAATATACTCAATTTGGTGTGACAAATAATTTGCTTCACCCAACTGAATTTTTCCATGAAGGAGATTGCAGACTCTAACTATTTCTATTAAGTGTCCATTTAAAATATTAACAACGACAAATTTTTAATGATAAACATGGCAGAATTAATCAACTTTTTTTAGAAAATAAAATCAATATTTTTAAGTCTCATTAATTTTCAATCCTTTGTAGGAAAAAATTGTGAAGAATTTTAAAAATATTCTTTTACCTCTGGTCACATCACTCAATTAAAATGCAGAACAACAATTTCCATCAAATGGAGTTGTTAAATTATGTCTTTTTCTATGTAATTGTGAAAAATAAGCTGATTGTTCATAGATATATAATTTTCTAAGTTGTGAAAGTTTTTTTGCGAATAACATGCTTTTATAGTGAATTAAAACGAGTAATAATTCAGGAAAAATATTTTCTCAAATTATAGAAACAAAAAAGTCTATGTTTTTTAATTCATTTAATAAATATTTCCTCCAAGATCCTTAAACATTTAGTTAAATAATTTTATATTAATAAATTTGTATATAATAATATTCAAACAACTATAAGGAGCCACAAAATTCATTTTTAACCAATTAATAATATTTAAATGCTAAATAAAACAGTTATATATTTATTTATAAAATTTTCAAAAATTTAATTACAATGTTGTGCTACCTATCTTAATTAAAATAAAATAAATGTAAATGTTTGTTTCATTAAACAGGAAAATTTTTAAATCTTTAATCAATAATCTATATTTATTTAGTAAATAATGAAATATTAATTCAAAAATTTAGTATAATACTTAAAAATACTTATTAATTAGATACGCTATAACTATTAAATTAATTACATTGCTTAAAAGAAATTTTAATCTAAATGAAGATTGAGTACCTTTTTGTTAAAGTTTAATTTCAAGATCTAAATTGATGTAGCTTTTATTTAAATTTAAATTAACTCCTTTTTTGTTTGATACTGAATTATAATTAATATCAAATAGTGATTTCTTAGTTCAATTTAAGTCTATATGTTTTCATTGGGAATCTAGTAATGATCATTTTGTGGTTTAATTATCAGCAGAGTTTGAATCTAATTGCTGAAGAATTTCCTAATATCTAAGAAATTTCAAGTTTACTTTAAGTCTATATACTTATTGAATTGTTTAAATAAATAATTCATAGTATTCTTTCCCTGCTTATTTTTTTCTATTATCATTGTTAAATTTAATAAATAATAAGAACTAATTCTCATGCTTCTGTAATTTTAATTCTACCAGCTACATGAGATTTGAGGCTTATTCAATAATAATAAAAAATAAGCTGGTGAGATTTTATAACACTACAAAAATGTGCATTTATTGGTTATTTATTTTTCTGGAATAAAATTTGCTAAATTGAATTCTCCCATTTAAATTATATTGTTCGAATATGCGTTTTGTGTTTTAATAGCATCTTTATGTCCCTTTAAATTATCGATGTACATTAAGTCCACAACTGGTTAAAGTTAAATTTTCAAAGACGGGTATATATCATATACTGCCCGTCAATCAATTAATAAGACATAATTTTAAACTGTTTGTTGTTGCTCAGGGAAATATATTTCCTGTATGATGGACATTAATTTAAATAAAATTAATTTAACTTAATTATTTAGGTATTTTAGACAAGTAAAATTAATTTTGAAGTGTTAAGGTATAAACCAGTCACAATGAAATGCTTATACTCTCTTTATATTTTAAATTGATGTATTTAATGTTAAACATAGATGTTTTTACTAATGTACT
The DNA here is from genome assembly GCA_037975125.1 of Latrodectus hesperus. Classification (NCBI taxonomy): domain Eukaryota; kingdom Metazoa; phylum Arthropoda; class Arachnida; order Araneae; family Theridiidae; genus Latrodectus; species Latrodectus hesperus. The sequence continues at coordinate 20,183,508 of CM075851.1, forward strand.
ATAATTAAACCCTTGTTATACCCTATCTTTCAAATGAACATAAAAAAATAACAGTTTCTATATATAATATCTTCTATAAGTTTCATTTTCATGGAAGAACTTTAATACTAGGAGTCACACATTCTAGAAAAATTGAAGCGACACTAATATTTAAGCAAATAATTAAAAAAATATATTAGTTTCGAAACAATTTATTTGAGTAAAGAATAAAACCCTTATTATTCTAACCACTATTAGATTTTATTATTCTTCCTCGCACAATATATATATATATATATATATATATATATATATATATATATATATATATATATATATATATATATTAGAAATTTTAATTTTTTTTAAAATCGCTAAATTTTCATTGACTTTAGATTTCTTAAATGACAGATTAACTGATTTTTTTATTATTTCTTTCAATAATTACTTATACTTTAACCTTGCTTCTAAATTATAAGAAAATATTGAAATATCATTCATATCAGTTAATAAGTGAAACCTTATAAGGTAGTTTGGATGCAAATATCAAAATAAAATGTTTAAAGCTATATCTTATGAATGCTTACATTTAGTTTTCAATTTTATGAAATTTATGAATTTCTAATTTATTTCATGTTAAATATTTATATACAGGGTTAGGGAAATTAAACTTCCACTACTCAAGGGTCGCTGGAGGCCGCTCTACTTGTGGAAACAGAAAAATATTTGGACAATAAACACTTCAAACAATGCGCTCGAGATTTCTGAAATGAAAAAAATTGTTTAAAATATAGCCACTAGATGGCGCTACGAGTTATATTATGAAAAAGGACAAGCTGAGACCCCGAAACAATGAAGGACCAGTGGTCTTACAGAAAAAGAACGCAATAAGGACGATGCATAATTACAATATTGCTCCTGCAATTTATTAAATAAAAAGAATTTTTCTAATTAGCATTACTAAACACGCGTCAGAGCTTTAAAACGTGTTCAATATGAGAATCATACTATAATGAATGAAGCAGTGAACCCACACCATACTGTCAATTCTGTATCATGCAAGGGTGCGGGGTTTTCTATAGCCAGGTGCGACAATTATGGGTATTCACATGCCCATTAAAATGAAAATGGGCTTCGTCCGCCCACAGAATGTTCCACTTCCAGGAATCATCTTCTGCCATTCTCGCAAGGAATGGTAGCGAGAATGTTTTACGAATCTCCGGTTCTTGCCATTCTAATTGATGAACGACTTGAATCTTATAAGGGTAAAAGTTTAGAATTTAACTCTACGCATAATATATCGTGCATTCGAGTAGGGCATATCAAGGGTACGTGAGTGCGTCGTATTCTGACACTTCGTTTAAGCGATTCACTTCTGCCTTCCACGACCGTTGCCTTCCATGACGGCGCTGTTAATCTCTTTTCTTCCTCTTATCGGTAGAAAGTCTAGCTGTCCCGAAACCTCAGATTTTTCCCCATTATGTAGCTGAGAGCACGATTCGATATCGGTCCACGTCGTTGTTTCTTTAAATGATCAGTTTAATGTTTGAAAGCATTTATTAAAATATTAGCAAATGAGCTTTTTGTTATATGTTCTTAAATTTACTAATATATATATATATATATATATATATATATATATATATATATATATATATATATATATATATATATATATATATATATATATATATATATTGTGTGTGTGTGTGCGTGCATGTGTGTGTGTGTGTGTTTTAAAGCAAACTAACCGGAATTTTTCCATAAAAAAACGATTCACACATTGTTCTGAAAATGGATATTCTATCACTTTTCGTCGAAGCTCTTTCTAGGCAAAGATAATAAATTAATAAATTTTTTATTCTCCCCTATACTGAAATAATGTAAAGAGAATACAAATATAAATTACCAAATTACCAGGTCAAGATCACAATGTTCTTCATGTCAAGTATTGGGAGTTTTCTTCTTGGTCCTTGATACTAAATTACAAAGACTTACTTCCACCTAATTCTTAAAGACCAACCTTTGCTGAGGTATAGTGAAGTATTTTGGTCAACAACAATAGTAGCTCTTAAAATTTTTTGATATCAATACAGTATAATCGGAGTTGATTTTTTCTCTCAAATATCGACAAAGTGTTTATTTAAGATCGTAAGCTACTAAAGTGAATGTGATGAAAACGTAAGATTTTTATAGCGTACATCGTCAAATCTTAATTAAAATTATAAATGCAAATATTGCAGTAAATATATGAGTGAATTATTTGGCTTTTCTAAAACCTAAAATTACATCTAGTAATGAAAAATGCTAGAATTAAATAATACTTTGAAATACTATCTGTGTTTTAATTACTCGTAAATATTAGTTTTCTTTTACCTTGCTTCATTTAGAAGTAAACTGATATTTTAAATTAAAATATGGTATAAGTTAGTTAATTGGCAAATATGAAAAACTAATTATTACTTAGAAACAACAATTATCACTAGAATTATGATTCATCAATAAGTAAATTAAAGCAATTCGATTGAAGTTTTAATAAATATTTATTACATGTAAAAAAATTTATTTTATTATTTTATTTGAAAAAATATAACAAATAATATGATATTATAATGAGAAGTATATGAAAAGGAAATACAAAATTGCACAACAGCTTCTAAAATATTTTCGCTTTAAAAAATATAAGATCTCATATAATAAATTAAATTAATGGGATAAAACATTCTTCATTTAAAACAGTATAATTTGTATTTAATTATTTTTTATTCAGTAATCTATTTCATTGAATAGATAATTATTACATTAAACAACAACAAACAGGATTTTCTAAGCATGCCATTAGTAAAAAGAATTTTCAAAAGACATTTCAATAATGCTAAATAAATCGACTCAAATTTACCTTTTAATTCAAAATTTCGTTTTATTTAGACATGTTACAAGAAATGCATATTTTTTTGTTAGGAGTGTTGAATATTTCAGTTGCATATTCCAGATTATCGTAAATTTGGAACTCTTGCTATTTCTCAGAGTGACAATTGGAGAAAAATTTCAACTTTAAATTCAAATGTAAGCTGCCTCAACAATATATCCATAATCGGATTTTAGGAGAAAAAGAATGTATCATACTTTACATGCTAAATCCAAATTGAAAATTTCTATTTATAGTATTCTAAACAAGATAGAAAATGAATTTTTTGAAGCTTTTAGTGTAACATGAAGTCTCCAATTTGAATGTTTAGCATCTATTTGAGTATTCAGTTTAAATCATATTCTACTTCTTTTGCTTCGTGGAAAATGAATTCATAAGGACAATATTACAGCTTACTCCCCATGGTATTTAAAGAAACTATCTATATTAAAATATATTCTCATGCTTTATGAAAGATATTCAATATGTACTACTATACAATACTTTTGCTTTAAAATTTCGAAGGTGTTACTGTCTCGAAATCATTATTACATTATTGAGAAGGAGTAAAATTAATGGTTATCTTCACATTACCAGTAAACATGATAGGTTTTTCTGTTATAAATATATCAAGCAATATTTCTCACAATAGAAATTAAGATGATAAATGTGTGATCAACTTAATAAAAGTTAGAAAAAACTATATAAATACATGACAAAGATTTTTTTAAATAGTAAAATGATGTATTCTTGATATATTTTATGCAGAAATATAAAAATAGTCACATTAATATTTGTAAGTAGAATTATCATTAATATTATTTTTCAGGCTTCGAATTCTGTGTTATTGTTTTCCTTGTCTTTTAGTATAAATAATTCCTAAGAAAATTGTTAAAATATTATATAATATTTATTGTAAGCGTAATATAGATACTTTTTAGTATTTTGTTTAAAAAAAATGTATAAATTAAATCAAAACTTTGAAAAACTATCTACTTTATTAATTCATATATATAAATATTAGTTTTCCTTTACATTACTTTATATGGAAATAACTAAGGTTTTAAATCAATATGTCATAAAATAGAAACTATTCGGAAAACAAACGAAGATGATTATTAATTTCATACAATAATTAACACTTGATTCCCCTTATTAATTATTAATAAATATAAAATTCAGAAGGGTATAGTACTACTGTATTTTAAAATGTGGCAGAATATATTACTTATAAATTATGTTGTTGTTGCTTAGCTTCGAAAGTTCTATTATATGTCACGTCAACTTCAGAAGGTTTTTCTCTGCCAAAAACTATCATAATGAAGGGACTGGGTGTTAAATCCCCCTTAAAAAATCCACCATAACCCAGAATGTGATCCATGAAGCTGGGCGATCTCAGTATATGTCAACAAAACTATAAGTAGAGGAAAGTGAGCAGCTTTCATTGGTCAAAAAACTGTATTCTTCTGGACAAAGTCCGAGATCAGAAGTCAGTATTTGCGTTTTTGCCCTCAGGCCTTAACTGAGCATAATGGAAATGCTTACACACGTGGATGACGTTTACTAGGGATTTATCTTCTGACGTGCTTTGTCTGTTTTGCACAGGTACAGCCCTTCGATGCCAATGTGAGCCTACTTTAATATATCCTACAGGACTTGAGGGAGATTTATTAAAAAAACTGTGAACAAATGCAACATTTGCTTATCATAAAATGTTTAATCTAAAAAAAATGAGGTCAGTGAATCTAACTCATGGAAATGTAAAATCTAACTCATGAATAAATTTTGTATAGAATTTGGAAGTATGGAAATAAAGAAACAAATATAATATATGTTTATAAATCTTTATCAAGAATTAGTTTTGATAATCCTGTTGATGTTGTTAAAATTCCCTAATAACAGTTTAAGTTACAAAACAAAGCAAAAACTTCACATTCACCGAACGATAAAAAACTTTAATGAAAGCATATCCGAAAAGCAGTTAATACACAAATATGAGGTTAAAATGAACCACCTAGGAAACTCATTTTATTGAGCAGCAGCTCTATATTTTAAACTGCATTTTTAGGTAAATGGTAGTACATAAATCCAGGAAATGAAATCATAAAAAACCAAGTCATATTTTATAAAAAAAAAGAGCTATTTTATGTTTACTTATCTAGTTTGTTATTTGTAAATTAATATTTCCTTAATTTTTTTAATTCAAAATCAAAGATAATCTGAGACTTTGTTTTATAACTTATATTAATTTTTATTTTCAATAAATCAGCTTTCTCCATGTAATTTTCGGTCATAAGGAAATTTCATGAAAAATTTTGCAGATTCTAACTAATTTTACAAATGGCATGAAATCAAACACAGTGAAACATATTACATTGCATAGCACCACTGTAGCCTAACATGTATGTGAAATGTAATGGATAGTTAGTATTAAATTAAAAGTTATAATGATTTTGATACACAATACCTTCAAATATTTAACTTAATAAATATTTCAACTTTTAATGATTTTCATTATTGCTTTCAGAAATGCTGTAAAAATTTTTAAGCACTATATGTAATATTCATTAATAAAGAATTTATTTAATAAATATTTTTTATTAAAGAAATTTTTATTAATGAAAAGAAATCATTTAATTTAATATTGGTTACGCATAACTTTTTTAAAGGAGATGTGGAGAAATGTTTTAATGAACATCTTCATAGTTTCTATTTTAGTCAGACATTTCATCAGCTAAAATAAATGACTATAAATAAACACCGGGATTTATCTAATAAATAAATTATATCTAGCGACACTAGCAGGCATTGTTAATGTCTGAATTTATAATATTTGTAAATATACAAATTTCTGTCAGTTAATTCATTAAAATATTCTGTAAAATATCATGAAGATTATTTTAAATCACTTTTATGTGACTAATACATAAGAATATAGCAATTTATATTTATATATCAGTTATATCTCATGAAAATTGCAAAAGTTCAATAAATGAATATACAATATATTTAACATGAAGTATTTAATTTACAAATACAGCAATATGGATGGAAAAATTCTTAATTCATTTAAAAATGTATAATTTACCTTATATGAAATGTAAATCAGATGTCTTTCGTTAATCTTTTTAAGTATTTTAAAAATTCTTCAATTTATCATTTTCTCATAAAGAATTTTCAAAATATATCATTCTAATGTTTTCAATATTAAGATATATTATTATAATATTAACTATATATAAATATATTGTGGGGTTATTTAATGTTCATACTTTTACTTTATTTAATACATATTATAATAATATATACTCTTTAATTATTAAACTCATTTTGAAATAATTTCATGTATTTTGAATAAAATCAAAAATCATGGATTTATATTTTATTGGAAAATTTATTTTGCTTCCTCGATGCTAGTAACTTTATTTTTATAAAAATCGTTCATCATTGATGAATAGTTTATAAGTAAATTGTATCTTATGAAAATTAATTTTTATGCCTCTAATGAAACAAAAATTTTGTAGTTTTTCACTATTTATATTTAGTCAAATTTCATACAAACTTTGCCTTCTTTCATAAAAAAACAGGAAAAAAATTGGCGATATTCAATTTGTTTCATGATTTGTTATCTTATGTATACGAATGAATTGAGAAATACCAAATCTCACAAAAAATCTTCTTAAACATTTTTATAGATTAAAATACTGTAAAAATATTGAAAAAAAAATTTATTTATTCTAAATTTTCCCTGGGCCAATAGGTTGACTTAAAATTGCTTGCCCACAAATGCATTAAAACAGTATCATGTAGATTGAGTATACAGTAAAATATTATATAAAGATATATTTTTCTGACCAATATTTTGTTTCCTAAAACTAAAATATCAATTCATTTTAAGTATCAGAGAATGATATGAAATATCAAAAAATGCATTATTGATAAATAATTGTAAGTTATCAAAAAATAACACCAGAAAAAAATTATTTGATTTATTTATTATTTTTTTAATTATCATATATACCAAATTTCATTCCAATTACTTACAATATATCTACTTATTTTCCTATAACTTTATTGGCTTCAAAGTTATTCAAAAACCTTAAAATGCAATGATAGAAAATTTAAGAAAAATGCATGTTTTATATTATGTTTAATTTAAATGTTGAAATGTGTGATTCCTTCATTTTGTGATTAACTTTTTCATTAAAAATATTCATGAATTATAGATATACTAAATTGAGTGTATGTAATTTTCTGCCTTTAATCGATTGTAATACTTTTACCAAAAGCTTTACTTGAAGAAAGAATGTTTTCTACTAAGTTCAAAAGTTTCTACCGTTTAATCTTCCTGATTCACATAAGAATAAATATTTCGGAAATTATGATTTATTTTTGTTTGCATCAGGAACAACACTTGTTGGACTTTATTCAGATACAAGTTCATCTATTTACTGCATTAAGGAAGCCTAATATAAACTACGTACAACTTTCAACATCTTTCAAATTACATTGATTATATATTATATATTGATTCTTAATATTTTGATTATACATTGAAAATACATTGATTATGACTAATCACATTATGACTATTTTTATGAACATGAAATCACATCAAACAAATCTGTTGCTCCCAAATCATATAGTTTTATACTACAATACTGAATCCTACTTATTGTTTATTGAAAAAATAAAATATAAAGTAAATTAACATAATTTACTTACGTATAAAGCTCACAAAAGTAATATTTAAATTAAATAATTTATAGTAGAAGATAGTATGTTTTTTACATATAGAAGAGAAAATATGAATATATACTGAAGAAAATGACTATTAAATTCGGCTTGATGTCTTTGCTGTTATGCTTGACTGAAATTCTTCCCATACTTGGGAAGAGAAATATGCTAAGTAAATTTTAGCAATGGTGAAATAAAACAAAACAATACGAATAAATCTTACTTCTACTCTATGATAAACGAGAAAAAAAGAGCAGTTCCTCCTCTACTAAACAAGAAAAAATATATTACAGTGGTTCTGAGGAAGAAAGTTGTACGCATGAAAGGAAATTTGATTCCAGACTGTGTTGTTGATAAACTTGTTGTTAAACTTTTTCCATAAAGAATTGAATGTTTCGGAAGAAATATAAAGCAAAGTACTGTTTCTGTCGAAATGAAAAGAAATAATTATTTTATTTTTACAATAATTATTTGTTTGTAAACAGAAGAAAGTTTGATAACGTAGACACATATTTTTAGAATTGGCTACATAAAACTGACAATATCTCTTAATTAATTAAATATTATGTTATATTAACTGAATCTATAAGAATACATAAATATGCATTACTCATAAAATATTACTTCTTGTACATGGAAGTTCATATCTAAATTCAATAAGATTATTTTCCAAAATGTTTTTTTTTGTTAATAATATTATTTTTTCAGTGTTTTAAAAATGCATCACACTTTACATATGTCAAGATATTGTTGTTTCTATACCAAATAAGCATAATATTTGCTTATGATAAAATACATATTTCTTACTGCTAATCAATATAGTTTTAAAACGTTCTTTGTATTTCAAAATACAATGTGATAGAAAAATTTTGTTTGTATGAAAGTTCAATTTTTTAATTTACTTTATTTTGCTCAAGCAATATTAAGCTGTAAATTTGATTCTACCATAAAAATTAAATTTTTGATTTCTTATATTTTTTTCATAAGTACTTTTTTCACTATCTGTTGTTAAACATCATTTATAATAAATTTTGCGTAGCTGTTTTTAATTATTATGAAACTTTCCTTAAGTATCGAGGGTGTAATCTGTATGTTTTGATATTCTTCAAACTTGTAATTTATTTTTGAATGAAAAAGTTTCGAAACATTTATTTAACAATTTATAATTTGGTTTCAGTAACTTTATGGATGATATGTTAAACATGATAAAGTCTTTTTAAAATAATAAACAATAATAAAATACAATATCAAGATTATATTAAAGTACTTCATTATGAATAGACATTTATTTTATTACATGTATAAAAATAAGTGCACACATGAAAACGTTTCATTCAATGTAGAAAATAATTAGTCAATTTTTCTATTTTTAAGCTTACAACATAACGTATTTTTACAAAGTTTATCAATCTGTGCTCTATATAATATTATTTTACATTATATTCATATTCACCAACATATCTAGAATCCAAAGAGACGTTTTAATGGTATCGACTCCAATCTAGAAATTTTGATCGTATATTGATTTTAGGAAATGTAATTATAACATAAGGAAAACACATTGGGCTATTTAACTATTATTAGGCTATTTTGCATACAATGTTTATAACAGCTTATAACTCTCACAAAAACCACACTTGCCTTTGGTTCAGCAAAGTTCCTGAATTCAAATCCCACCTCCGAATTTGTAGTGGTTTCGAACCCACTGTAAAAAGTAGGCACGGTATAATTAGCCTTTGTGTGGAAAAAAATGGCTATTGAATGACAAACAAATTCACAAAAACCACGTAAACTTAAAATCATAATTTACGTTTCTAAATAAAATGTAGCATACAGAATGTCAAATATTTTAATTGTTTTATTGCATTTACAAATATTTTCCACTTCGATTTATGAAATACCTCTGAGCACATATTAAGAGAGATTATTTATTTCATTATTCATAACAAATTGTCTGCAAACTACTGTTTTAGTTAAAAATGAAGAAATAAAATTCCTTGATTGCTATTATATAGATATGTGCCAATAATGTATTACATTTATGGATTAAATGTAATGCATTATTGACACATGTAGAAGAACATAAATAGATATAAGATTCTTAGAATAACCTGGGATCAAGTTTGGTTGATTAATACACTGCCATTAATTTGAAAAATAGAATGTATACAAACCATGAAACTCGTATAAAACTAGGAATTTTAGGCTATTACTCTCTTCAGAGAGTTATCGGATTTGTATGTGACACTATGACTTTAAATTAGAATCGCATTTCCTATGAAGACGAAATTACTTATTCTTTCTCTAAGACTTGTTGGAAAATTATTTGCTGAAAAATACTTAATGATATTTCAACAATAACTACGTTCTTCTTTTTAACAAGATTTATTATAGACGTGGTTAAGGATTCCTGTGATTGTTTATTAATATAAAGAAAATGTTATGCCTTTATCTTGAAGTCAAAAATCAAATATTAGTTTTGGAGAATAGCCAAACAAATAAACATATAAAATTTTTAAAATTCAAGTCATTTAAAGAAAAATGAAACAAAGTGATTAGTCAATTACTAGTTACAATGCCATAATGAATTTGTTAAAAGTACATTAAGGCTAAAAAAAAAAACAGGGCTTGAAACACATGATACAAGCAAATTGTATTTCTTATTAGTAACTTTCTTCACAATTTCAGTAATATCTTAAAATAAAGACATTTCTTAAAATCTCTTATGTATCTTCTATTTTAAGTAATGCCTTTATCTTCTTAAGGGAAAATGGTCGAATGCATTATTTACAGTTGAGAAATATTCAATTTGATTTAATCAGAGTTTTGATATACAGTTGCATTTTTGCTTCCAAAAAATAAACATGTTTTGTTATAAAGTGCATTAGCTAATTTTAAGGCAATACAGAATCTTGCTAGCCTTTCAATAAAATTATGTGGAGAAACTGTATAAGCTTAATATTCAATAATTTTACAAAATCTAAATTATTTGTATAAAGTCAATTAAATTTGAAAACAAACAATCTGAATATATAGTTTTAAATTTCGATAATTAGATAAATGTTTTGATATTTTTCAAAAATTACAGGTGGAAATAAATATTAATATTTTCTAAGTATTTTTACACAAGAATTATGCCTTAAACTAAGCAACTAAACTCTGTAGCACAACAGCCCCGATGACCCTAATATCACGTGACCTACGTGATATTTTGTTCTAAAACATGTTTAGAACTCATTTTTATCAACCACTTGAAAGGATGAAAGGCTGAGTCGACTTTGCCAACCAGAAGACAGATTATTTGACCATTCTCTTGGGAGCACGAAGCGTTAATTTTTGCCTTAATTTTATTACATTTGAAGTAATTATTAACTAACAATTTATGCCATCCAAACATTTTTTGAATCATATTTGATTTTGACAAATTCTTAGTTTTCAAAAACAGAATATTAACTAAATTTTTATTTATAATGTAATAACCTTATGATTGAATGCATTCTTTCGTTTTTAATTCATTTAATTGCACATTTATCATGCTGAAAAAAATCACCCCGGAAGTAACTGTACATAAAAAAACATAATGTAAAGAAATAAAAGTCAATGTTTTTGTAATAAAATATTTTTCCTTTGTTATTTTCATTAGAATTCATTTTAGGCTGTTTATGAATAATAACTTAGTGCCTTAATTGATATATTCTTTAAAAAATACAATTTATTCTTCGTATTTTCTCAAATATTACGTATCAAATATACATTAAGTTACCTCTTAGAAAACTGGTGTCAAATGACATTAAAGAAGATTTATAGTTCAAAAAGCTAAATTTAATATATTTTAAGCAGTATTAAATCACAGATAAATATTAGTAATAGTACATTTATATTTTGTTTAATTCTGCTTAAAATAATTAGGTAAACGAAAAATCAAAATCCAATATATTTTTACGGTGAGTGACTAAAGGTTTGTGTATTTTAGCAATGTCAAAAAATAATTTAATTCTCTTCCAGTTAGTTAACTTAGGCAATTTTCATTTTATTTGCATAGTTGAGAACAATATTCTTAATAATTCTTGCCCTTATCTCCAGCTTATGGCTCAAAATAAATACCTAGATATAACTATGGGTTTGAATAAATTCTACAGAATGTATATAATGATATTTAACATTTATCTAAGCATGGATTTTACATGATGAACTACATTATCTTATGTTCAATGCACCTTTAATCCTAAATAATTACTTAATAAATATCCAAATGAATTTCATTTTATAAAAAAATTTAAGAAAAAATACAGTTTTAAAATATTTATTTGCGAATTAATTTTGTGTATATACATTAATGCTTCTCTCAATTTCAAAATTACGTTATCTCTTTGATGATGTGTCTGAAAATATATTCGATAATGCAGATTTCCATCTTGACTTCCTCAGCTTATCTTTCTTGCAATAAATAGGTCATTTCCCAAAACTAATTGCCTTAATATAAACAAAATTTCAGAAATTAGGTATATTTACTGTGAATTACATAACCAATTATACTGACAATGAGGATTGACTTTAAAAAAAATGAACGTACAAAGAGAATTTTGATTGATTAGTGAGTTATAATACAAAAGTTGTAAGAGATTTTAAAAAAGAAATTACTACTTAAAAAATGTACTACCAAAGACAGTGTATAGTAAATAAATGAATGTTTATTGCTTTAAACGGTTGTGAGATTCTCACAAAGAAAGCAATTTGGGGAAACATAAGGTTACAGTAGTTTTCTGTTTGAAGAAACTTTTCCTACGAAAAATCTAAGTAATTTTTGAGTTATAAAAAATAAGATATCCACTTATGCTTCCGATTAGTCATAGAGTAAGATCAGAAGATCTTAACTTATCCCTATCTAAGAATTACTTATTAATTTTATGATCAGATTGTAATTAAATGAAAGAAATGAGTTGAATAACTTGGAAAAATAAAAACCAACGAAAGGCGAGCAACGTAAGATGAAAAGCGAAAAGATAAGAAATTAAAAGAGCTACAAATATCAAAATACAGGAATTGGAAAATTTAGGATTAAATTAAAACTGAAAAAGAAATTGCAAGATGGCATACATTGAAACCAATGACTGACTACGTAGAAATGTAGGGTTTAGGCAGCCACAGAAGTGAAATAAAAGAAATTAGGTAGGCATGACTGATCACTAATGGTAAGAAAACAGGATTTGAGATTAAAAGAAATTTGAACCGAGATGTAATTATGTCAATAAATACTATTGATATAAGCTTTATCTTTGTTTTTCTAAATATATTCTTATCCCCACAAGAATACATTCATAGCACATATGGACTTATATTTCTCAAAACATTTTTAAATTCTAAAATTTTCATAGCAAAACCAAGAATAGTGTCAATATAAAAATTGTATTTAAAATTGTTTAAAAGATATATATATATATATATATATATATATATATATATATATATATATATATATATATATATATATATATAATATATATATATATATATATATATACATATATATATTATATATATATATATATATATATATATATATATATATATATATATATATATATATATATATATATATATATATATATATATATATATATATATGTATATGTATATATATATAGTGTGTGTGTATGTATAATGATGTTTATCCCATACTTTTTAAATTTTAAATCAAATATTCAAAACAAATATAATTTAAATCTTAAATTTTTGTGGCTATATTATTTTAAATTTGTTTTTTATTTCATTTATAATAAATTTCTTTGATTTTTAATATATATATTTATAATCGTAATTTTCTCTTAAACCTAGATACAAATAATTGACTAAGATGAAAAGTCTAATTGCAAACATTAGAAAATGAAATATTATTTTTAAACAATTAAAATATACATTATATTTAAAAAATTTTGTTCATAATATTTTTCAATCAAAATATATGAATTATAAACTTCCTTTCCCATCATTTTCCAAATATTTTTCATTTAATTCCATTACTAGAAAATTCTGAATTTTTGAAACCATTTTAAAATAATTTTTTTATTTACTTCTATTATAAAAGTTAAATCAAAACTGATCATATAAATAAGTGTGTAAATATGTGAAGATAATTGACTATTTATTTAGTTATATGAAATATTGATACACATTATTGAATTTGTTACCAAATGTTGTTAAAGCATCTCTTAGAGAAATGATTTAAAAATAATCTTCGTTACATTCCATTTTTGAATATTTCTTTTACCAGAAAAGAATAGCTATGCTTACAGATGCCATCTTACTTCGAGAGCGTCAGCTGCTGCTTTTACGACATTTCTTTCACATCTTGTTTGCTTTTTCAAGATTCACTGAGCTTGTTCAACTGTCTTCCGGTTTCGCATTTCGAACACTCGTGTTCGTGTGTTTTTACTGTCAGATATGTCGAAAAGTGTCTCTGATATCCGCTTTTTGCATGTAAGAAAAATAATAAAGCTTATGTTATTATGATACTACAATTGATAGTAGTATTTTACGCTATTTTTCCACGATAAAAGCTTCAATATTGGTCTCATCACACTTTTTGTTGAATACAAAAAGTTATAAATGGTACTTTCCTTCATGTTCTCAAAAAATATGTAATTTACTATAATAATATATTATCTCCGATAAGTATGTTTTGCATTGTACTAATGCAAATTTTCTTGTGTATCAACGATATAAAATGATATCGTGTTCTTCCACGTTGTTAAAAGTATCTAATTCACTAAAATAACATTTTACCTTCAGATGATTTTGTACAAATAATGAAATATCAGCATGTAGAAAAATTAAAAATCCTACATTGTTTTAAAAATTGAGAGAATTTTTAAATTAATGTTATTTTAGGATGCAGTGTTTATATAGAAATTGTATTCTTTATTTTTAAATGCTTCCACCTTTTGATAAAAGGAGTTTAGCTAACCAGAAATTATTAATAAATTAGATTTCTTAATAACTTAACTATATTTTTGAAACATTTTTTAAAAATCTGTAATTAAATTGATGAGAAAAATATTGTGTAAATCTAAAGATTAATCACATCAAATACTGTCTGAAATCTTTATTCGCTTTATCACTATCCTCGTATTTGACAAAACGTAACTTATGCTTACTTTACATATTTATCCTATTCACAAAAACATTTAAAATCCTTATTGTTAAATGATAAGAAATTGGATAACAAAAAACTACAAAAATTTCATTAGTTTAAAATATGTGAAAAAGGAATTTACTGTCAATTTTAACTACAACATTTAAATTACACCGAAAGTATATGCTTTTACTAAAGCAATATTTAACTGCTTATTGTTGAATACATTTAAATAAAATCGGAAGTCTTTTTTTTTTACTCAACAGCTAAGTGTATACCCCAAAGAAAGTGAAAGTCAATAATATATCGTATAATGCATCACACCCTACTTTTGAAATATGAATAGTTAAAGATAAAATTGTAAATAAAATGTCACATTAATATTTTAATTTTAAATTTAATGCAATATCATATATATTTAGATATATTAGTAGTATATAAAATCAAAAAATTAATTATTTTGATCACTATATTACATGCAGTTTTCATTTCTCAAAATATAATCTTTATTTTTTTGGTAAGGTTAGGAAAGAAAAATATTTTATTCAACAAATTGAAAAATATATTTTATAATAAGTATTATATTATTTTAATTGGCTTCATTAAATATGACTGTTAAAAAACTCATTATTTATATACCTTAAAACCTATTTATATGACATGGAAAAAGAAAGAGTATTGCAATATATATCTCTATTTCTTTTCAATTATCTAAAAAAAGTTTTAAAATTTGAGTTAATGCAGTAATCATTAAACATTAAAACACTTTTAATTTTTCTCAAAATTTCTTGGTATCAAAGTGGAAGAATTCAATGCGTATATAATTTCATCCGTTAACAATTTAATAGTTGATTATAATTTAGAAAATATGCCCTTTTATTAACACTAATGTACATTACAATAACAAGTCTATGCCTGAAAATAATTGTAAAATTTTATAAAGAAAAAAGTCAATTATAAAATTTCCATATCGATATTTTTCTAATTTACCAATTCATCACAATTAAGAATTGACAATTCATTGATATGACACACAAATTGAAATATAATTTTTAACAAAAGCTTGATTAAAATAGTCTAAAACTATCGTAGTATTTAAGTTTTCTGTCTTGCAATTAGTTTTATTGCTTGAGAAATTATTTAATGCAATTATTACAATTTGTTTACTTACTATGCAAGCACATTTTACATTGAATGCAAGTTAAAAGTTGCATGCGATAAAAAACGATGTTTTTTACATTCAAAAGACTCTATATGAGAGATTCTAAAAATAAGCAAACGTCATTTGAATTTATTAAAGGTAGTTAGTTATTCAATACAAAATTTTTTAATTAAATAAAACGTTGTTATTTCTTATAACATTTATGAAATACATACGCATATATACTTGCTTCTTACACAAGTGATTGTTTTTACGGCTTATTATTTTCCATAAAGAATTACAATAGTATATCTTAATCTGCATTGCATTAACGAATGTTCAGTTTTATAATTAAGAGTAACACCTGTAATTCCTTATACTATCAAATAACAGATATTATGATTCAAGTAAACGTGCAAACGACAAGTTCAACATCTCTGAGTAAACATCAGCAATATCTATCTATAATTTGCTTAACTAATTTACAAGTATACTGTCAAACTTGTGACATTTCTCATGTTTGTAGTAAATGTAAATAATGATCTCGACAAAGTTAATTGTAATCATTAGAGAAAGGATCTCCCTTTCAAGTTGTGATATATAAATACATAGAATGAGGAGGAATAGAAATCTAAGAGTAGTGATTACCAATATTTATATATATAGCTAAATAAACTTTATTTTCTTAATTAAGTTATTCTCATATTTAAACTGTCTAAATGTCAGTTTACAAACACAGTTATTATTAAGCTGATTTAATTTACTTGAGTGAAAGCTCTATACGTCATTTATCTTATGCATATAATATTATACGAGATGTTACTTGATAATTTTGTTATGTGTAACATTTCGTTCACATGAAGGTATTTAGTGAGAACACAATTCATTTTTGAAGTTGTCATTGCTAAAAATATTCTCAAGTAATTTATGTCACTATAACTTTCATACAAAAATTTTTTTTTTGAAAAATTATAAATTTTTATTTTAAATGGTAAAATAAAGAGATCATTGTAAGTTTCATACAGTAAAAAAACAAAACATATTTTCCTATAAAAGTATTATTATTAGATCCAAGCCCCTATTCAACAACATAGTACTAATATTACTTTGCTTCTTTCTGTATAATACACATATTTTAGGCTCAGGATTTTTCTAGGTTACTTTCCTTGCATGTCAAAGGCATTGTCTGATAGCTATGAAAAATAATCCTAATGATAAAATGTATTGCACGTACAATAGAATTTTTTAGCAACTTTAAATTCTTAGAGTATTTGTTCAGAATTGTCAAATTTTAATTAGGAAGAACAGTTCAAAATTTATAAATAAAATATGAAGCAATTTAAAAATAAAGTGATTATAATTTAAAATTTACATTTGAACGGGAAAATTAATTAAAATGACACTTCTAACATGGGAGAAGCTGTTGTGCGTTAAGTATTAGATAATTATAGCTGTTCAGGCGTGAATAAAAATCATCTGATCTTTCCTCTCCTTTGTGTTCCTTCATTGTCACTAAAACCTTAAAACACAAGACTGGACACAGACGTAAGGATTAGTAGAAAAAGATAAACCTGTTATCTTACTAATAATTTTGATATATTGAACGTATTTGCTATATAAATGCTATATATTTGATATATTTGGTAATCAATAATATTTGATGTATAAAAGCGTGTAACGATTTTTATATTTATGTCGTAAACGAATAAAATATTAAAATTTTTTGCAGTTCAACTTTGATTTATATTTAATATGGAAAGAAGTTATAATTTTTATACAATTTTGCATTTCTTTTGTGTAATAGAGTGAAAATATTACAAATTACTTTCAGACTTTTAAGAAAGCATTAAACTTAAAATACAAATTTCACTTTTTCGTACTTATTTCCTTTACTTGTAGATAATAATATAGAAAATTTGCATTTCCTATTTAAGGCTTTCTCAAAAGTAGTTTTCATAATATAAAATTACCTCAAACATGTATGAAAACTCAAACAAGTTCTAAGAAACATTACACTATCAGTAACATTGCAATAACTCTTTTAAATTTATTAATGTAAAATAATTAAACACATTTTTAATGTTTTGGGAACAAAATGATATTCTTCTATATGTATAAACTTCAATAATCTTCTGTTTATTTCTATGTTTATTAAACCTAACTTTCTTTTAAGCAACAATTTTAGAAATTTTATTGACTCTTTTTCAAAAAAGAAAAAAATTGAAGCACTTAAAGGAAGTGAATGGTTTTAGAGAATTAATTTATGAGGACATTTCATACATAGACAACGAAATTATAAAAGATCCAAGGCCATAAGGTGCATCCATTACGATTCAACTTGAATGTTCAAATCAGTTAATGGAGCTATCCTTGATACATGCTTGTATACGCATTAGTATAGTGATATTAATTCCAAATGTCATCCTGGGATACATCCTGCTGATCAATCACCAGCTGTTGCTCTAGATTTGCGATAATTTACAGTGCCTAAATCTGGCACTCATCCATGTCTCAGACATATTCGATTCGTGGAACCTTTGATGGACCTTGTAAGCTAAATAAAAGTTTCAAACGTACGAATGAAAACCAGAGATATAAGAGCAATTTAAAGCTTTTCACTTTTTGTTGAATACTATTACCAGGTGACATGCTATGAATGGTAATACAACAAGCCACGGGATAGTCTAAACGTATCTTTGAACTGCTAAAGATGTATCAAGAATGCCTAATAAAGATCAGTTGATGTATGAGATAACACCACACACAGTCACACCAGAGATAAGAGTCGAATGTGTTTGTAAAACAGGCTGATTGAGAATAAAAAATATTAAGTTAGAATTTTAACTTGCAGACAAGACTATAAACAGAAATCTATAAAAATTGTTTTTCATGTTTGATATAATGTTTTAAATGCATATTGATAATAAATGTATTACATTTTTTTATCAAGATGTTGGATTAGAATATTCTCTTTTATAGTCAAATAATAGTCCGACAACCTTGGAACAGTTATACATAGATTAAATTAACTTTAATAATCATTTATTCTTTTCTTTTACTTGTAGAGTGATAAGAATTGGTATTAATCGGTATTTCAAATGCATCAGTTATAATATAATTTTATCGAATAAAAGAAAATCTCCTTATTTGACAATGACAATATTTTCTTTACTTACCTACTACAAAGAGAATACTGTAATTAACACTGAGACTTTTGTAAATAGCACAAGCTCTGCTTGTGTAAAAATAATATCTCCGCCTACATTCGTCACTTGATAAAAGTAAATGTTAATAAAAAAAACCAATAAAAATGTCATTTAAAGTTTACTGAAAATTTCCTTGCTGATGAAATTATTGAAAATTAGATTTTAATCCTATAAAGGTCTGGCTTTCTTCTACCTTGAATATCAGATAATTTCGCAATCCTATCTCAAGCAACCCTATCAAAAGGATTTTAGGTTATGGTCTGCTTTCTGTTGCAAACAAGAAAGTTTGAAGTCACAAGTGCATGATCTTAAGGAATCATTTTGAAAATTCACAATTATTTAACTGAAAAATTGAGGACATTTTTAAAGAAAAATGTTAGTATACTAATATTGCTACGAAGCTTTAGAGTAATATTGTCTGTAACGACAGTGACCTTTATCCAACAACATTTAAAAATTGAACAAGTACATCTTCAAAATTCTGAATAATATTGAATTTGAGAGTAGAATGTGTGTCATATTATTTTTTGGCATACTTCCATTTAGTAACAGCATCACAGTTATTTCATCTAAACTTAGCAGCATTGCTGAAAATACAGAACGCAGTACAGTATTGTGTATCAAGTTTTAATCAGTAACTAAAAGTGATAGTCTCTATGCCATTGAATAAAGGCTTCATTTAATTTCCATTCACCTTGAAAGCTCTTTAAATAAGGAAGTTTATATTTCTGATTAATATTTCAAGAGACATTTCTTGGAATCCAAAATTATTGATGTTAGCAATGCTTTTTTTAACAAGATAATATAGACAGTATTCTTTTATGCAATCTTGAAACCATTTTACCTAAAACATGTACTATCAACCTAAATAGTTCGTACTTCTGAAACAAGTAACACATCACTATTCGCAGTTTCTTATTGTCTGTCGAGCTTCTGAACAACTTTTAAGATGCACGACTGTTCGACTCATACATTACATTCAATAATTATTCGACTCTAAAATTATAATTAAGTTTCTTTTTAAAATTCTCTTCTGAAATAAATTAAAATCAATAACAGTAAGTTAGATTTTTTTATAAGGTGTTATGAAAATATTATTAATTTCTCAAATAACGTAATTAAAATATAGAAGTTACAAAAAAATTGGAACTTTTCAGATTTACATTAGTAACTATATATTAAATGTAACTAATATCTACACATAATACTGCAACTTAGTGAAAACCATATTTATAAGGCTTATATCCAAAAAATTAAAGATAAAATAAAAGCAGTTTAAGTTTCAAATAAAGGTTTTAGATAAGCGGAATCGTACTTATATTTTGCTGAGTAAGCATGCTTTCAAGAAGAGTATGATCTATATGTATTATGTCTCCATGCCCTTCATCTTCTATATTTTAGAATGATTCATCTCAAAAACATTAATTCACTACCTAAATGAAAATATGTGGTCTTATACATATTTTATATACTAGTTTTGTTGACCATTTATCATAAATCATTAAATTATCCATATATAGAAAAATTTCGTTTTCTTAATAGAATCATCACAAAATAGTTGGTCAATATTTTTATATACATATATTTTGATTTGGAAGATTTATTGGAAAGACTATAAATATTTCAATTTACAAAAATAATAAAACCATTAGTTACAACCGTATTTATGAGACGTTTTCCTAGTAATAAATATGAAATATCTTCAATATCAGAAATATTTAACTCCAGCTGCGACAATAATATTCCATTTATCATGATTATATAGAATGGTTGGAGAAAACTCATAATACACTTTCATCAATTATATAGTTTATCAAAAAATGTCTTTCAATAATTTACATTAAGATTTTATAGTAAGATTAATATTTGATAATAAAATTAAATTTTTATTAAAAATACTTGCATTTAATTCATATTGCGAGAAACAGAAAAAGCGCTGTTAGAAACGTATATTAAATTTAGAAATAGTGTTTTAATTTACCAGCGATAGAAAAAAATGTGTGTTATGGTTAAAAAATATATATCTTAAAAAATAACTTTTATTGCTTTTGTGACAAGTTGTTTTCTATTTTGATAAAAATTGTGATACAATATTTTATTAAACTTGCTTGATAATGTGCTTTAAATTCTTAAGAACAATCTGAAACTTGATTATATTTTGGTAAATAATTATTAGAATAAGAATTTTTATTTGAAAATTCAACAAATTGTTTTATAAGGTATTGTTTACTATTTATTAATATAGATATCTAAAATTCTGCAAAGTTTGGTTTTTTTTGTAAATAATCAGTTAGTTACTCCTATACATTTGTAAGCTCTATTCTCTTTAATACTTTAGTAAAATGTTCTAATTTTGTTGACCTACTTCTAAAAATGGCCTATTTAGCTAAAGCTAGGAAAACTGAATTGTTGGAGATATGTGAAGAGCTAGGACTGGAACCAAATGCCTCAAATAAAATTTCTGAAATTAAAACTTTAATTTTAAGTAGTGATATGTACAATGAGGAAGAAGTAAAACTATCTTGGATAGAATTATTGAAGATAGAAAACGAATAGAGGAAAAAGAGAGAGAGGAACGAATGGTTCGTGAAGCTCGACAACACGAACTAGAAATGAAAAGGTTAGAACTGTCACAAAGAGAATCTAGTCAGAAAACTGAATCGGAGGTCAGAGTAGAGTTTAATCCTAAAATTCCGCTAACACACGTTATCCCAAAGTATGATGAAAACCATGACGAAATGAGTCCATATTTCATAAATTTCGAAAGACAAGCTGAAATGACTCAGGTGCCGAAGAAAGATTGGGTTGCATACCTGTTAGCAGTTTTACCAATTGAATAATTTAATATGTTAACTAGAGAACAGCTTAGTGATGCTAGCAATTATGATTTTGTCAAAAGTTTGATTTTGAAAAGATATAAGTTGAATAGTGAAAAATTGAAGCAATGCTTCTACTGACATCACAAGTCTTCGGACAAATCTTGGAGAAACTATGCTCAAGAACTCCTTAGTTATTTTACTAGAATGGATTTCTGAATTAAAGATTGAGAATTTTCAGCAACTTAAAGATCTGATGGTTAAGGAACAATTAAAGTTTCGAGTGCCTGCAGAAGTGAAAGATTATTTCCTCGAAGTTTGGCTAAAATTCACAAGTCCCTATGAATTAGCTGAAAAGTTGGATGATTATGAAAGTATAAGAGAAAGTTTTAAAAAGAAAGAAGTACCCAGAAGAAATTTTCCCAACTTTCGAAACCAAAATTCGAATCACAAGCCTAAAGAAAATATGAAAGATTCCAAACTTAAATACCGAATAAAATCTGAAACTTCTCAAGATAAACTAAAAGAAAAGTATTTTGATAAAAGAAAAACTCTGCGTTGCTATGAATGTGGCTCAAGCAATCATCTTCACCCACAGTGCGATAAACTACAGAAAACTACAGAATCTATTTCCCATGTTATGGCTGATAAAACTATTGATGAATTGATGGATCGATATACCAGTGTAGGTAAAGTAAACGGAGTAGAAATGAAGATTTTGCGAGATACTGATGCTACTTTGGATCTGATCTGCAACAAATACGTGAAACCACACATGTATACGAAAGAAAAGGTCTGGTTGAGGACGCCATTGGAAGAGACTTTGACTTGCTTACCTTTAGTAGAAGTTGAACTTGAATGTGAAATGGGGTACCTAATGTCTAAAGCTGCTGTTATCAGAGATTCATTACATCAAGGTAGATATTTTCTTGGAAATAAAACAGCTATGTTATTTGAAGATTACAAAACCAAAAAATATATTCAAGTGCACATGATGAATGCTGTACAAACAAGAGCCCAAAAGAAACTTTCTGAGCTGAAAGAAAAGGAAAAACACCAGTCCATCGATCAAACGGAAGAATATTTAAACAAAAGTATGTCTGAAAATAACGATGAAGAAACCATACCTTTGGTTGAAGATTTAACAGTGAAAGATCTCATAAAAATATCAACAAAAGATTTTATCAAAGAGCAACAAAACAGTGAAAAATTAAAATAACTTATTGCAGAAGCACGAAAGCCTACTTTGAAATAGGACAAGTATTTCTTAGAAAATAATATGCTTTTCTATAAGAAAAAAGATAAAAATTGAACAGAAAGAAAATTGCTGGTTGTTCCGGAAAATTTTCTTGAGCAACTGAAAACGTTTTGTCACGAAGATATCGCTGCCCATTTAGGCGTAAGTAAAACTAAAGATGCTCTTTTTAAGACTTTCTATGGGCCAAATTGGTATAATGACGTCAAAAATTTCGTCCGATCTTGTGACCACTGTCAACGAATTGGAACGCCTCGAGACAAGAAAAAGGCACCATTGAAAATTGTTCCTGTTATTTCTGAAATATTTACTAAGTTGAACGTCGATGCTTGTGGACCGTTGCCTGTCAAAAGTTTAGGGAACAAACATATAATAACTGTGATATGCATGTCATCAGAATATCCAGATGCTATTCCCACTCCGAATTTATGCTCTACTACTACTGTAGATGCACTACTACAGATTTTTAGTCGTCTTGGTTTCCCTAGAGAACTACAAACTGACCAAGGAACGTCTTTTGTGACTGTACTTACGTCAGAGTTCTCGGACAAATTTGAAGTGCGAGTTGTGAGAAGTTCTGTCCGACATCCTCAAAGCAATCCAGTGGAAAGGATGCATCGAACTTTGAAGCGAAAACTCCGAGTTCTTTGTCTAGAATCTGGAGAAGACTAGAGAATGTTTTACCACATGCACTCTTTGCGTTGAGAACAGTGACGCACGATAGTACGGGTTACAGCCCAGCTGAGATTATTCATGGCCGGAACTTGAGGACTCCACTGATGCTATTATATGAGAACTAACAGAGCAAACTGAAGAAGAAAATGATGCTATTTTATATGTTTTTGAACTTTTAAATCGTATGAAGCATTGTCAGGACCTTGCTGTAGAAAATATGCAAACAGCAAAAGAAAAACAGAAATTGTGGTATGATAGAAACGCTGAAAAGCGACAATTTAAAATTGGTGATCTAGTTCTTGTTGTGGCCCCATCAAGACCAAATAAACTGTCCGTGAATTGAGTTGGTCCAGGGGAAATCGTTAAACAGCTTTCAGAGACAAATTACGTTGTTCATTTTCCAAACAGTGACAAAGGCCAAGTTTACCATGTCAATATGTTATTTTCAGAGAAAAGAAAATGTTAATTTGATGTCTTTGGAGAAAAAACAATAACAAAGAGGACGATGAAATTCCTAAGCTTGAATTAGAATCCCCAGATTCTGATTTAAAGGAAGTGTGGTAGTCAATACAATCAAATACACAATTATCTGAAATTCAAATTGGTGAACTTTGTGAACTGATGACAAAATACTCTAACATTTTTTCAAATGATCCTGGTTGTACCGATCTGACTCAACATGACATTCAACTAGATTCTGACAGACCTATCTGGGCCAAACCTTATAGACTTTCACAGAGACAGTCTGAAATTTTGAAAGCCGAAATAGAAAAAATGCTGAAGCTAAAAGTGATAGAGCCAGGAGAATCTGATTTTACATCTTCTCTTATTTTGGTAGAAGCTCCTGGAAAGGAAGCAAAACCTTGCATCGATTATCGACGATTAAACAAAGTGACCAGAACAAAGTTTTTTCCACTGCCTAATATAGAAGAGTTGATAGAAAAAGTATCTGTTGCGAAATGCATTACAGTTCTGGATTTAACCAGAGGTTACTGGCAGATATCTTTGAATAAAAATGCACAAAGATATGTAGCGTTCGTGACTAGTTTTGGAACATACAGACCTTTGCGCTTCCATTTGGATTGAAATATGCACCATATGATTTCAGTCGACTTATGGCTAGTATATTAAAAGGATGTGAAGAATATGCAATCCCTTATTTGGATGATGTGGCTATATTTTCCCAACACTGGGATGATCATTTAAAACATCTAGAGGACATTTTCATTAAGCTAAATGTGACGAAGTTGCACATGAAACTTTCGAAGTTCCAATTTGCCCAAGCTTGCGTGAAATACCTTGGACATTTGGTAGGACAAGGGCGAAGAACACCTGGTGAATTGAAAGTTCAAGCTATCAAAGATTTTCCTATTCCTGTATATAAAACTCAAGTCAGTGCCTTTTTAGTGTTAGCTGGTTATTATCGCCCACAATATTATCTACATACGGGACAAATCTCTTGTACAATATTGTATTAAATATTTACTTAAAGAATAGTATACTAAAATATTTTTCTTAAGCTTCTTTGTTCGTGTTTAAAAGTATTTCGATGATTTAATATTTCCCTCTAGAATCTCCGATATATCGATCCTTGTAAAATATCATAAATATAATAGTATTTGTTTTCATCAAGAAATATCGATTTTCAAATTGTTTTAACGTTAAAAATTAAACTATTTAATTAACTGATGTATAATTCTAATTTAACACATAACTGCGAATTGTATGTGCATGTTATTTTAGATTGACAAAATATGATTTCATAATAGGGGATTTTACAAATTTAAATTTAAAAATAGCTTTTTTGTAGTTTTTTTATAAACAGTTTAAGTAGTATTTCAATGCATATTTTTATTTTAATGTATTTTAAGCATTTATATAAAATAGATATTAAAATATTTTAGTTGTATTAAAATTTTTTACTAATACTTCTTCTTCAGGTTATTTAAATATATTATGAAATAATTACTTCTATATGCAATATTTATTTTATTAAATATATTAGTAAACATATTTACCTGATTTTTTATAATGTTTGTAAAATGATTCTGTTATCTGAAATAAATAATGTATTCATTTTTAAAGTTTACATTTTCAATTATATTCATATTCATGTTTAAATTTTTTATTTAAATTTTTGAAATTAAATTATCACATATTTTAAAAAATTACAAAAAAATTGATTTGAAATAATGTACAGTGCAGGGCTACATAATCTCAAGAAAAAGTAATTAAAAATTAAGAAATCTAATGCAGAAGAAAACCATGAAAATTTTCCTTATCACTCTGAAGGTAGGTTTGTTAAAATAAGAATAAATTTGAATTTCAAGAAAAGTGTTGTTGACACTTTACATCGTATAACTAAATCTAAAATTAAGATGATATATATTCATCTCTAAACAACACCTTCAAGAACAAGAACTTTGTAATTAAATCAATTGATTTTTAAAGTAAATAATGGAAAGTTTCAGCTTCAATATTGACCTTTATTCACTCACACGTAGTTGTCATGAATTGAATCCCTCTGGGAACTGACAGTACACATATTTTCGCTGGAAACAAAAGCTTATCAGATAAACTCTTCGGGGTTTTAAATAAATGTAAACACAGTGCAAATACGAATTTTCAATTTGACGCTTTGAGCAGCAACGTTGAGTTTCATCAGTTTCAAAGATTAAAGCTTTTATTTTAAAAACAGCCTTTGACGAATGAATTCTTTTCTATGTAATTTATCCATGGATGATGTTACTTAAATAGTTAAATGAATGATAGTCAAAATTTTTGAATAGTTAAATATGTATTTTAAACTATAGTATATTAAAGAAAGAGAATTTAGGAATTTTATGTAATTGTTTTCCTAAAGCTGAAAAATCTTGGATATAAATTTGCTTAAATTACCTTTCTTTTAAGGTTTTAATCATGTTTGAACCATAAAGCATGTACGGAACTTCTCAGATTATATTAAAAGTTTTTATTTATTTATATTTTGTTATTATAAATTATAATTAGAATTTGGTAATTATATTATTTTGGGAAATATTTTATTCCTTTAATAAGTGTTCATTGGTGAAATTTAAATTATTTCTAAGAAATTATACTGAATTATATGTTATTTGGAGCCACAACATGTAAAACACGATAGAACAATTTACAAATGTGAAAAATATTATATTAAATATAATGTAAGGAATCATTTAGAGATTTTCTTAAGTTGTTAATTAACGCAATTTTAACGCCTTAAATCAATTAACAAATTTAATAAAATTGTGTAATGAATATTCACAAATAATTATGCAAGGAAATTTTTTATTATATTATGTTAAGCTTTTATGCAAAATATTCTTTTTTATAAATCAGGGTGATTTATTCTCAAAAGTTTTGTTTTTGTACAACACAGATTAGATTGTAGTTAATGTTAGTTTTAGTAAGAAAAACATTAAATGAAGAGCGATGCTATTGTGCTTCGAAAAGTATCTAAAAATATCCCATTTTTCCTCTCAAAATTTTGATTTTTCTCTTAAATTGTATTTTAAGTCCCTGTATTAGATTAAACACTAATTGATTAATTGTCTCGATATTTCATTTTATTAAGAAGAATGGAGTGTTTCCGGTTTTCATTTCCTTACTTTTGTGCATTTAATGTATGATAACGTGAGTAATTTATTTAATGTTGAGTGCAGAGAGATATTTAATTTACAAATAAATTATATAAATTTTTTTTCAAAAAGAAACATAAAATAAAATATCAGAGAGAATTAACCATGAGGACCTCTTTCTAAAGAAATTTTTTTTTTTATAATTTCTAAAAAAAAGTTCTTCTATTAAGCACTTCAAGATGAAGGATTACAAGCTTTAATGTTCTTAATCACATAATGTCCTTACCTTTTTAATAATTATTTAAAAAATAGAATTTCCTAAAGCTGTACTAAGAAAAAGTACTAAGAAAATTTAAATGTTCATAAAAAATAAATAATATCTAGTATTAGTATATTGATGTTCAATATACGTATAAAAGTTAACAATAGAATTTATCGTGTTAGATTGCAGAGTTTTCATATAGCTTTTTATTGATATTCTAAGATATAATAAAAACTAATTACTAATAAAAATTAAAGTAAAAAATTTGGTTTACATATCTTCAAAATCGATTGTATTTTAATTTCAATAAATTGGGTATTAAATCTTGTACATTTATAACGTGAAGTTGAAATTTATATATGAAGATAAGATTTTGAATAAAAAGGGAAAAAATGCTTTTCAACACTAAAATCTTAAGAAAAATTATTCTGAAATTAAAGCATATATTTATATTATCTCGAAATAACTTTGACTTTATCAAATAAAATCAGCGTTAAAAGTTTATTAAATTGAACTGGATGATTCTTATACTCTGCAAATGAAAACAACGTGTATTAAATTAAAGGATTTCTTTGGGAAAAACAATCAATGACTGAAATTGCTTAGATGCAGTATCTTATCAAGAAACATTTCTGTCTAGTACAGGATTAGTAATATTTTTTCAATTGCTGAAAATGTAGGAGTGAATGCCATTCTAAAAGATATTGCTGCAAATGAGATAAAATCAGTATTTATGATTACTCCATTTATTATATTGTGTTTCAATGAATAAAAAATAGCAACGAACATTGATGAATTCAGGGATTATAATTCAAATACATTACTTTTCTTTAACTAAAACTATAACGACTTGTCATTTTTTCATTACAAATATAGGCACAAATACATTAAAATAATTTTTTAAGGGTGGAATAAATATGCTTTATGCACAATTAAATATTTTATTCATAAATATATCCTAAATCTAATATTAGAATATGGGTATTTTATTTCAGAGAAAATATTATCAACCTATGATCCAATTAATCAACGACACAATGTCGAAATTTAATCTTAATAGTTGGTGTTTCTAATTTATATTTCAAAAGCATTCAATCTCAAAATAAGAACAAAGAAAAAACATTCAACCTCGGGAATACGTTATTTCGTTCAGATTGTTTTGAATTCATGATATCTAAATGTTAAATTTTGAGAACTCACTGAATATCGTCTTTCAATAGTTTTAAGTGCTTTGTACAGTGTAATACGATCTTTTCATAAAATAATGAATAAGAACATTTCAGAAATAAGATATTTAGATAAATGTTTTATTCCCGCAAACGCGTTATAGATAAAATATCTTATATACCCCAAAGCAAGGTACTGTTTTATTGATTGAAACAGCAACACATTTATTTCATTTACTTTTACCTAAAAGAATACGTGGCTACCATATCATTGTAAAATTCCTGCCGAAATATTGCCTACAGAATATAAAAATTTTAGGCAGCACTTTTATTCATGAAAAAAAATCAGAACTTTTTTTGTGAAATATTTTTACCGTCTTGAAATTTGTCCTTATTCGAAATAACGACTAAAGTTTATGTACACTATGATTTCTTACCAACAAAATCATAATATTAATACGAAGCACGCATTATAAACTGAATAGTGGAATTTCAGAAACCTAATTTAGACAATAATTAACTTTCATTTTCTCATCCTATCAATTAAAAAAAGGATGCTTTAATTTTTTTTCAAATAAAAAGATAATCAAGGTTATCAACTTACTTATATAATAAGGAGTTTCCTCTTCTAAAACATTGCAAGTACTTCCATTAATTTCTGAATCAGTTAATTTATTAATTATTTTTTGAGAAAAATAAGCAAAATCACACATTTAAATAAAGTTTTTCATTAGGTGTATAACAAAAAATTTAAAAAATACAAGTACTAGTAAATCCCAATACACAAAATGAATATGATACGCATGATTATTAATATTATATGTGCATTAACAGTAATATTAAAAATTAAGACACGAGTATTAATCCAAGAACGGAAGTAATTTTAAATGATTCTTTAGAGTTTTTAAAAATATACACTATAAATTATTGTTTTTCATTTCTCCTTTTCTTTTAATTACATACTTTTGAAAACTATCAAGATAAAATATGAAAAGTCACTGTTGTTTGGATATCTTATACTGACATTTTTAATTGAATATCAAAGCATCTTCTGAAACATAAATATACTTATCAAACATTAATTAGGAACTTATGAAATATGTTGCGTTAAATTTGGATTCCTAGAGATTGAGTTTAGAGGCAAAAAAGAACGTACAACATATTTAAACAATTATCAATTAATGTTTTACTAATGAATTTCAAAATAAAAACAACACGACTCAGGAAGAAAGGAAACCAACGTAAAATTTGAATACAAAAACATGGAAAATTGAAATACGAATTTTTTTTCAATAATTTTAAACGCATACTTCTAAATATCTCTATAGTTATCGCACATACAGATTTTTGTATCAATATAGGAACTATATCCTACCTTAACAATGCTGTGAAAAAAACAGGCTCCTGTAGTAAGTCATTTTATGTCTAACTGTGGTGGCAAAAATTTACCTAAATGTTTATACATGCTTACTTGTATCTCTTTATAACAATTTGAAATGTATTTCTCTTCAGTGAGTTATCTTAATTTGACAAGGTATATTTATTATTTAAGAGCAAATATTTATTCCACTCATGAAACTTATGATATTATCAACACACACAGTAATAGTGAGACTTCCAACTCCCAACATAAAAATAAATAACAACCAAAAAACTAGTAAATACTTAGTACTCAGGTGGCACGAATATTATTACAAATGTGTAATAGCTTATCGTATCATGAATTTTAGTACTTATCTTATGATGAATTTTAATACTTTTCGTATCATGAATTTCGGTACTTATCCCATCATAAAATTTAGTACTTATCCTATCATGAATTTTAAAACTTTTCGTATCAAGAATTTTAGTACTTATCGCATCATGAATTTTAATACTTTTCGCGTATCATGAATTTTAGTACTTATCGTATCATGAATTTTAATACTTTTCGTTTCATGAATTTTAGTAATTATCGTATCATGAATTTTTGTGACTTTTGAATTGGAATATTAAAATAATTTACATTATATTTTTTTTTAGAATTTAAAAAATTAATCTGTTATTTTTACTAAGAGTATGTGATTTCTGATTTATATATTTCTTAACAATGAAAAACATTTTCATTAAAAAATGTGAATCTGCTATTAGCTTTTCCATTAAATATGATGCATATACTTTTAATTTTATTTAATTATTAATTCGATAATTTATTTCATCCATGAACAGAAATTAGTAATCAGAAAATTGTTTCCGGATTGTTTTAAATTTACATTCCATGCAAAGTTTTAAGAAAATTTAGATTAAAAATATTAAATATACTTCATTATTAATAAGTATAGAATTTTTAATCGTTTTTAATTATCAATGCAAATGTCTTCATTATCTCTCTATACATTTCCAAAAAAATAATGAAATTCAAGAAAGTTAGAAATTTGAATCAGAAAAATGAACAATTTTTCTGATTCAAATTTCTAACTTTCTATATGTTATATATGTTTTTGTTTTTATATATATGTTTAATGTTTTTATATGTATGTTTTTGTTTTTATATATATGTTTAATGTTTTTATATATAATGTTTTTGTTTTTATAATATTTATATATATATATGACAATATATGTTTTTGTTTTTAAAATTAATATATATTGATTATTTATTAAAATATTAAAAATTTGCTTTGTTAAACCACCATATTTCATTAAATGCATTAATTTATTGTATTGATCATATTTAAGTTAGAGAAGCATAAATAGATATCATCAGAAATATATTTAAGAAAAATAATTGTATAAAGTAAATAATAAATTTTCAATCATTATCAAAATCACAAATACTTAGGAATTCCATTTTTACTCTATTCTAAAAAAAGCATGATCTTAAACTTTATTAGAGAGAATGTTTTTTCTCTAAACTATAATGTCTGATAAAAATTTTTAATGCATAGTACACTAGCTATATTCAGTGTGGAGGTATGAATTATATCATAGATTTTAATAATATGATATGAAATCTTTTAAATTAGACTCGTATAAATTTTTTGATTTTAACATATTAAAAAAAACAAATTTACATCAACTGTAGGAAGATGCATCTTAGTTAATTTACCATTCTATATTATTTAAAATTAACTATTTCATTTAAAAATTATTGTTTAACAAGATGCAATATATTACAAACATAAACAGCAAGCATTACAGCAGAGTCAGTAGTTTATCTCCCATATCTTTCAGAAAATCATGACGTTTTTGTGTTTTGTGTAAAATTGGGAACCTCTTGGTTTGGCGATAAAATTTAATTTCTGGTAACCCTGATAAGTTTAGTTATTGTGTAGTGGCAGCTGTATCTTCTTAGTCACATCTTGACATAAAAAAATCGCTTAAATTAAGAGTTACTAGTAAATCGTTAATTCTGCGTCAATAAAATTATTGAATCATATGTGGATATAGGAGTCCCTTTGATCAAAACTATTCATTAAACAGGAGTTGCTTTGATGAAAAGAAAATAATCAATAAAACATAATAAAATAGATTAAACATTGAAATAAAAAATAAAAGTTATTGTATCAATCACCAAGTCACATTCTAAATACTGAATGATTTTCAAGGTTAAATTGCAAATATGTATCGTTAATCATTTTTTGAAAATACGATTCTTTTTTGGACGAAAAAATTCAAATTATATTAAAGTACATATTGAATTAATAAGAATTTTTCAAAGCAGTATTCAAAAAAATAATTTTCAAAAAGTTTTATTTGTTAAAATTGAGTTCATTTAAAGTGTTTCAATTTTTTAAACGTATTACTTAAAAAACGGGATGTAAATATCATTAATAGTAAGGAAAATTTCAAATAATTAAAAATTCTCTAGTATAGAAACAATGCATGCATTTAATATTTATTAACATCAGAAATTATAAAGCAACACATGATTTTGCATATTATTTTCTAAATAGTTAAAATTTCATCTGTATGTATATTAACTATTATAATTATTTACATTAGTAATGCAAATCTAGTTAAGGAATATATACTGGTGCTTAAAAATGTGTGAAAATCTTGAAAATATAAAAAAAAAATTATAAAATATTATTTGTTAAGTAAGCAACTTGATCTTAACTAATTAGAATGAATAATATCAAAAATCTTTTTAAATATATATAAAGGAATATTTTATATATATTCAAATTTGCATTAGATTTGGATGTAATGTGGCTTTATTTATATTACTAATTTTAGAACTTTTTGAAAGAATCATAATCACTTTAAAGTGAATCTTAACATTTTCTTTAGAAAATGGGAAAAATATTGTTAATTTGTGAGAAATATATTTGCATAAATTGAAAAAAATGTAATTTTGATTTTAAATTTAAAAACATAATATATATAATTGGCTTTTATTAAGCATTTGGATAAGTAACCTTGCAAATTATATCACTGTTTTCTATATAGCAATAATTACAATAAATAATGATTAATATAAACACGTGTTTTTGCTTCTTATGCATGAATTTCAAGTAATAAATTTTTTTTCTTTTTTTATTTGTAACAGTAAAGTATCAAAAAATTGGTTACCTGCAAATGTTTCACTTACAGTGCTGTATTAATCAACCAAAGTAATCATTTAACACATAATAAACGGATATTCATGCTGCAGCATAAAATAAGCTTTTTATTCAACTCTGTCTGGTCATAAAAACCATTTGGTTATTAAATATTTCATGCTTGCAAGCAGAACTGGCTTCATTCATTTCTTGGCAAATTCGGGAAGATTTTTAAATTAACCAAATGAAAACAAGTCTTACAGAAATTAGAAGAATATCACACGTCTTTCATAAAAAATTATCTTAATGAAACATTTCTAATCTTAAAAATTCATTATGAGATTTTAAATTAACCTTGTCTCTGCAAATAGATATATAGCCGTCTAAAATACATGTAATAACTAAAATTTCCTTCTATTCTTTTCTAGCATTTAAAATTTAATGTATTGCATTGTAAAATTTAATGTATTAATTTAATGTATTTAAAATTTAATATTCATTTTTTTTAAATTTGAGACATTTTCTTTAATGTGCAAAAATGTCATATAATTTTACAAAATTTTAGAATTAAATAACTAAGTAAACTTTTTTTAAATTGAGAATGTATTAAAATTTAAAATTATATGGAAAAAATGAATTAAAATCAGGATTTCATTATATAATATTTGTGGTATAAGCTTCTCTAATTTTGTATGAAAATTAATTATGGTCAAATATTGAATAACTGTATTAGTATTTTAAAAGCAATACTATATTTATATTTATAAACATTATTGTATCTTAAATATTATAAATAATTTTGACATATTATTAATAATAATAATTCTGACATATTATTATAACATTTCATGGAACGTTAAAGATTTTTATATTTTTTTAAAATTTTAATTGAACAGAAGCAAAGTTCTAAAATAAATTGTGTAATAAAATATTTCTTAATAATAAACAGCCTGTCTCTTCGTTTTTATAGTATGAATTATTAATTCTTATTTAATGAATACCTCTTGAGTTTCATAAAACAACTAAGTTTATGTTTTAAGTTAAATTGTTATTTTTTACTTCTAGATCATTATTAATAATTGTATAAATATAAGACTATAAACCCATGTTAGTATGAATACACTATAAATTCCATAAAATGTTTTCAAAGTAAGCATCATATCATAAATTATTCATGAGAAAAGTCTTAAAGTTACGATGAATAATGTTTTAAATTGTTTTTAGAAAATATGTTTTATATGTTATGAAGGTATAAGGTGTTCTGTGGTTTAATTTATTTATATTTCCTTTATTAATTCAAAAAATTTCTATAAATCATCTTTAATAGTATAAAGTTTATCATATATCCGTTATTTTAAAAGAAATTTCTTTTATTTAGTGTATACTTTTTTACAATCTGATCTAAAAAGACTACTACAATAAGTAACACTTGCACCTATAGCCATAATGCGGGTTCAGAAAGTAATTGTTTCATGGAACATAAATTTTGATTTCGTTCTAGATAACAGGCTTTCTTTAATTTATAGTTTTTCTGCATTGTTTTATTTCATTAATGGCCCATTTAACCGTCTGGACTACATCAGTTGGTAGATATTTCAATGTTATCAAACAAAAGAAAAATAATAATAGCTTTTTGAAGTTCCCATATATTTTCTCACAATAGATTCCGTAACTATTAAAAAAATACATTTTAAATTGTACTTCTGTTAGAGACATAATAAAGACAATATAAGGGTAATTTTAAAATATATAAATAGAAAAATTTTAAATAACCGTAAATTTAAATTTCAACTTGTTACTTAGCTAGTTTTTAAATAACAAACATTCTATGAATAAAATAAAATATTAAAAACAAGCTACAATCTGCTTATTATATTTTCATAAAAAATTATGATTAATAACTGATTATCCTACTTTATTAATTACTAATGAATATGTATGATAATTTTCACAATTTTTATTTCATGAGATTAATCATAAAAGCCTCATTCATTCGGAAATACATAATGTAGTGGTTGTATAAAATTTTTAAGCAAAGAAAATCAAACTATTTTCTGTTAATTAAACACAGAAATTTTAACAAGGAATTTTAATTGCAGATTTTTGGAAATTGCATAGTAATATGTGATTATAAATAATAATTCGATTTTTTAAAATAAACTAAAATTTCTTATAAATGTCTGACATAAAAGAGAATTATAAAAAGAGTATTAATAAAAAGGAGTATTATATGAAAGAGTGTTAATAAAAATGTTTCGCTTTCATTTATTCTAAACCTGCTTTTGATAAAATAAAAAGAAATTAATATATGTTCTATGTTGAAAGTTTACATGATCATTGTACTAAATTAACATGCTGTGATCAGTTGTCTGTGTCGAATTTAATCATAAAGAAAATTAGGTAAATATATTAAATATAGGTATATTAAATATAGGTAAATATATATATATATATATATATATATATATATATATATATATATATATATATATATATATATATATATATATATATATATATATATATATATATATATATATATATATATATATATATACATGCATGTGCAAATAATATGGCTGTTGTTTCTGATATTAAATTTGAATATAAGACATATACAGAAAATAAAATGAATGAAATTTCAAAGATATATAAAGTTTAATATATGTGAACAACTACATACTGAAATCACATACTTGGCACGACCTCACCTCTGATATTTGCTTCTTCAATGTAGGTCAGGAATCTGCAACTTGCGACTCGTGGGCCGCATAAAGTTCCGTTGATGTAAAGTTGTGGTTCTTAAGTTTCATGTAAAAAAGTAGTAGTTTATTATCAAAACCTATAAAACAAGAATTCATATTTTAAGCACTTAATTTCCTCTTAGCTTGTATTTACATATTCTTTAATTACAAATAGCTACACTCAATATAACAGAAGCAATAGAAATTTGAACTATTGTTCTGTCATAATGATGCGACACCATGATCATGTTTATCTTTCAGCCAATTGCCTTTGTTTTATATCACCGAAACATCTACTGTCAGGATTCTGGACAATACGTCTAAACTACGGATGTGTTGTCAATCAGTTATCTTCGTAGAGTGCGGCCAACGATATGTTGTACGTGAGTTAATTTAATAACTTGTTGTCTTTTCATGTTTATTCGCTTGTGATTCTACGGAAAATGTGATTCAGAGGTGAATTCTCTTGACAAAAATATGAAACCTCTAAAACATGGTAAAATCAGTAACAAAATTGGATTACATATCTTAGAATAGAATTAAGGGAATAATAATTACAAGTAAAATGTTTACCGTAATAGATAGATAAGTAAAATTTTAGAAAATAGATTTTTCTGGTCCAACTTTAGCATAACATCCGCTAAAAGAAGAATTTAATTATAGAAATCTAAACATTTATTCAGAAATGGGCGGAGTCTTTCACTTTATGAAACACAAATGATTCTTGTCTCATTTTTGCCGACTCATCTCATTTACCATGAATAATTCGCATACAATAAAAAGTCAAATATAGGGAAACAATTCACAAAAAGCGTATACAGATTTTCTATAAATATGCAACCAGTGATTCAAGAAAAAAATTGCTTAAAATCTTAAAAAACAATCAAATTCTCTGCATTGAAAGCATTTATCTAATAATGTAAATATAGCAATTTTTGTAATATCATTTTATAATGATATTACAAAGATTGCTATATTGCAAATAGAGGAAAACCATTCACTATTAGTGAGTACCACAAAGATTCTGAAGAACTGTTTCGTGGTTTTAAAAACAAAGCTAAAATCATGAAAAAGAATAAATACTTGTCATTGTCTGCTAAAACATTACAAGATAGAATTTGCTAAATTTTATTCAAATATAATACATATGCAAGTGAGACTATTCAACTGACTTCTGCCTTATCACTTGCTATACAAAAGTTCTGTGACGTAAAAAACACATCATAACTTATCCTTCTTTTAGGTATGTGCCATTCTAAGATCCAAAAGAAGAGCTGCCTAGATAACTACCACTCACAAGGCAAACTCGTGGAGATGATATAGCATATGTTATGCAAAACTGCTTAGAAGACTATGGAATCAATATAAATAAAATCGTTTCTACACCAACTGAAGGAGCCAGATGTATGACAGGAATACATAGAGGTGTAACATCAGTTCTTCAAAAAATATCGACGACAAAATTTTGAATTTTCACTGCATAATCTGTGCATAATTCACCAAACATTACAGGTCAAAATATTTGATGTCAGGAACTTAAGATTATAAACAGCATTTTGTTAGAAGCAATCTACCATCGCCAATTTAAAGATTTCCTTGGCAAAATAGATAAAAAGTTTTCTGATCAACTTCCTTACAATAAAGTGCAATGACTTTCAAAAGGTAACATTTTGGAAAGTATTGCTTTGGGATTGAGGGTAAAAATCTATTCATCAATAAAACCAGTATCTACTATCCCGAAGTTGAAGAAGACATATGATTGTCAAAATTCAATTTCATGGTCGAAACAAAATGAAATTAAATGAACTAAATTTAAAAGTGTTTGGAACAGGGCAATCCAGCCTACTCCTTGCTTGAATAAGTAATTTGTTTTAAAAAACTCTTATTTCTTATTAAAGACATGGAGAGTGATTAATTACTTCATTTTAAAAGTATGAAGGAATATTGCGATGGCTACAGTGCATCTATAGACATGAATTGCTTTAGCCCAGCTTTATAAATTATAAAAGATTCATTCGCTGAAATAATTAACCAATTTAAAACAAACAAATGTACTTTCAAGTTCATAGTAAATTCTGTGAACACAAATACATAGGTGACCAACATTGAGCCATTGGAAACATATTCTGAATGAAACATAATTAAAATTGTTGGATTTAAAATTAAAACTTGTGGAGTGGATCGTTCACAAAATTCTAGTGCTGCATGAAGAGTTGAAAGTCCAGAAATTAATGCTCATACCATAGAATAATTTGAAAGTTCTAAAAGAAATTCCATGAGTTGAGACCCTTACATTCAATGCATGGAATAAACTTCTACTAATGCTAGAGTGATTTGAAGCTGTTTTCATATCAAGCTCTGATAATCATCGACTCGAAATATTGTGCGAACCATCGTTTATCTTGCATGAATATTGTAAAAAGTTGTTATAAGTCAAGAACAAATAAAACTTTAGACTCGTGAATGAAACTTAAAGCAAGTTATAAGTCAAATCTAATCAATATTTTCTGTATTTAAAATCTTATATTTTAATTCAAAAATTAAATACATATATATATACAGGGTGATTATAAAAAAACTTTGCCAACATCTGCACTTCTAGCGTCCATTCTATTTAACCGATCAAGATGATATTTCAAATATAGATTCTTTTGAGATATGCGCTCAAGATTCTGTGAATGGCAACACAGTGGCCCTCGCGGTTACAGTTATAGTGACAGAAACTCGAAATTTTCTATATATATATATATATATATATATATATATATATATATATATATATATATATATATATATATATATATATATATATATATATATATATATATATATATATATATATATATATATATATATATATATATATATATATATATATATATATATATATATATATATATATATATATATATATATATATATATATATATATATATATATATATATATATATATATATATATATATATATATATATATATATATATATATATATATATATATATATATATATATATATATATATATATATATATATATATATATATATATATAAACAGACTGTCCTAAAACGACCATATAAACTCTGCACTGCTAGATTCCTCGTTGGGAGTACATAAAAACTGTCCAAAGAAGCATTCCTGTACGATGCATAGATTACGAGAAAAATATGAAAAACAAAGTATGACGTCACTTCCTGTGCAAGAAAAAACACTTTATTTAACATATCAACAGCAGTATATGCACAATTTAAAGCAGATGTTCAAAGTGTTCACCATGCATGTCGAAGAAGGTTTGAGCACGCCGTGGAATGGCTGTCATCACACGTTGTAGCTGTAATCACACGGGATCCACCGAAGTTAAAGCAGCTTGCAGACGATTAACTAAGTCCATTGGCGTTGTCACTACGTGTACACCCATTGCAAGCGCATGCATGACGCGATATGCGTGGCGAATGTTTTAAATAATATCGTCTGAAAAGATATGCAAATACTATTTTTGATATGTCCAATAAAGTGTTTTTTCTTATACCGGCAGTGACGTCATACTTTGTTTTTCGAATTTTTCTCGTAAACTATGGATCGAACAGGAACGCTTCTTTGGGCAGTTTTTATGTACTCCCAACGAGGAATCTAGCTGTGCAGAGTTTATGCGGTCGTTTTGGGACACCCTGTATACATAAAATTAACATATTAGTCACAAATAACTAAGTGGTAAAAATACAAAAAATAAAAAATTTAAAAAGAAACGTGTTAATTTAAAAAGCGATAATGATAATGAATTTGAAATACTATAGTTAAATATAAATATGGATGTTTCAATATAGAATTCTTTATTTCTCCTGGAAAATCTCATTTCTTGAATTACCACTTTGATTTTATTTTTGAAGTGTACTTTAAACTGCGAACAATCCGGAAAATTTAAGTATCCTGAACTCGGTCTTCAGTCAATAAATTTAAATGACCATTTAAGGTTTATTGTCTGGCCCTTTCAAAGACATCCATTCGTTTCTATAAATGGAATACAATTAAGTTAATTGTTCTTGAAATTTCACTGCAATTTAAGGGCTGTTTGTGAAAGAGTGTTCTTTACCTTAAAGTAGATTATACTACTTAACACTAAAAATATGAGATTTTATCGAAATAAATAAGATTTTAATTCTAATTGAAAACACGTTTCCTAGAAAGAAGAAATATATATAGCTCATATTATATAAATAAGGGTAACATGTATTTCAAAATTAAAATTAAAGAACATTTTCTACATTCGAATTATTTGGAAATTATTGAAATAAATATTAAAGTCATTCAAGTTAACACTAGTTTAATTCAATAATTAATATGGTTTTTATTAAAGTTACGCTTAAGTTACAAATGTTTTATCAATATTTAAACCACTGCTTATAAAGTTATTAAAAGTGTGTATTTAGTTGTTTATATGTATTAATGAAGTTATATTTATTCATAAACTACCCCTTTATTCTATATCTCTTTCTATTTGATTATTTCTTTTGAGGAAAATTATACTTTGTAATTATCAAGCCTTATAATGAACAGAAATATTTATAAACAGTATAATTTACCTTTCCAAATGCATAATAGACATAAATCGTGTATAATACTAATTAGAAACACAAAATTTGAAAAATTTGATTAGTTAATATGTTGAAATTAAGTGGACTAAGAGTTTCAGAATTGCTGTTTTGGAAAAATCTCTAAATTTATACTATGGGCAACTATGCAAAAGAAATACAAGCACTTTTTCCTGACATACAACGAGTAATAGATCTGAGAAACTCGTGCAATTCCCCCGAAGAGTGTCTACAATACAAAATTTGAAATATCCAAATTATTAGAAACAATTATCAAAAACTTAAGAGACAAAATTTAATATCAACAATTCAAATCCCAAATATAAACCTTAATAAAAGAGAATCCGTTGCCAAGAGCTTAATTTTTTCCTATTAATATTTATTTATTTTTTATAATATATATATATATATATATATATATATATATATATATATATATATATATATATATATATATATATATATGTGAAATTTTAAATTAATCTTGTTTAAAAATTAAAGTTGCTTAAAAAATTAAAATAGTTTTAAGAAATATAATAGTAGGTGCTTCCAGGATTCTTATATAAGACCTTCAATGCTTGTGTGACCCTTTTGTAGTTTTAAAAACAACGCATTACTTCAATCTTACAAGTGATTCTCTATTTCATACACAGTTTAAAGCATTGAAGTTCTTATAAGAATCCTAAAAACCCCAACAGTTATATTTTTAATTTTTTAAACACAACTTTAATATGAGAAAAAAAACACATTTTTTGAATTAGTCAGAAATCAAAATCTTGGTACTTCTCAATCCAAACTTGAATAAAAATTCAGTAGGCAAACAGAATTTTATTTATATAGATTGATGAGGAAATCATGAAATTTCATTTTTGAGTGATTTTATTTCATTTAACATTACAAAATCCCCTTCTAACAAAACACTACAAAGAGAACATTTTGATTAAAATAATAAAAATGCTATAATATTTTTTTAAAAAAAGTTGTGTTAATCAATATCACTTTTTATTTCCCAGTATTTGAATCTAAATATGTTGCGCTTTATGACTGAAAACATACTTATTTATAGCAAACAAAAAGACAATATTTTATTGATTACTACTTAAAGCAAATCATTTTAATTAATATTTCAAATAATTTTATTTGAAATATTAATTAAAATGATTATTTTGATATAGAAAACGAAACTAGTGTTTACAGATTTTACTTTTCATTCATAGTACCCTCATTCTCTTTCTGAAAAGATTTTTCAAGAGCAACCTCTGATACTTTCAAAATAACTAAAATGACAGTAATAAAGTACCCATATAAAATAAGTGATTAATTTGAGTACAGGGATAATTTTCTTTTAAGTAGTGCAAAATAAAAAGACAAATTATCATTAACAATTATTTAGATTTAAAAGTACTTCATAATATCTGAACACTTTTTAATAATGAATTTTATTTATGATCTGAACAGAATAAAAGCTTAACCTTAAGTGCTTTTACAGAAAGCGATGTACTTCCAATTAAAAAATATTGAAATCAAAATGTCAATTGCAGAATGCTTTTTTCAAAAGTAAAATGATATATTTCAAAAACATAAGCTCGTTATTTACAAAATTTGTCGGACATAAAAGTTTCAACACTCAAAAACTAAATCGCCAGTTGTATAAATTACTTTTAAAGAATTCATTTTATATTACTTAAGATGTAAAAGCATCTAGCATAAATATATAAGCAAATATTGTGCTTAAAAATATAAAAATATTTTTTTGACACAAAAATAAAAATAGTATTTAAAGTATAAAAAAGAAGGAAATAAAAAAAATGTGTATGTCTGTTATAATTAGGAATATTATTCAATAAAAAATGCCCATTCAAGAAAGTAAATAAAAAAGTAAATTATTGATTAAAGAATTCAGGCTATATCGTTTTTATTCTTATTGATTTCAATTAATAAATTAAAAAATAATGCGTATAAGCTTCTCAATAACTTCTCCTTGAAAATT
Source organism: Latrodectus hesperus (assembly GCA_037975125.1). Lineage (NCBI taxonomy): Eukaryota > Metazoa > Arthropoda > Arachnida > Araneae > Theridiidae > Latrodectus > Latrodectus hesperus. Next base: position 20,226,228 of record CM075851.1, read on the forward strand.
ATTTACTGTATTCAGTATTTGTTTTTTAGCATTAATTTATATTTACGATTAAGTAAAAAAATACTGTTCATCAAATTAATTTATGATTAATAACAATATCAATTATTTCTCCGATATTTTTGAAAGTCATTGACTAGTGAATATTTTAAGCACTCCAAAATTAAGTATACTATGTTCTCATGTAAAAAATTACATTTTTCCTGAAAAAATTCTGTTTAATATTTTGTGAGTAGCTTTTCAGCAGTTAAACCCAATTTTAGATATATATACCATTAAAAGTGTCTTATCTGTGCAAATTTAAGCAACTTCCTCTAAGGCATATGAGTTTGGAATATTATTCGAACAACTGCTCACAAACATTTTGTTTTCCTTCTGCAAATAAATATACTAACATGTATTGACATTCTTTCTCTAAATTATACTGTGTAACACTTAACTGCTACATATTGCAGTTTATTCGTAGGACGGAATGTTTATTCGGATTTAAGTGCTCTTCTTCCGCGGAACAATTTAGTCATTCATTCTCTGAAAGAGATTTACTGCTTCGGAAAATTCCCAAGATTCCTTACATGTTTGTTCAATAAATCAAAATATTAAGAAATATTTAGCAACAATGAGTATACGAAGAATCTCATCTCACGTGAAATTCTGTATAGAGAACTTTCTAAATAAATCTAGTGTTATAAATAATAGAAACTATGCCTTTTAAAATTCATACATATATATTTTAAATATAAACTGTGTGTGTGTATACATTTTGAAAGAAATAAACTTTTATTTCCTTTTGATTTTATCGATTATTTTGTTTGACTTATAAGTATTTTTTGTTTAAAAAATTTTTTTTCACTGGAAAGTCAATATATTTACTCACTAATTTTCTAATAAATATGTATTTATAAGTAAATACTATGGAAGAAATGTTATTCTTTTTGAAACTTTAAAAACATTATTTTTAAACTATAAAAAATCATTTTTAATGAAGATGATTATCAAAAATAGGAAGCTTTACTAGGAAAAACATTGAGGGAAAATTAAGCAATGAGGATATCTGAGACATTTTTCGATTATGTTATTCTTTTGCATTATTTAATACATGATTTATTTGAAGTAAACTTGTTTCCCAGTGCATATTATTTAGACTAATTCACAAAGCAATTAAAACTTTTTTTAAAAAAAAAAGACTTAAAAAATTGAAATATCATATAAAGGTTAGTCGTATGAGAATCTTTTTAAAACGATATAACTTTTTAAACTAGAAACATATATTACGCCAAACAAAAGTTTAAAAAGTCATGTAATGAAAAATAAAATTACAATCAACTGTTAATTAAAAAAAATGGGAAAACACAGGTTTAAAGCATGAGAAATTTAAAAAAAATGTAAACGTTCGCATGAATCAAAAATGGAATAAATGAAGAGCAAAATTTTGATAGACCTTAAAAAAGAAGAGATTTATATATGAGGTCTTCAATCAATTCTAAATGTAACACACTGCAATGAAAAAAAGTAAGCTCTAGATAGTTAAAAGTAAGACACTCAATTAAAATATATTTACTATTAGTTTTTATGAGTTAAACAGAAAAATTACATCCCATTAAAAATAAAGCTATTCGTCAAAAGAGTGTAGCCAATACGTAGTCAAACTGATATGACGTCACCACGCCTGTACAGGTTAATGTTCGAAGTCAGAATGAAAGGTTAATGCATAAAATTTAGCTTGCAGCTTTTTAGTTTTAGAAATTCTGCCAAACAAAATAAATAAAGTCAGATACTGGATGCTTGGTATCAAGATATGTGACTTTTTGTTCATTAGGGTTTTTTTTTTCCTTTCCTCAGCAGCTCGCAGCTCTGTCAGCTTTTGCCGATAACACCAACTTGATTAAGTATCCAATAAAACAGAACTTCAACCCATTATAAGAAATTTCTTACAGTAAAGTTTAGTTATTGTTTGTGACGAGATGGAAAACCTTGCAAAATTTAATCTGCTTCACAGCTGTCAGTGATGATGATAACTGTTAATCATTTCATGAGCTACGCAAATCGTGACGATTCAGTAGTGTAAACTGAGCAGACAAAAGGGAGAATATAACAATATATAGTGTTGCCATAAAAAATACGCTAGAATGACCTTGTAATTACCATACATCAGTAATAATCGGATAATATTTATCAGTGCACCACTTCACGTGATGACAGGCAAATTGTGCGCGTAGCCATGATGAATCGCTCAGCCACGAACTATAGCACAGCATCTTCAGTCTGCAACGCATCAATGCAGTGTCTGTGCGTACAATTTGATGCCGTTTGCAGCAAAATGGCCCATCTGCAAGACGTCCATTTCTTCATCTATTCTTGACGTAGAACCACGGATGTCTCCACCGCTAATGGTGCGATGAAATAAGGATGTGGATGGCAGAATAGATTAAAATTGTCATTACTGTCGCTTCTGAATAGTCATGTCTCTTTCTGCCACACCATGATGGTCACATTCGAGCCTGAAGACACCTTGGCGAAATGATGCTGAACAACTGTGTTATGCCTCGCCATACCTGTACCGAGTATTATGGTATGGTGCTATATTGGATATTACTCTAACGCTCTTCTAGTACACATTTCCGGTACTTTAAACAGTCAGCGCTACATCTCCGAGGTTTTATAGCCAGCTGTCCTTCCTTACACTCAAGGCTTGCCCATACCCATATTTCAACAGGATAATGCGTGATCTCACGTGGCACACATTGTTTAAGGTTTTTTCGTCAATCGTCGGATTGAATTGCTACCCTGGACGGCTCGCTCTCCGGATCTTTCACTGATAGAAAATATGTGTTCCATGGTTGCTCAAATAATGAACCAGATTACCTCCCCAGCTGCCTCACCAGACTAACTTTGGAAGGTGTGGAAGCTGCTTGATCTGCTGTACTCCAAGAACACCTTCAAAGTCTCTTTGAATCAATGCCGAGATGTGTGGCAGCGGTGATCTCCAACAACAACGGGTATTCTAGCTACTGATTTTGACAGGAACCATACTTCACTGAAGTCTATAAATTTGTTCATTTAATAATTGATCAACATGTTATCTATAAAATAAATTTTGGTGGGGTTTCTCTTGTCTTTCTTGATGTTGCAATTTGATGCCAGAAGTGTATTTCAGAGTGAAAGACATTATTTATTATTAAACAGTTTCAGTTTTGCTATTTATAGAGAAAGATTAATTTTAAATAAATTTAATTTTCTCGAAATTGTAATTATATTTTAGGCTACAAAAAATACAAACTGTAATTTTCAATAAGCTAGAAACATTTTTAATTTTTTGTGCTTCTGTTACACGATAAACTATATATTACTGTATATTTTACGAAACATTTTTATATTGAAACTTTTTATTACAAATCAAATAGTTCCACCATTGAATGATACTTAATTTATCATTACTCAATACAACATATTCTAAAACTGATATATTTATACACTACTGGCCATTAAAATTGCTACACCAGGAAAGCGGCACACCACACACGTGAAATTTGCATGACAGGTAGAACTTGCTGTGATATGCAAATGATTAGATTTTCAGCGCATTCATACAAAGCAGGCAACAGTAGCGACATCTACAATGTGTATAAAACCAGAGGCTTGACAGCAGTTTTCTCATACTCAATTTCCATTTCAGCGTTGTTTTCGGCAAAGAAAGTTGTTGTAATCCCTCGTGTAAGATGAAGAACTGCCTATCAGCACGTGTCTGACTTTGATCGAGGAAGGATTATAGCCTATCGGGATTGCGGTTTATCGTACCGCAATATTGCTACTTGTGTCGGTCGAGACCCCATGACTGTTAGCAGAATATGGAATCGATGGGTTCAGGACAATCATACGGAACGTCATGCAGGATCTCAGCGATCCCCCATCACTAACAGCAGAGAAGACAGACATCTTATCCGCAAGGGATCGTACAGCCACGTCAAGAACCCTGAGTCGAGAAATGGAGTCATTTGCAAGGCAACAAGTTTCTGCTCGAACAGTTCGACGGCGTTTGCAGCAGCATGGATTGTCTGCACGGCGACCATAGCTTCGGCTACCATTGACGCTGCGTCATAGACAGGAGCGCCTTCAATGGTGTGATCAGCGACGAACCTGGACGCGGGAATGACATCACGTCATCTTTACAGATGAATCTCGGTTCTGTATACCGGACCATGATGGCCGCATCCATGTTTGGAGGCATCGTAGAGAACGCGCATTGCCAGCTTGCATTGGACATAGCCATACTGGCCCATCTGCTGGAGTGATGGTATGGGGGGCCATTGGATACACGTCTCGATCACCTCTTGTTCGCATTACCGGCACTTTGAACAGCAACCGTTATATTTCCGATGTGTTAAGGCCCGTGGCTCTGCCCTATCTTCGAGGCCTCCCTAATGCTTTGTTTCAACAGGATAATGCACGATCGCATGTTTCCCGTACTGTTCTGAACTTCCTTGATACAGAACAGGTTCGACTGTTACCCTGGCCAGCACGTTCTCGTGATCTGTCACCAATTGAGAACGTGTGGTCAATGGTTGCCGAGCTATTGGCACGCCATCACTCACCATCCACTACTGTCGATGAACTTTGGCATAGCTGCATGGACTGAGATCCCCGTACATGCCATACAATCTCTGTTTGACTCCATGCCTAAGCGGATAAATGCTGTTATTTCAACCAGAGGTGGCTGCTCTGGGTACCGATTTCTCAAGATCTATACATCCTAATTTCCTGTAAATCTAATCACTTGTTCTTTCCACTATAATGTATGTGTCCAATAAATGTCGCCCTGTTATTTGCATTCCTTCTTGGTGTAGCAATTTTAATGGCCAGTAGTGTATATTTTTGATCACTTTTAAAAAGTTTCTTCGTAAGCAAATTTTCTTTGGAACTTATTTCATGAATTTCAGGGTACATCCTTCGAAAATTATGTTCGAATTTTTGGCTTAGAAAATTTTGATTCAGTTTAAATGTAATTTTGGAAATCCATATAGTAGTAATTACTTACACTTGATTAAATCAGCACATTTCTGAACACAAGTTAAATTTTTTTCCAAAAATTTCAATACAAAGATAGTTTTACATACGAGCAAAATCATCTCATAAGAGGATTGTTCTCAGAAACGAAAAAATGTAGTAGGTTATACTTAATATATATATATATATATATATATATATATATATATATATATATATATATATATATATATATATATATATATATATATATATATATATATATATATATGTATATATATATATATATATATATATATATATATATATATATATATATATATATATATATATATATATATATATATATATATATATATATATATATATATATATATATATATATATATATATATATATATATATATATATATATATATATATATATATATATATATATAATTTCAGCTCGTACTCTATTTTTTTCTTTTTTGTTAAAAAGTACAGAATTTTCACGGCTTTGTTTGCTATTATAATAAAGAAATCAACACATTTGATTAATTAAGAAATGTGTCACATAACTAAATTTTTTCTGAAAAAAAGTAATGTAGATGTGCTGTAAATTCTGTTCTTCATCTTTTTAATTTTTTTTCAAGAAATATGATTTTTACTTGAAATTATTATTGGGTGTTCTTTCTATTTTAGTCCTTACAGGTTAACATGAAAATTTTAAAGTATGCATTATAATTAGTAGATCATTTATCAACAGTAAAATTTTTATTTATTGAAGTAAATGTTTGCTTTAAATCTTACAATTCCCTAATTGGGAATTCCTGAGAAAAATAAATATTAATGAATTCCTTAAATAAATTTGTGTTTACGAAATTTAAGAAAATTTGTTTTCCTTAATCAGCACCATCATTTATTACTTTTTTAATATAATTCAACAATGTTTTATGATAAAAAATTTAAATAATATAATCATGAGTTTTGGTATCTACTTTTTTATTTTCATACAGATTTTTTAAAAGATACCAAACAAATTAATTTTAATTCATAATTTATCTTTTTTCCATCCTAAGATAATGATTCTTTATCAGCGAAAAAATTCGCGAACTTAGTTTGCAAGCAATTCATCTTATCTTCGTGACCGTAATATGGGAGTATTGTTTTACAAGTTAAAAATTGCTGTAGAAGTGTAACCAGATAATACCCTCTCTCAATCAATTGAATTCAGTGAAGAAGTAATAAATGAAAAGCATTTTTACTCTAGAAAACTAACATTTTTATCTCATGTTCAGTCTGACTGTAATGCTTACTCCCCATTGGCATAATGCCAACCTAAAAAAACAATATGTTTAAATTACTTTCTTTTTTTATTTCACTTAATAATTGGGAACATTTTTTACAAATTAGAATGAACTTAATCATTTTCAAAAACAATACATGGATGAATTTATATTAGTATAATACCAATTTGAAAAAATTTTACAAGATTATGTTTTCAGTTATTTAAACATATTTTCTTTCTTAAATTAATAGTTTATAAAAAAATTCTTGGTAGGTTTTGTGTTAAACTAATTTTACTTTAATGCTTAAAAATTATAATAGCTAATACTCAAAGACATGTACAATATGTTTTTAATGTTTTGCTAATAAAATTTACAGCCATTGCTTATTAAATGTTCAAAAAAGCTTAACACAATTTTATTAAATATATTTAAAAATCATTATAGTTCAAAACAAAACTAATTTGTTTTGTTAAATATAATCCATAAAAATAACTGCTTTTAAATGTCAAAATATTTGAAATTACATTTATGTTTTGTGCAACTACTACTGTGAAAATGAAGCAAATATGTCTAACCTTCTAAAACTGATGAATTTATTTGGAAATATTTTATTTTTAGAATTTTTTTCTTCAAATATATTGCATTCCTACGATAGAATAAAGCTTTAGAAAATTTTTCTCTCTCTTTCTACCATAAAAATTATAATTATCACAAACATGTATCAACATACACCCGCATTGACATATACACAAAGGTAAGTAAATACCAATCATAGCAGATTTCTGTTCTTCTGAATGTTCAAATGTTATCATTTTTTAATTTTATATGTTAACATTTATCTTTCTTAATTTTCAACTTTAATGTGGTCGATTTTAAAAGAAGTTGAGCACATTAAGCTTTTAAAAAGGAAAAATATTTATTTAAGCAATTAAAATAATATTTTAGTTAAACGCAAAAACGCGCAATAATGTCAAGAAGAAAAAACCTATTTAAAAATTTACGCTTGAAAGGTTTTTTGCTTTCGTATATTTGTGTTTTTAAAATTGAAAAAAAAATCTTTTAATTGTTATTAAAAATGAGATTAAGTTTTCTTTTTATTGTCCAGAAATAAAAAGCAAAGACTCACTGTTAAGAAAGAAGAAAATTGGTAACTTTTTCCATGATATCTTTTCATTTTTTGAAAGATATCTTTTGGAAAAAAGATTGAATTTTCTTAATTAAATAAAGTACTTCCAAAAGTATATTGTTTTAAATAGTATATACTGTATTAAAAATTTACGCCACACTGTAAATAAATATATAAAACGTATTATAAATGGTCATTAGCATATAAAGTATCACAAAAACTTGTAAAATCCATCATTCTTGAGGTGGATGTTTTAATTTTTATTTTTTACTGTCTTGATATTAAGGAAGTTTAACAGATTATTTCAAGAGTTATATCAGTCATCGAAACGAAAGCTGTGGCAAATAATACCTTGATTTTTTTTATTCCAAAACATTCGATAGAAATTAAAAATAATAATGATTTTTAAATGATCTGAAGTACTTATTCGATAGATTTGATAATATTTTGTGTCTGTTATTCAGATAAGGTAATTTACATTGTCCATCATTTACTGCCAGGAATTTAAATTATTATTACATTTTTTAATTTTCTACTCTTTTATTTTGAATAAAATATCTTAAGAAACTGTATGAAATTTTGCTCATAAAAGTTGTTTGGAAAACATCTTGAGCGCAATTTTCATTTCATAATTCCAGTTTATAGTATTTAATATGAATTACTATTAATAGTAATTCTCAAAATATTATATAAATAAATTATATTTCCTTTATATATTAAAAGAAGTAGCATATTGAATAAAAAATTATATTCTGCAGCTGCCCTAAATTAGCAGTATCAAAAATGATTAATCTAATATATATATATATATATATATATATATATATATATATATATATATATATATATATATATATATATATATATATAACTAATAGTCACTAATAAAGAAAAGATATTCATGAAAATGTTATAAAATGTATTAACGTCATCTAACTAAAATAGTATGAAAAACTATTCAGCTTATAAATTCAAAATGTTGAATAATGCCTTCTTTTTCATACCTGAGAAAAAATCATGAAGTATTTAATGGGGACGCACATCATTAAATGATGCTTGAAAATAATATAATTTCACCTTAGGTATTTTCATACAACATTTATCAAAGTTCACCAAAATATAAACCGTTATCATTAATAGCTAAGCATATTTTAAAATTCAAAATAGGGCGGAAATTAGAATGTATGATTTATAGAGGCAGATTATTTCCTTCTTAATATTTTTTGATTAATGTCAGGTGAGGACTGAATTTTATTAAAATCATGGAAATATAAATCTGTAAGCTATTATTTTTTTATTTTTCAAATAATCAAAAGCCGGTGACAGGTGAGGGAACGATAGATTATATTGGCAATTTATAATATGCATTTTTTTACTGAGTCAAAATAACTTTATATCTTATCTCAGCGTAGAATGTTTAATGTAGTTTGAAAACGTGATTTCTATTAAAAATATATTTTTGTCATCAATTTTTACTTAGATATTAGATATTTTGCATTGTTGTGACATTGAAAGTCCACATAATTGTATTTATGATTTATGAAGTAGGTATTTTAAGAGATTTATTGATCTGTTCTTTCAGAGATTGTATTTCTAGAGATTGTATTTTAAGAAATGTATTGATTCAGTTTCTTGTATAACTAAAGAATATACATTTTAATTTCTTTAGTTCATTAGTTAATATTTTCAATTTATTTTTAAGTATTACCTATTTTAACTTAATAAAGACTAGGAAGTTTAATCCTGGTAAAATATAATTTTAAATAAGGAAAATCAATAACAAGAAAAATGTTTGATTTGCATTAAATGTATCTCATTTTCATACAAATTTTTAGTTTTTAGTCAAATATTTTTTTTATATTCAAATCGATCCAAATGCTAATTGTTATAAAGAATTATGTGTAGATATTAATTTTAGAATTTATTAGGAATCATCTATTTACTCACATGGTAAAATGATATTTCATTTAAATTTACTAATATCTTATAATATATGCACAAAACAGGCTAATGTATGTTATACTGCCAAACATTAATTATTGCTTAGCCTTGTTAATATGTCTATACATATTGTTATATCCAATATATATTGTTAGTATGCTGCACATCAATAAAAATACTATTAACTTAAAATGCATTTAAATCTGTATGTTTTACATCAATGAAAATATTTTAAAATAAAAAAAAATTATATTATTGTAAATAATTTGTAACGATTCATGTAATTTATAAAAATGCTTTATCTCAAATGTTAAGATATCAAGGATTTAATCAAAATGGATTCTGTGTAGAATTAGATTCTCCTTCTTGGTTTGGCAAAAAATTTCGGGGATAAAATTTGGTGTCAAAATTTAATTTCTTGTAACCCTGATATTTAGTTTAGCATTAGCTTAGCAGCATAGGTCTACTACTTGGCGATAAAAATATCGCCAACATAATAAGGGATACCCGATTGTAAATGTTTACCATCAAAACTGTATAGTTTTGTTTTATAAACGACAGAAAATTATTGTTGGCAATTCTTTCATTAATGCATGTTGAACGTTTTATAATCAATTATTTTATAACCTATAAATTCCAATTAGGATAATAAATTATTTATATATACATTATTGCTATGTTTGTACAAACACTTTACATAGCGTAGATATTTGTGAATTAAAACACAGGCTTAACGTTTTTGAAATCAAAAAGCTCTTTATTTGAAATCTTAATATTTCATTAAAAAATACTTCTGCAGAAGTAATTGCAAATATACAAAAAGAAAATAAAAATTACTTCTGCAGAAGTAATTGGAATTATGAAATATCATTCTTTTTTTTAAGGTTTACAAGTATTCTAAAATAATTTATTAATTATATACGTAAATAATACATTATTAAAACTGTAAGTCATTATAGTAAAAATGTATAATTTTTATTAAATCATTTATTTATTAAATTAAATTACATGCAAATTCTTTCCTGAATAAAGTTTTGTAAGAATGAAACTGGTAAGACTAATGTTTGTATTAAAAGTAAATACTTTGTTTCAATTCTCATATTCCTTACAAGGATCTAAAAATAAGAATGCTAGAATTCTGCATATTATATTAAATTTTCTAAAAATAATTCTAATCTTTAAAATTCATGAATTCTGAAACACTAACACATACTGTTAATATTCCCTAGAAAATATATTTTAATGAACAATTAAAAGTTCATAATATGCTATTTAAATTTAAATTGCTAACAAAATTTAGAGTTAATGATTTTTCTCAGATTTGTTTTATTGTATAAAAAAATCAGTAATTGTACTTAAATTACTCAAGCGAAATCTTTAATTCTTTGTATATTTGTTTCAGAGGTGTGATGAGGGTGGATATAACACACACAAATAACATAGCTACTCAATAATTTTCAACAGTTTCAGTTCGAAAACTATGCATTAATGCAGTAACTTTATCTACAGATATTTTTTGTTTTATCCACAGATTTTTAAATTGCAACTTATTGAAATCCGACATAACTCTGAAGTACGCTTAGAATCTTTCTAACATTTAAATGATTTCTCTTTTTAAATTGCATATTTACTATTGATAAAATTTAGGTTTAATTAACATCTCAATGAACACAAGAAACGATTGTTCGTTGTTGATCGTTAAAGATGATTTTCCACTACAGATCTAAAATTGGATATACCTAGAACGTACATAATAGTAAATAATTTTTAAAAGAATGAATTCCTGCAAAACATTATATATTTTTAGAATCAACAACAACAAATTAATAGCTAATTTAAAAGCTTTATTAGTTGTAGAAGAGATTTTGACGTTTCTGTTACTTTCATACATAGAATGGATATTAACTGTTTTCGGATGATAGCCACGCATTTGAATTTTATCTGGTGAAAAGGATGTGCATTACTGATTTCAGATTTGTGAGTTTAATATTTGTATAATATTGTAAATTCACATATTTCTATTAAAGTATCACATTTTGTAATGTTAAGAAAAAACTAAGCTGGTAAAATATACAACAAAGCTTCATCCTGCAGTACATTAATTTTAAATATACTTATCTATATGTAGTAGTGGCATAGAAATCACTGGAAATTTCAAATTGATTTCAAATTATATTCAGACAATACACAAATTATTCTTTATAAAATATATTAATATACAAAAGAAAGTAATTAACAGAAATAAAGAAATAGTTGCATGTGATTTAGCTCAACAAACAAAGTATGTCAGAAAGCTGAATAGAAATTGTTATAATTTCTGGTACTTGAGTAAAATGCCTGATTCTTGATTGATAAAAAGTATAAGCTATCATTTTTGTTATTCTAAAATTTCAGCAATTGTTCAGTATTTTTCAACCAGTAAAGAATAATAAAAACGTCTTTCTACTTTATCATGAATAATCTTAGTTATAAAATTTTGCAAGAAAAATAAATTGAAATTTCACAAAGCAAATTACTTTTCTATTTTATCTTATATATTTATATTTTAGGTAAAAAATATTACCCCTAATACATTTTAGAAACTAACAAAAATATAGAATTGATTTCATCAACGATGGCATTTTACACCAAAGTTTTAAAAAAATATGCAACACAAATAAAAAAATATAATTGAGATATAAATAATATTTCCAAAATGTTTAAAACTATCTGCAAACAATTACCATTACAATAATACGTTTTCTATTTTTAATTTGTAATGCATATTATATGTAATTAACATATTATACTTTATTTATATAATATCGTAAATGACTTATATTCAACTTGATTTTCTTAGTTAATTAAAGGTACGCATTATAAATTAACCCAATAATTCACTATTAATTTTCATGTTTTTGTTTTATATGCATTTTTTGAAAATATTAATCAGAATTGTTCATTACTTTAGCTGCATTCATTATAACAAATATGCGGTTACTGCAATATTCATATATAGAAGCCAAGTTCAACTACGTTTAAAAAAGTACTAAGTAAATGCAATTCTCCTACATTTTAAAATCAAAATAAATCTGAAATAAAACATATTTTACTTGAAATTATAGCTTCATTTACTCGTAACACGGTTTACTTGTTATATATTGAAACACATATTTGTAACAAACACCCATTTTTAAAGCACAAGAATTTATGTTAGGGCTTAAGGATTAATCTTGCATTTAAACAAGGATCTTAAATTTTAGGAATAAATTTACACTGATTACTTGCCTGCATCCCAAGTTAGTTTCTTCAATTAAATGAAAGCATATTTACTCCCAAGTAAATCAGATTTCCATATGGTAGCTTTCAAAGTAGATCGCTTAAGTTCTTAAGAATTTTCAAAGTCTCGGCATTTCTTATCACTAAATTTTTCTCCAGTTTCAAATAGCTCTGCTGAAATGATCAGCGTACCATAAATTACCCTTATTTTGAAAATAATCTGACAAATACAAAGTGAAAGATGTTTTAATATTTAAATACCGTTCTATTTAACAAAATTATAAGTTATAGTACATTCAAAAATCACTATTTAGAATTGATAAATAAGTAATTGTGTTTATTAATTAACAAAACTATATAATTAACTAACAATATAAAATAAAATTTTAAAGAAATTTTCTTGCATAAAGATAATTATTTTATTAAGGAATGGCATGTATTATATTGATACTTTTCCACATTTTTGAAGTGTGAGTTATACTTAACCTAAATATTAAAATCGTCTTAAAAACTTTTAATTAAATTTATATTAAATTTAAATATAAATTTTTTTAACACACAAATTATGAAAAATGTTCCCTGAAAATACTCTTCGTACCATTTGACCCTGCAATTGTACCAACTTATCATTTCTATTTACAAAACTGTTAATTTCATCAATTTGTTTTTTTTTCTTTTGAAACAAAATATTTTAAGACTTTCAAATCATTGAAATCATGATAGTACAATTTTTTAGAGTTAAAACATTCTTGCATTTTTTAGTATACTTTATCTCAAAAAGTAAGCAACAGACATAAACATATTATTTAGATGAAAACAATTCATTAATTATGCAATTAAATTTTCACAGGTTATTAAACAGATGAAGATGCAGTGCTGTTCCAAATATTAGTATTATTTATTCAAATAAGCAGTATAAGCAATAATGTCTGCAACTTGTGCTACAAACTGCTTAGTTTCAAATATTCATTGGTAGGACGAGTGAGAAACTCAAATGGAGACGTGGGCTCGATAGTAACGATTCATACTTGCCAGAAGTTAATCACTATCACTTTAAGGAATTATTGTTCATTCCTAAAGAATATAAGTTCTCAAGTCATTAAGGTTTCTTGAAGGATCGTACAGGACAAAAATATATATCTGGAGCATATCCGTGACATGATCTGTTTTGCTTAAGCGAATGCACTGGCCATTATTTCTAATAGTGTTTCAAATGCCATGTATCAATTGAAAACTCGAGCTTACGGTACCTGATCGCCCATTAATTACATTATCGTCCATAAATTGTGTGGAGGAGATCACAAGTCTTCCAGGTATGGAATATATTGGTTGAGGATTGCATCGTAAAAAACACTTGTTGTCGCTAAACCTGGAAGAAATGTATGAAGATCAGTTCGGTTGGTTGGGTTTTCTGGTTCAAGGGAAGATCAGTTCGGATACAGGCTGACATCCTTGACTACATGATGACATCAATATGTTTCATTCAGTGATACTATTTGTAAATCACCTAAATACTCTTTATTACTAAACACAAATGGTTCAAACAAATTGCTTCAACTATTTTAATAGTTCAATATAATTTTCAAAACTATGAACTATCTTTGTTAGATAATATGAAGTACGTCTAATTCAACCTAAAATTTCTAATACGATTTTAATTAATTCGTTTTTAAATGATGCTTAGATTATTACTCGTTTTAATCAATAAAATAAATTTTTGTGCAACAAATAGTAATAAATATGAATCCATCACTTGATAATACATTATAATTTATAATTATTCATAATTAGCATTCAAATTATTACTATTTATAGCATAAAAAATGTATTCCATTGCTCAAAATAAAAAAAATATTTAATTACAACTAATATGTCAAAATATTGCAATTGATCATGTAAATAAATATCACTTAAAGTCATAACATATATTTGGGGCGTACACTTTTTGCGAAAAATCCATTGCTCTTATTAAAATTTTTTCATGATTAAAATATTATTTTAATAAATATTAAGTTAAGTAATAAAATAATGCTAAAAATATATAAATACGTTAAAAGTTTTTAATTACAGAGCTTCCACTGCTAGAAGATATCATGCAACAACAAACAGTAAAGTGATTTTATTAGAAAACAATTTTAAAATTATCTGTACCCCATAGGTAAATATTTTTTTCATGTTAGCACCGCAGAAAATTTGATTGAAAAAATTCCAGATTCAAATATAAAATATACTTTTATGGTATTTAGTATGTTTAAGTATTAAGGAAATAAATAAATAATAGCATAATAATTGATTAATCTTTAAAGCTATAGATTATTCTTAGTCAAGTAATTTCGTTTACCGGTATAACTCTTTTTTTATCCGTATATGTTTTTTGTTTTTCATTTTAAAAAATAAATATGTTCTTAGTATTTATTCGACATAATTTATAATGGCATTTCTGAAAATTAACTAAATATATACCTAGTAGAAAGTATATAAGTTCATAGTCGTTTGATCTAAGTATTGTATAGCTCAGAGGTGGGCAACCTGTGGCTCTTTGAAGGATTATTTGTGGCTCTCAATAAATGTACTCGAGAGAAGATCACGCTCTGCAATTAAAATATAAGTCGACGCCGATAACTGAATTTTGGAAATTTGTACCAGAATTGAAGTTTGCTGAATTAAAAAAGGCTGCATTTCGAAATATTTCAATATTCGAAACAACGTACTTATGTGAATCAATTCATTCCTCCTTAATATTCATAAAATCCAAATACCGATCATAAGTAATTAACCCAACCAGTGTCTCAAACGTGGTAGACCTTTTGAACAGTTTGTTTCTAATCAATTTATTGCCAGCTCAATTGTACACCACAGTTTATTCCAGATTATCGACCCATCTGAGGGTCTTGATGGTGTTTATTTTCATTTGGATATTTCTGTCCAAGTTAACAGACCACTAGATCTTCCAGACTACTTGAAACAGTTAGCTCTGGAAAAATTCAGCCATGTCCCCGTGGATGCTGTTCAATTATATACTGACGGGAGTAGACTTGATAATGGTTGTTCAGGCAGTGGCATCTATATTAGATTTCGGGATAGTGAAATAAAAATCCAGAGAAGAAATCCAGACTTCTGCTCAGTTTTTTGAAGTGAGCTTATTGCAATTCTATATAGATGGTCTGGACTCCGTCATGATGCTTCCGCAGTTAAAGGATGTCTGGATATTTTCTGATAGTACAAGTGCTATTTAGCATTTGGCTGATTTGCATGATGTGAGAAATAGTTCTAGTGCAGACAACCTCAGAAAACTAAAACATCTTTCCTAGAGTCATCATGTCCACTTTCAATGGATTCCGTCCCATGTGAATGTTGCTGGTAATGGAATTGAGGACAGTTTGGCTAGAGTCGGTGCTAGCGATTTCACCACGCTTGCCGCATCTCTTACTGATGTGGAGATTTTTTCTAATTTAGTGCAACAACCATGGTTACCTGGATTGTCCCGCCTGTGCATCCTTGGTACCAGGTGAGGTGTCCTGGTGGCTCCTTGGCTCGGGGCAGCAGTAGACGCGATCAAATTGCACTTGCACGTTTTCTTAGCGACCACCCGCTTTCCATGACTTTCGTAGGTGGTAACAAACATTTCGAGATCTGCATTAAGTGTTCATCGGTGCAGGCCTCTCCTGACCATATTTTATCTTGTTTGGGGCTTACCAAGCAAGACCTAATTAGGTACTCTTTTCTGGTGCTTGACTTTTTTAGGGTGAATGGGCTCATGGACCTGATCTAGCTTTGCTGATCACGGGGATTGGAAACAACAACAGTAATTTACCAATATCTCAAAGAAGTACTGTAGCCAAATTTTAAAGGTTTATCAAGAGATGTGAAATAACTATGTTTACTTCTTAATATTTAAATTCAATAACATATTTCGTACTTTTATTTAAGATTTCAATAAATATAATTTTTGTAAAAAATATTTTAACACTTTTTTTGTATACATTTTAAATACGTATTTAATTGGGGCTCTTGAAAAATTTTAAATTTTAAAAGTTGGCTCGGACTATCAAGGAGCTGGGCCACACCTGGTATAGTTCTACAATTGATAACATAAACTACCAAAAATGGGTTTTTAGGTTTTTGCTTCTTATATTTCTTAATAACTCTTTAGATTCCTTCAAAGAGCATTATCCCATTTTATTACATTTATGAACAGATAATTTTCATATTAATCATATATCTTGGTATCAGCTAATCTTAAAATTCATCAGATATAACGATAAATTCATTAAATATAAATAACATGTTTCAACTGAAGTTATAAGAAAATTTATAACATTTTAATTAATTTTGTATGCATTCCAAATTTGAAAGTTCCAGATAGATAGATAGATATAGATATAAATATAATATGTGCTGTAGTAAATATAGTTTACTATTTCTATAAATGACGGTAAAAATAGTAAGATATGAAGTAGTAATGAAATTAATTATCTTCCGTCCTATGAAAGGACCTTTGATTATTACCGAAATTCCGAAACGACATTCCCTGGTTAACGATGCGCAAGTCGTCGCTAACTATAAATATTGTTAAGATATAATAATGAAAATATATCATGAGATGATATATATTTTATTTTATTATTCTGTACTGGTGTTCCAAAATAAAAAAAATGCACTGAAAAAATCTTATAAATAATAATAAATCCAACAGAAGTAAAACTATTTTTTCACAACTGCTTCTGAGATACATTCTTCAACAACTTGATTAAAAAATAAAGTATTGTTAGAGATTTTGTTTTGAGAGACGTTAATACAATTTAATGGAATATTTTACTTAATATTTCTAGGATATCATATTTGTTAGAAATATTTCATTACTCAAATAAAAATAAATAAATTTGTTAATTAAGAAGTTAAATAAATGTTATAACATTAAACAATATTTTTACTTAAATCAGTATTCTATTGATGGTTATTTATTAAACAAAAATTCTGTAACTTTTAAAAATAATATTTTAAAATAAGGTTTTATATTTAATAACTTAAAGAAATTCTTCTATACATTAAAAAAATTTTAAAGTATATTTGCATTTATTTTAAACATTGTTTATGTAGATGTAAAATTTTACAGTTTTTGTAATCCTCTGAGTACAATTTATTTGGATAAAAACTATTGTTACAATTCATTTAAAATTATATAATCGAAAAGCAGAAAATATTCTGAAATCTTTCAAAAATTTTAAAAATAAATGTGTAACATCTTCTGCTAAATTTTAAGTCACAATGCAAACTAGTTCATAAATATAAAACGAGTGTTTGAGGAACTTATTCTCACTTATATGAATAAGTAATGAAATTCAAATAAGAAATGTTGAATTTCATGTTATGTAAAAACGCAATTGTATTACATTAAACTTGTGGAAAAAATTATTACTAAGCCAGTATATATCTGAATTCCTTGGAGCATAAATTGCCATCGCATGTAACTGCTACTACATGTGCAAAAAGTGTGCATATATTAAGCTTTATTCATCTGAATTGGTTACTTAACTTCAAAGCTAATAATTTAGAATTTCACGGCGTGTATATATATTTAAAAAATGTATATTTCCCTTGAATGTAAGCAGTTTGAAACTATGTATTTAGAATAAATGAACATATTATGAAACATACAGAACAATGTTTAAATTATAATTATAAAACATTTTGAAAAAAAATTACATGCACATAGTGTATTGATAGATTTATGAGAATAAAATATAAAATATTCTACGTCAATGTCGAATATAATTTTTCAGGTGTTGAATAACTACAACTATTAATTAAGATGTTTTAAAGATTAAATGTTTCATTAACAACAGTTAAAAATTTAATTATTTTAATTTACTAAAATTACAATGGATTTAATATACAAACCATTAATTTTCATAATCTTCTTGAATGAATACAAAAGTATGAGTACATAAAATGCGTTAAAAAAGTATGAGAATATTATTTATTTATTAAATTTGTTGCCGCCTACCCTGTGTAGTGGTCAGAATACCTGACTGCGGATAGGGAGGTCCTGGGTTCGAATCCCAGTTCGGGCATGGATGTATTTCCTCTCTCTGTCTATCCTGTCTTTGTCCTTTTACTGTATGAATGGTTGCCAAACCTATAAACGGTTTCCTATGGCATGTGTGTACGGAGGAAGTCGGACTCCACACCAAAATATGGTTCAGTTGGAAAAGTGGAGCAGTGCACCCCATATTGTCAGCCTGGCTTGGCACAAGACAATAACAACATTAAATTTGTTATTATTATGATTATTTTATTTCTTACAGAGTGATTATAAAGTAAAAGTAAATTTCTCTAATATTCTCAATTGTAAAGCTTATAAGTATGGTGCTCAAGTGTCTATAACATCGTAATTCATATTTATTGCTTAGTTAAATTAAATATTAATTGCAAAATAAATTTTAAAAAGTCGTAATACAGATTATCCATTTCCAGCAATATTAAATATTTTCAGCAATTCCAGCAAATTTTAAAATGTATTTTAGTTTGAAAATTAAAATTAATTAATTTTAGTCGGATTTCATATTGCATGTGTTATAGAAAATTATTTTACTTAATAATTTAAAATAATTCAGCTAATATTGACATTAAACACACATTTGGGAGTTATAGTTTGTGATCAGAACAGTAATCTTACCAAATTTACTTAGATTAGCTCTTGAAAATAAAATGAAATAAAAATGTCTTGGTGGTACTAATAACAATAAACAAATCAATAAACCAATGAATTTGCATTACCTTACATATTAACGTTTATGAAATAGTAATTTATCTCTCTATCCTTAATTCGTAGCTAAATTGGCAGAAATTGGTTTGGACGTTACCCTGTCTCTCGCTCTGTTTGTCAGATATAATTATTGTGACTCCTTAGATTACAGTGAAATGTCTTACTGTGAATTTCTTAGTGCTGTTTAAAATTCCTATGACCATAATCTACTTTGGATAATATACAAAAATTTAGACCGATGAGGCAGAACTTTTGCAACAAAAATATTTATGACAGTATTTTTTCAATGCAAAACAGTTTTTACAATGAAAACTTAGAAGTTTATGCACTAATTTGAGCCAACAAAAGAAGCTTACTCATGTAAATATGTATTTTAATATAAAAGAAAGTAGTAAATTATTTTTAAAAATGGTGAAGAAAATTACTATTACTTTATTTTGTTATGTGATATATTTTACGTCTCTCAATCAACCGTCTTGCTTGCTCTCAATGACTGTTCTAAGTGATGTTAAATAAGAATACATTTTCGATGATTTTACAGAAATTTACAAGTAGGAATATTCAAACAGCCAATTTTCAAAATTTAAGAATTTCCAAATATTTATATTCATTTTGTCAAATAATGAAGAAAATTAGAAATAATTCCTTATATATAAATCTACAAGCAATTTATTGTACATTTTGTGACCTTTAATAAGCATCTGTGACATTAATAAATGTACATCTATTGTACATTTATTAATAAATTTTTAAGCTATGATTTGAATATGATTCACTTAACCAATAAATACCTAGAAATTACTCAGTTATGAATATTATTCCAAAATATGCAATTTATGTTCCTAAAATAATGATAATCATTTTACTTCATTATGTTTGAAAAACAAACAGAATAAATATAGAGAGAAATGAAACTGTTACATTACTGAAGTTCATAAACATATAGTGTCTGATAAATTGATGAAATGAAATTTTTGAACATGAAATTTTTTCCCATATCGCCGACACATTGACATGCCAAAGTAAATAAATCATTTAACCGCAGACGTCACATATTTGTTTTAGAGTCTGAAATGACTTAAAAATTATAATTTTTGTAAAAGAAAAAAATATTGTTATTTTTTTTCCAATGCCCTGCTGGTTTAAGATTAATCCTTTCAGCTGTATAAGGTATGAATGAGATGGCATCTTATACAGTGAGCCATATTTGCCCCAAAAGTTAAAGGAGACAGAAGCCTACACACAGAGAGAAAGGAGCATTCATGCCCGAACCAGGATTCAAACCTGGAACTGGCCTTTTATTTAAAGTGTGAAAAAGATATATATATATATATTGTTACAAATTTGTAAATAATGATTATATTTGTCGTAAAATATCTCAGACAGATCAGAAATTCTCACATTTTGGGCAAAAATTGCGGTATTTAGACGTGTTGTAGTTTAAAAGCGGATTTCCTAATGATTTGCGACTTGGCGACAGTTGGCGAGATTCTTGGCGACGGTTGGCGAGATTTTTGGCGACTTGGCGAGAAATCGATACTTCTGGAAACATCCATCACCTAAGCTCTAGGACCAATATTTTTCGAGATAGCCTAGAAGCTTCCAGAACCTTGGCGAAATTGGTAGATTTCTCCGCCAAGTCAGGTATAAATACCGCAGCCCGACCATGGAAGAGTCAGTTTTGTGAAGACAGTCAGTGAGTGAAGACGAATAGTTGTGACTGCTAGTTGTTCTCTGTCTGAGGTATTTGAGACCTGTGATTGGAAGCTGTTTTTTTATTATATCTGACGAATTGTAGCTGTATAATTGTGACTGTTACAGCGGGAATTTCGTTTATTTAGTGAAGTTCTTACGAATAAAAGTCTTGTGTTCATTAAGTGGTTGCTTTATTCAACTCTCAATCGACACGAACCTGTGAAGCTCGGTACAACTGGTGTCAGAATCGGGGTTGAAGAGTTGATGCAGCGTGTCACAAGAAAAATGGATATGGATTTAATGAAAAGTCTTCTCGAAAAATTAGCGGAGCAGATGGCCGAGATGAAAGCTGGACAAGAAGAGATGAAAGCTGGACAAGAAGATATGAAAACCGAGATGAAAGCTGGACAAGAAGAGATGAAAGCTAGACAAGAAGAGATGAAAGCTAGACAAGAAGAGATGAAAGCTGGACAAGAAGAGATTAAAACCGAGATGATGAAAGAGATAAAATCTGGACAGGAGGAACTTAAGAAGGACATTGTAAGTGTTAAAGAAGAATTCTCCAATATCATTCAGGAGAAGATGAATGCAATGGAAGATAAGGTAACTTCAGTTGAAACTAAAGTTCTGGAGATAGAAGAAAACGTTGAAGAAGCATTAGACAATATGAATAAGAAGATTGAAAGCTTGGAGAAGCAAATATCAAACAAACATGAGGAACCCAACGTGACATTTGTGCCTTCCCTAGCCAATATTAAACTCTCAACATTTGATGGGAAATCATCCTGGCAAGTATACAAGACCCAGTTTATGATGGTAGCGGAAGCTAATGGATGGAATCCCCGAGCCCAAGCTTTTCACCTGGCGGCTTCTTTAAGAGGAGACGCGGCTGACATCCTCGAGACGCTTCCGGAGGAGCAGAGGCACGATTTCCAAGCCCTATCGAGTGCGCTTGAGCTGCGGTTTGGAGATAAGTGCACTAAAGAATATAGCAGACTACAGTTAAAGTCCCGCTATCAAAAAGCGGGTGAAAGTCTTCAAGAATTGGCTGCCGATATTCAGCGACTTTCCCATCTAGCATTTTCGGACTGCCCAGCTGAGACACGTCAAGATCTGGCTCTCCATCACTTCATCGATAGTGTGAGGGATCCGGAGATACAGAAAACACTTAGACTCGCCGATGTCAAAGATATTGGATCTGCCCTAGTCTACGCACATAAGATAGAGGCTGCCCAGCAGGCCGCGCGTAAAGACCGGCACTCAATCAGAGCCGTCTCTACTACTGATACGGACTATGATCTCAGAAAGCAAATCGAAGATCTGCGGCGAAAATTCCGTAACTTAGAATTGAGTAAAGGTGGCAGAAACACGAAAATTCAGTGTTGGACTTGCGGTGCAGTCGGACACGTTCAGAGAGACTGCCCGAAACGAAAAAATGGTGGAAATGATCTTCCACCACAGCAGGGAAACTAATATGTGGCCATCTCGCGGGGCGGAGATGTCCAGAGAGTCAGAAGCCCCATTTCAAATTGTTTCACATTTCTTCCGTAAGTAGCGGCGACAACGGACTTTTCGTTATGGGACATGTCAACGAAGTTCCCTGCAGAATGATAATCGATACTGGAGCCAACGTAACTATCATTAGGACAGATTTGGCTCGCAAACTTGGTGACAAACTCATCTGGACGCCGCCCTGCATTACCCTCCAAACTGTGACAGGTGACAAGATTAAAGTGCATGGAAAAATAAATCTAAACATTGCATTTGGTAATGCCGTGTACCATCATATGGCATATGTCGCTGATATAAATGACGAATTTATTCTCGGATTGGACTTTCTCAAAGAAAACCATTTCAAGTTAGATTTTAAAAATAATGAACTACACTCATGTTCTGAAGACATAGCGATTTTTAAGACGAAATATTCAGATATTAAAACAGTCCATCATATAACTGCGAAGAGTGAAACAACATTACCACCAAGAACTGAGACAATAGTTTGCGGAGCTCTTTCAGAAGATAATAATTTTCATTATGGATTGACTGAATATCCAGATTCCGACAATAGCGTTAAAGGAGTACTAGTGGCTTCTTCACTCGTCGACCTTTCACGAAATGTAATCCCGGTAAGAGTTGCTAATCTAAGTAATAAGGTAAAACTTATAAAAGAAGGAGAAGTGCTAGCGACTTGCACTCCAGTGACCTGTATTAACCGAAATTGTCAAGCCACACTATCTGAGCCTCCTGACACTCTAATTAATGAACTCCTTCAGAGAGCAGAGTTAGATGATAAACAGAGGAATGCTGCAAGAAATTTATTATTAGAATTCGGAGATCTCTTTTCCAAGAAATCAGATGATGTTGGGCGAACCAAATTGACGCAGCACCGAATCAATACAGGAAATCATCCACCCATTAAACAACATCCGAGAAGATTGCCATTCGCTAAGCAGGAAGAGGTGGATAATCTTCTGATGGAAATGCAGCAGAATGACATTATTGAGCCATCAGAGAGTCCTTGGGCTTCGCCTATTGTTTTAGTTCGGAAGAAAGATGGTTCTACCCGATTCTGCGTTGACTATCGTCGGTTAAACAACATCACTAAAAAAGATAGTTACCCTCTTCCTAGGATTGACGATACACTTGATGCTTTATCCGGAAAACAATGGTTTTCGACTTTGGATCTCAAGAGTGGTTATTGGCAAGTAGAGATACATCCTGAGGATCGAGAAAAGACTGCATTCACCACAGGACAAGGACTTTGGCAGTTCAAGGTTATGCCATTTGGGCTTTGCAATGCACCTGCAACGTTTGAGCGCCTGATGGAGACAGTATTACGAGGACTTTCCTACGAAGCCTGTTTGGTATATTTGGACGATATCATTATTGTAGGGCGCACATTCGAAGACCATTTAAGAAACATCCGAAAGGTGCTGGAAAAATTAAAAATGGCCAACCTGAAGCTGAATCCTTGCAAATGTAATTTATTCCGACGTGAAGTAAGCTATCTGGGACACATTATCTCTGCTGAAGGTGTAAGAACAGATCCTGAAAAGATCTCCGCAGTTAAGGACTGGAGTCGTCCAAAAGATGTCCACCAATTAAGAAGTTTTCTTGGACTATGCACATATTACAGGAAATTTGTTAAGGGTTTTTCAAGTATTGCCAGACCTCTTCACAAGTTGACAGAAGTTAAACAGAGATTTCTATGGACAGATGAATGTGAGAAAGCTTTTAAACAACTGAAGGAGGCGTTGACATCTTCGCCCGTTCTTGCATATCCCCAGCCCGAAAAATTATTCATTTTAGATACGGATGCCAGCAACGAAAATATCGGAGCTGTTTTGTCGCAAGAAATTGATGATAAAGAATATGTCATTGCTTATTGGAGTAAATGTCTATCGAAACCAGAGCGGAATTACTGTACAACCAGGAAGGAATTGCTGGCAATCGTTAAAGCCATAGAACATTTCCACCATTATCTCTATGGAAGAAAGTTCTTGCTCCGGACAGATCACGCATCCTTAACCTGGCTTTTAAATTTTAAAAATCCGGAAGGACAGGTAGCCAGATGGATTCAACGACTCCAGGAGTTTGACTTTGAAATACGTCATCGCAAAGGAACTCTTCATGGAAATGCTGATGCACTATCAAGGAAGCCGTGTAATGAAAGCTGCCGATACTGTTCTAGAGTAGAGAAGAACTATCAGCTGATAAATACTTCGGTACGCCAAGTTACTGTTTCACCTCCATCAAAACCAGACCCATGGAGTGATGAAGGACTTAGGGAAGCCCAAAAAGAAGACCCAGATATAAATCCAATTCTTGAATTGAAAGAATCTTCTAGTATGAGACCAAGTTGGCAGGATATCTCCACCTACAGTCCTGCTACTAAGCAATATTGGGCTCTTTGGGACTCACTCCATATAAGAAATGGTGTCTTATACAGGAAATGGGAGTCCGATGATGGACGTAATTTCAAATGGCAGCTTGTTCTTCCAAAATCAAGAATTTCAGATGTTTTGAAAGAATTGCACAGTAGCTCAACTGGAGGCCACTTCGGAGTAATGAAAACTCTACAGAAAGTTCGAGAACGCTTCTATTGGAGCAAAACGAGACAAGATGTAGAGAAATGGTGCCAATCTTGTGATGACTGTGCGGCACGTAAAGGACCGAAGAAACGTAGCCGAGGAAGGTTGCAGCGGTACAACGTAGGAGCACCTTTTGAGAGGATAGCATTGGACATTTTGGGTCCTTTACCACGATCCTCAAATGGCAACAAATACATACTAGTTGTCATGGACTACTTTACTAAGTGGCCTGAAGCGTTTGCAATCCCCGATCAAGAGGCGACTACAGTAGCCGAGGTTCTAGTGCAACAATGGGTTTCCAGATTCGGCACACCCTTACAAATTCATTCTGATCAAGGGACAAATTTCACCTCTGTTGTGTTTAAAGGAATGTGTCAAATTCTCGGAATAGACAAGACGCAGACCACGCCACTACACCCACAATCGGATGGCATGGTAGAGAGGTTTAACAGAACCATCTTGAATAACCTCTCCCTTATGGTTTCCAGAAATCAGCAAGATTGGGATTTGAAGCTACCGCTGTTTCTGCTTGCATATCGCAGTGCTGTCCATGAGACTACCGGATATACTCCTTCACAGATGCTCTTTGGTCGCGAACTTCGTCTCCCTTGTGATCTTCAGTTTGGTCGTCCACCGGATACATCTTCATCGCCAGAGGAATACCTTCGAGACCTTCAGGCACGTCTTGAAGATGTCCATAACTTCGCTCGAGACCGAATCAACCTGACGACCGAAAGAATGAAGACAAGGTATGACACAAGAGCGACGGGACATGAATTCCAAGAAGGTGACAAAGTTTGGTTGTGGAACCCGATTCGACGTAAAGGACTTTCTCCAAAGTTGCAAGCCAACTGGGAAGGTCCCTACACAGTCCTAAAAAGACTGAACGACGTCGTGGTTCGTATAAGAAAATCATCTGCTTCAAAACCAAAGGTAGTACATTATGATAGATTAGCTCCTTATCGTAATGTAGAGTAAAAATCAGTAGACCATGGTCTGTTTGTAAATAGTATAGATAATTTTAATCTTTTCTATTTTCTTGTATTTTTAGTTGCTTGTGTATGTAATGTGCTCTGTATCCTCTTGAAATGTAAATTCTTTTATATTAAATTTGGCCTCCTATCAGGGGATTGTACTGCCCGGGACGTGCAGTCCTTGAGAGGGGGGCAATGTTACAAATTTGTAAATAATGATTATATTTGTCTTAAAATATCTCAGACAGATCAGAAATTCTCACATTTTGGGCAAAAATTGCGGTATTTAGACGTGTTGTAGTTTAAAAGCGGATTTCCTAATGATTTGGCGACTTGGCGACAGTTGGCGAGATTCTTGGCGACTTGGCGACGGTTGGCGAGATTTTTGGCGACTTGGCGAGAAATCGATACTTCTGGAAACATCCATCACCTAAGCTCTAGGACCAATATTTTTCGAGATAGCCTAGAAGCTTCCAGAACCTTGGCGAAATTGGTAGATTTCTCCGCCAAGTCAGGTATAAATACCGCAGCCCGACATGGAAGAGTCAGTTTTGTGAAGACAGTCAGTGAGTGAAGACGAATAGTTGTGACTGCTAGTTGTTCTCTGTCTGAGGTATTTGAGACCTGTGATTGGAAGCTGTTTTTTTATTATATCTGACGAATTGTAGCTGTATAATTGTGACTGTTACAGCGGGAATTTCGTTTATTTAGTGAAGTTCTTACGAATAAAAGTCTTGTGTTCATTAAGTGGTTGCTTTATTCAACTCTCAATCGACACGAACCTGTGAAGCTCGGTACAATATATATATATATATATATATATATATATATATATATATATATATATATATATATATATATATATATATATATATAAATGACAACAAATGTTTCGGAATAACAAGGTTTATTTTCTAACTTTTCGAAATGACCTGTGATATTTTAGTGTACTTGTGAGGTAAGATTTTATGTTAGATGAAATATAAGTATTCTTGCTTAGAGAACATATTTTAATGTATAGTAATATCGTTTAGAGTTAAAAATCTTTTTCCGCATTACATTGTCAAAATTTCAAGAGCATTAAAATACGCTTAAATAGTAGAGACAATGGAAAATAATTTTAGATGATTTCCTTTGTAATATCTGTTAAATAACTGAAAGTTATTTTCAAAATTATACTGAAAAAGACTCTTAAGAACGAAGAAAATATGGCAATGTTTCGTTTGTTTACAGTTTCACCAATAATCTGCAAACGACAAAAGAATTATTCATGCAAGAATTAAAATGCATATTTTCACACTAAAAATAATTTGAAATGACGTATTTAGTTTACAAGTGTGAGTTCTAAAAATTTGTAATTTAAAATGTATAATTAAAATAAGTAAATACTGAAAATAAGAACTGAATGAAAATAAGAAAATAAGAATTAAGCGAAAGAATTTATAAAAATAAAGTATGAAATGAGAAACATGAAGCGTATATCATTTATACACTTTAAAAAATCTTATTAAAATTCATATTTCCATTATTCTAAGATTTATATAGGCTTCATAACAAAAGACCTCCAGCCCTGTTCTAACCCTCTCAAAAGACACTGATAGTCTCAGCTCTATATGAGCGTTTAGGTCTCCCGTCCTGATAGGACTAAAGATTTAAATACTGATTGTGAACTGGCAAAAACGCGTGAAAATACAGTTACAGAGTTAAGAGTTAACACTTGAGAAATAATTTAGTCTTGAAATATTACATATATTCTATTTAATTTCAATAATAAGTATAAGTAATTTCTGACGCTACATAATAAGTAATTTCTGATGCCTAATATTTTAAATATAATGAGTATATTTCAATACCCTAATATTCAAAATATGGAGTACTCTATTTTTAATGTGACGCGTGCCTTTAAACGATCGCGTGAATTTGTCATATCCAATACTTAATTATAAAGGCAGACAAAACATGAAAGTAATTATGTGGTAAAATTTGTTAATTAAAATTTAACAGATAAAAAATAGTATTTAGCTTCAGAAATTAAATAAAATTTTATATAAATTACAGTTTTGTTAATCATTATTAGTATGGATTATATTAAACTTATGGGTAGTTTGATTTAACTTTGATATAATTTAAGAACACTCTTCCATAGGCAAAATAATAGGCCAGTCTTAAACGCACAGGTAATACTTCAAACTAAATGGAATGTATTAAAATATTCCTCATTATAGTTTTAATTATTAAAATTTTTGAAAATAATAATTTAAAATTAGTCTATCTTAATAAAAATTAGTCTAGTATTATTACATTTAGTAAAAAGAAATATTTAACAATGTCGAGTTTTCAAACATATTCCCAAGCTAATGAGTTTTCTTTCATTTATTCCTAGTTTTATAATTATTTCACAAATACTGGATTAAGTAAAGTTTTTTCGTTGTCGAAAATATAAGAAAAAATAAGCTCAAAACAATTGCTTTTATGTATTAGAATAGAAAATCTTATTATATTTATGCAAAAGATATTTGACTTAAATTTATTTAAATAACATATTTACAGAACATTAGTTTTTAATTTATAGAGAATTTAAAGCAAATACTTAAAAATTATTAGTAAAATGAATTCAGTTTTTATATTTATTTGCAAGTGAAATAAATAATTAACGAAACTTCCTAACTAAAAAACGGTAAATAATTTTATAATGATCTGAAATTAGTGATGTATTTGCAAAATTATTATATTTAATAGATTAATTTAGATAAATTAATCTTTTAAATAAATTAATATATTTAATAGAATAATAATAATTTAATAATTTTATTAATAATTTAATAATTAATTAATTAATTTTAATAATTGATGTATTTAATAATTTACCAATTTGTAATTTCATTTGACAGAATAAGAAAAATATTTTCATATTGTACAAAAATTCTTCATAGCTTATTTTATACATTGAATACATATGAAATTAAAAATAATAAGCAATATTTTTAACACGAAGAAATTTAGAAACATTATAATGCTGAATTACAAATGCATTTTTTAGTAATTAAGGAAATTAAAATGAAGCATTTTTAAAACTGGTTATAAATATGACTGAAAAAAAATTCATGCAATTTTTTGCTGTTATTCTCTTCATATATTTATTATAATCATGAATGTACAAAAGTATCGAAAATATTTTAATATTTAGATAACTTAGTTGGCATCATAAATTATGCTTCATATCGACAACGTAATTTTGTAAATTACTCTCCACCAGTGATCTCTATTGTTTTAAAAACGTGAAATGGAATCTCTAACAATTAAATTTGTTTATTTCTCCATCAAAATGTTTCAACTACTCGCTAGTAATCAATTATTAAAATTACTGGAATTTAATGAAGCGTTGTTTGAAATAGATATATATTCATGTTTGTTGCTTGAAGTATATTTCTTAGTTATTATTTCACTTTGAATCCATTAACATTTTAATCAGCAGGAATTCAAAGCAATTCTTACCTTAAGGCTCTTTTTAACTATTAATTGCATGCATTAAGAAATACAGAAATCAAGTTGTAACTATAACGAAAATTAAAAATTAGGAGTTTGTCATAAAATCCTCATAAAATCTAGCATAAAGTTAGAATATTATTAGAGTTTGAAATATATTTCAAATAATGTATGAAAGCAGCAACTTTACGAAGAATAAAATTAAGTATTAGGTGAAAAAGAAGTTCAAGATAAGTAAATAATGTGTAACATTCATAATATATCCAAAAATAATATCTAATTCTATACGTACTTGTTAAAAGCTTAGAAAAAAATATAAGTTTTGCAAAAATCCATAGATTTATCTGCAATTATTTAAATCTATATGCAAATATTTTATTATTAAAATAACATTATTTTAAAAATAAACAACAGCTTCAATTACCTGTATTTTAAGAAGTGTTTATTATATTTGTAATTATATACGGCTATTTACCAGGGAAAAATATATAATTAAATTTCAAAATTTGTAATATATAATTTTTTCACCTCTCCAAGCATTTCTCATAGTGAGTTTTAGTATAAAGATACATCACATATTACCAGCTTAAACACAGTAATTTAACTAATTCTTGAAATAACTTTATTTTAGAAAACATAATAAATCTTCAAAGTGTATTGTTATTATAATACTTAATCATTTATTACTTTGCTTTTCTTCTAATATCTCTTATAAATCTTCAAAATTTGTCCATTTAATATTTCTGTTATTTAGAAAAGACAACATGTTTGGTTTTAATTAATTGAACAATTTTATTTTTTCTTAAGCATAATAATGCAAATAAGATTTAATTAAAAACATATCAGTGAATAATACAAAAAGCATGTTGAGTGTTTTCTAAAACTTTATATTGAAATCTTAAATAAAAAATAATTATTTAGAAAATAATTATTTTTGTTTGTAATGGAATTATTTTAAATTTGATAACGAAACAGTTAAAATAAAATTTGTAACAATCTAAATTTTATAAAATCCAAAATATATTTATCAATTAGATAACCATTTCATAAATTTATGTATAATTAGGTATTGCATACAAATTAAATTTGACATTTTATATTTTGGAAAAACTTGAATTTTTTTAAACCATTGCAAATATGCTAAACTATAATGATATATATATATATATATATATATATATATATATATATATATATATATATATATATTGTATATTATTTATATAAACTAAAGTAGAATATCTTAAACTGATTCATTTCTGAAAAGATTACATAAAAAAGCAACATCATTGCAGCTTAACAGGTGGTTGCATTGCATCCACTGAATTGAAAATATATATTTGAAACTAAAGAGCCCTCGTTTACTGTTTATTTATCTGAGCAACGAGAAAAGAGAGTATGGGATCTTAGTTGAAATACATACAACCACATTTTATCTGCAGACTCTCAAATCATTGTGAGAGAAAGAATAATGATGATGGTGCAGGCAACTCCCCCTAAATTCGATTTTCCCTTGAACCGTAACTCTTATTTTGAGAAAACCTTCTTTGACTGTTTCTGATTTGGGGAAAATTTTCTTTATATTGTTTTCATGCGATGAAACGTGGGCAGAAAACATATTCTTTTTACTTCCTGTTTGAGGCAATTTACTTACCTTATGTTTTCGCTCCATTCGTTGGAAGCAGACAATTGAGTTATACACCGCGTTGGTCATATATTTCTTTTGAAATGGGAAATGGGTGGGTAGTTTTGCTTTGTCAACCAGCGTTTGAAGTGCAAGTATTTTGAAGAGTAAATTGCAAGAATTATTGTTGGAAAGTTATTTTGTAATGATAGTGATTTAAATATATCACAATCATTAAATAAAAATTACACTTTCACGATCTATTTCAAATTCTCTGAAATTATGGTTCAGTCAACAAACCATAAATGATATCAGAATGATTATTGCGAGGGTATTCAAATAATATATTTGCATTCAATGGAGCAAATATTTAATTTATATACGTAGTTTTTGCTATTCCTTTTCTTACATTTCTAGATAATGTGATGCAGTTAACAGGACAAATGCCCAATTGGAAATGCCAAACTGGTAGTCTACAGATCAAGTTTTAGTTTAAATTGCATAAGTATGCATGCTGAAGTTACCACTTTTTTACATAGAACAAAACTATGAAAATATTCTTAAGTTAGATAATAGTTTTAAATAATATTAAAAAAAAAACGTCGTATTTCCATGAATGCTTTAAGAAAATTATTCATCTAATATAATAGTCTGACTCATAAACCTCATTAAAAAGGAAAGCATGATGCATTCATAATAAATAAATGCATAAGTCATTTTATTATTAACAATTAAATAAAATTGGGATATAATGGAAAAACAAGACATTTCTTCTTTCAGATTTATTATAAATTACGATTCTTCTGAAAAATTAAAATATGTTTATAAAATATATAAAAATAAACCATTTTTTAGTTTATTTTCCTATTAGTATTATATAATTTCGGAACAAGTTCAGTTTCCCCATACACTGATTTCTCTCCAAATCTGGTAACCGTTGTTTACGTTGTAGTGTTGCCGATTTCAGCTTTTGTGTAGTGTTGCCAAATTTAGTTTTTGTTACTATTTTTTTTCGTTGCCAGATTCCGTTTTTCTCGTGTTTTTAAATAATTTTTACGTTTATATATGTGCTTTTTTTTAGTGGCAATAGCTTGTTTAGTTTCACTTCGAGAACTTTCCAGAACTTACTTTGCTAATTGTTCTACGTTTTAATTGCTAGTCATTTTAATTTCGTTTACTTTTGCTAATGGAATCAATGGATTTCCCGCTCTTGTGTTTCGTTGTCTCCAGTGTCCAATTATCGTGAATTTTTTTTTACTATTTCTTTTATATTATTTACTTTTATTTGGTTTAATTTTAATATATATTTTTTATTAAATGATATATTTTATTTTATATATTAAAAATCTTTAAATATTCTTTTTTCCTTATTTCGTTTTCTTAATTAATTATCTTTTTATTGTTTTAATTACGTTATTTATTGTTTTAATTAAAAATGTTAAAAATGTTGTCGAAAAATATCAACAAATTCTATTATCTAAAATTAAAGATAATAATGATGGATTTTTGCCCAGGATTCCAAATTATTAATTAATTTAAGATTCGCAAGTATTAATTTTTTTAACGGAAATTGGATTTGGAGAAGGTGTAATTATTTTATTTAAATTCTATTGCTTACGTGTATTTTTTGTTGTATTCTTTTTTCATTTTTATGTACTCAAAATGTGTATATATTTAAAAAATAATTTATTCGTGTTTTTTTTTAAATTTTAAAAAATGTTTATATTTGAAAAATAAGTTTTTCCATGCTTTTTTTTAAATTTTATAAAGTATATATATTTAGAAAAATATTTTTGCAAGCTTTTTTTGTAAAATTAGATAATTAATTTTACTGAAATGTGACACTGGTGACAAACGAATAAAATGTCGAAATAAATATACCAATCAGCATGTCAGCTTAAATTCATATCAAGTAAGTCCGTTATTTATATTTATTTCCCTTTTTAAATTTTCTGAAAATGCTTATTTTTCGATCGAACTTAGGGAAATTTCTCGTTTTAATAAACGCGCGCCTAGCTTGGCGACAAAAAAATTCGCCGCGTCGCCAAGTGTATGGGGATACTGAACTTGTTCCATAATTTCTTCTTTAATAGAAATTAAAAATGTGTTATCCCGGAGTATATATATATATATATATATATATATATATATATATATATATATATATATATATATATATATATATATATATATATATATATATATATATATATATATATATATATATATATATCTTTATCTTTACTTTTATATTATCTTCTTAAAGTTTTATTATTCTTTTTTAAAGTTAAAATTCAAAAATGCTGCTTACGAGATCTTTTCTCGTCATTTTGCATTATAATGAGTTTACATGATGTTACAGTATCACTTATTTACAGTTTTTTGCAAATTTTAATATCATGTAAAAAATGTGCAGAAATTACTTACATAGTACATTATACACAGTCAGATCACATTAATGTCATCATCAAGTATTTTCAACTTCGACGATAAATAACCAATTACTTTGTGGCAAGAAGAAGAATACTGCAGTTGTGTGTATGAGGGCTTCGATAAACATTGGAATTGGCACAAGCAGAAACGGAAAGATTTACCCAACGTCTGAAAGACCCCAATCTTTGGCTTTTGGGGTAAGGATGAAACCAATTCCAAAACGGTTAAACTTGTGAACTGTTCGCGTGTCACTATAGTCCGCCACACACGATAGGATTTTTCGCTTGGATTTGTTGAAGGGAGTAGAAAGTAACTAAGCAAACACTTTCCTCCAATTCTGCTGACCACAGTAGGGGAGGCACATTTGGAGTAGGAAGCCATTTTTCAACATTTATTGCATTTGGCTTAAAATGTGTGCCTTGTAAATGGAAATCGAAAATCGCCAAAAATTTCAATCATTTAAAAGAGTTTTTCTGTCTCTTTTATGATTTGCCGTATTTATATGTCTTTTTAGTTTTTATTGTTGTACTCATTTGTCTGCTTGTAACGTCTGCCATTAAATGTTATCATAGTAAAATAAGTAACATGAGTAAATTAGGCACAGAAATATTATTGGCTGTTGCTTTGGACTGTGATGATGGGGAAAATAAAACAAACAATAAAAAAAGAAATGGGCATAAAATTGGTTGCTCCAGCGTGAAACTCTTTCACATCTAAATTTGATTACAGAAATACAGTCGGAAGATAAAGATTTCTTTAATTACATGAGAATGAATGAAAAATTGTATGCAACGTTGTTGGATAAGGTAACAACTTTCATTATAAGAAAAGATACATCCATGAGCTCATCTTTAAGTTCTCATTAACCATTTAGTGCAACTTCGCGCTCTCTGACAAGCGGTATTAATTAAAGAGCCACATTAGTACATCAAAAAGTTTATCTATCGAGTATTAATTATTATTATTTATTAGTAGATATAAAATCAATTATTAATTTGTTATCTATTATCCAAGCATTCTTAGATTTTATAATATTTTCTTAAATGATTTTTAAATAAAAGGGAAACAAATTTACATTTACCAAATGATAAATCATAATTGAAAGTGCATTTCATTTCAATTTCGCTTAAAGGTGAATAATTTTCTTTTGTTATTATTAATCAATTTATTATTTTAAATTATCTAATTTTATTATTGTTTAATTATATTAAGAATATTTAAAGAAAACACGTCGAAACGTAGTGATTTCCGAGGAATCACATTTTATGATCCATCGAATCAATGAAAATTGGCGTATACAACATGAAATTTCTGCAAGTAAACACCATGCAGTTATTGCCGAAATGCTCCAGACAGGAGATGAAAGCATTATAGTCTAAAAAATGTTCTCCTAGTATTTTCTGGGTTCACGCATCAGTGCAAAAGACACAGTGGATTAATAAAAGTATGCAATTTTCCTTGTAGATCATATCCACTGATATACATGCATGGTTTTTACTTCAACATTCACCAGCAGGACATTGCAAGGTGTCAATATAGCTAGCAATATGCATGCGTGGTTAGAAGAGCTCCAGTTCTGATTTCACCATTCTCTCCTGAACAGCAACATAACAAGAATTTATAAGAGTGAAGATAGATTTTAGATTAGATTTAAGATAGGGTGGTTTTAAAAATAATCCAGTACCATGACCATAGGTCTATTGTACTATACACCTCAGAAAGCCCTATTTGAAGAGACCAGTGGCTGAAGCAAAATTCAGCATACATTTTACAAAAATTTCCTACAACATCCAAGGTTCAATCAAATGCTGACCCAGGTATTCAAATCCATTTGCAGAAAAAGTTTTACATTCACATAAGATGTGCATTGAAGTTTCTTCCATAGAATGACAACCTCTACAACTAGGATGATCTGAAATTTCCATTATGGTGAGATGTCTTTTAAGGTGGCAGTGTCCTGTAAGTAGTCCCACTGCCTTTCCTTATACTTCTTTTATTGAGCTTTAATAATTATTTTTACCTTTTACTAGGGCATATGCTAATTAATAGTCTTGCTTGTCTTTGATCATTGGCATTATACCAGTTCATAAACTGTTGTTTTCTGAAGAGATCAAAGACGTTTTATCTGATCAATTCTTTTGAAATACCTAGCACTGGTTCAGGACCAAAAAAAGTCAGTTGTTGATCCATTCCTTGCTAGCTCATCAGCTAATTCATTGCCAGGAACACCAAAGTGACCAGGCACCAACATTAAAGTGATGGGGTTATTATTAGCTAATTTACACAGAGTGAGATAACATTCCCAGGCAAGAAGAGAAGTTACAGTAGACCTCTGTAGAGCTAGTAATGCAACTTGACTGTCAAAACAGATAATTATTCTTGTACGAGAATAATTTTTATCCAAGCATATTCTACTGCACATAAGAATGACTAAGACTTCTGCTTGGAAAATAGTTGTATGTTGACCCAAAGGGAATGATAACTTCGTGCCATCAGCTGGACAACAAATACCAGCCCCAGTGTTGGAATTCATTTTTGAGCCATCAGTATACCAGTAAATACAGTTTTCACTGATGGCAAAATTATTCCAATCTTCTCTCAAGGGAAATTGGATTTTATAAGGCTTATCAAAAGCATATTTAACAATCGGGTAAGCATACTTATAAAAGAATGACTAGTTACGTCAGCATTGAGGTTCTCACAAGACAAAACTTAAAGTAATCCTTCCACTGACCTGTATTTTTAATACTCTTCATGCTAAGTGTTGCTTATGCTTAAATACGCTTGTAAAGAGGATGCATACCAAGCAAAATCTCCAGTGTAAATGTGGGAGTAGTTCTAATACACCTAAAAACAGCTACACAAAGCATCTTTAAAGTTTTGTTAATTCTGCCTTGGCAGTTTCATTTTTGATTTTATGCCACCAGACCATTGAGCCATAGGTAATAATGGGACAAATGATCACAGTGTTCAACTAATATAATTTTGGGATTCAAAGTTCTTCCTTTAACTTTCTTGCAACAAGTTAATTCTTGACCAAAAAAGTTATCTATTACAGATTAAGATTATTGTTTTTGTGAAGGCAATCATTGTGGTTTTTCGAGGATTCACAGAAAGGCTTTCTTCTTTACACCAAGTCTCAACATGTTTGAGGGTGTTGGACATAGTGCTAGAGAGTGTTTAACCAAACTTACATCTGATGATTATAACTTAATCATCTGCATACCCAATGGTGGTTATGCCTGGTTTTTTAACACCTCTAAAAGGGAATCTACAACACAGCACCATAAGATGGGTAAAAGAACCCACCCTGTGTACAATCAGCTTTGGCTTGGATCATCATGTTTTCACCTAAAAATAAGGCACTGAAAAACCTGTTATTGAGCAGATTTTTTATCCAAGAACAGATTGGGTCATTAATTCCCTTTCTAGCAAGAGATTGTAAAATAGTTTCAATGGGTACCTTATCAAAGGCACCTTTAATATCTAAGAAAACAGCTAAAGCAAGTTCCTTAGCCTTAAAGTTCTTCTTCAAAATGAATGATAGATTGTAGATCGCTCTATTGGTGGATCTACCAGGTTGATATGCCTATTGAGAGTCAGAAAGGGATTTTTTCCTCTAAGTAAACTTCTCTAATATTTCTGTCTATCAGCTTTTTAATTACCTTTAGAAGAAACTACGTTAAGCTGATAGGTCTAAAAGATTTAGCTTTTTAGTAATTATCTTTCCCTATTTTAGGAATAAAAATTATTTTTATGCCTCTAGGCAAC
The DNA here is from genome assembly GCA_037975125.1 of Latrodectus hesperus. Taxonomy (NCBI): domain Eukaryota; kingdom Metazoa; phylum Arthropoda; class Arachnida; order Araneae; family Theridiidae; genus Latrodectus; species Latrodectus hesperus. Next base: position 20,263,665 of record CM075851.1, read on the forward strand.
ATGTATATGGCCAAAGGTTATACTTCCCCTAAAATTTCTACAGACAATTAGAATAATGCATTGGACTCCCTCAATAAGCAAAGCAGGTACAATTCCATCCATTCCCGGAGATTAAAAAAGTTTAAAGGACATTATTGCAAATTTTGTTCGATCATAAGTTATGATTTTTTTGGCAACATCCTATTTACTTCTACCACAATTTGATGTAGAGAGCGTAAAGTTAGGATTTCTATTTATTTCGTTGGAACCTTGAAAATGAACTCTGAATAGTTCAGTTTGGGTCTCTCTCCCAGATTCCGAAAACTTAACCTTCGGCAATTTAAGAGTGTTTAGACAGCAGTTCCTGTCTTTAGACATTATTTTAACGAGTCTTGCTGTAGCAGTCACAGTTTTAATGTCAGTGCAGTAATTTTGCCAAGAATTCTGTTTAGAATTCCTGATAGCTTTTTTATATGTGGTAAGTGCCAGTTTATGTTTCCGCTATTCACCATTCTTTTTGGCTCTGTTAAAGAGCTTTCTACATTGTCTCCGTAATTTACCTAACTCTTTAGATCACCAAGGAACTAACCTTGGCGAACAAGTATTGCTGAGAGTGAAGATAAGAAATTACGTTTGTATTCTCGATAAGCTTAAAATAATATATATTCAATTTCATGTTAATCTATTTTCAGCAAGCTGATAGGTATTCAAAAAAATAATAAATAAAATAAAAGAATTCAGAGAGAACTGAAATTTACATCCAACTATTTTTAAAACTTTCGTTTCTAAGATAATAATACAATACAATGATATTTTGTTCTGCAAATTCAGTTAGATTCCTAACTGGCGACATACTGTCTTATCGCACACAGAAAATGTTCTAATACACTATCGGAAATAGATAGAGAAATTATTTAATCATAATTGCTACTATATTAATTAGAAGCATTTCAAAAATCCATAAAGAAATTTATCGTATGTACATTAATTAATTACAAAATGTAGAAGATCCTTAAAATGTTTCAACTAATATTTTTTTCAGTGAATTTAAAAGTGCAAAAGCTTTTAAAGCTACAGAAGACAGGGAGCTATAGGACAGACAGTTATATTTTCTTTTGATCATTCTATTAAATGTTATATATTTTGATACGAGGGACTTTTATAACTAATAATTATTATTGACTACTTGTTAAATATTATTTTGAATTAAAATTTATTTATTTATTTCTTCAATTTAATATTTATAAAATCAAATTGCTTCAAAATTTTTCAATTAACATTTGTTATACATGCACTTATTTCAAACAGCATTTTGAAATTAAATAATTTCCTTCAAATTTCATATATACATGTAATCTCTGTTCTCAACATGTAATGTATATCCAATGTCACTTCTTTTGCCAACAACATTTATTCATAACTTATATAAAACTAAACTACTGTGAATGATGTTTTTATAAAACAAATTACTGAAATGTGTAATCAGAACTCAAGTTAAAATAAATTATTAAAATTTTATTTCTATATAAATGTTTACTTAGTTAATAAGTTTATTAAATGAACTTTACTTAATAAGTTTATTAAATGAGTTCAAAAATTATGCAGTGAATAATATGTAAATCTCTCTTATTCAATTTTAGAATCTATGGTGAAATATTAAATGAATAATTTTTCTGATAGATTATGTGGTAGTTCTTCATAAGTATAATGAGTTTCTATGATATTTATATAACCGTTTCCCAGATATTGTGATTATCTTAGCATTATTGTCCCTAAGCGACTTTTTACAAAAAATATTAATTTTACTTTAATTTTTGTCAATCACAAACTTCGAAATTTTCATAAAAACTATTTTTCAATACGTTTATTTGATTGTATTGACTAAATGTCATATATATTTTTATAATCTAGTTAGAAAATTGACGTGTCAAACTGTGGAAAATGTCAAATTTATTATCCAAAGTGTAAAACTAGCAAAGTATTGTTATTTATATTAAGAAAATACTTTAAGAAATTTCTTTAGTATATCAAGCAATTTATGTTCATTAAATTAAGACATCATCGAAACGTGTACGCATTCAAAAATTTCATTTAAACGTATTTTAATCACATTTTTCATATTGTATAATCATAAGTATTTGAAAAGATTGTTACATTTTTTTTTAAAATACAGTGTTAACATAGCAATTAAGAAAACTATATTTTTGGAATTTAAATTAAAGTAACTAAAATCTATCAATAAATTAAATACAGTTGTTTAAAAATAGAAAATGTTTTACAGATCATTATCAAAATTTTTAACACGAAAATAAAAATACTCATTATAATTTTAAAATTTATAGTAAAAATACATATTCTTAAAAAAATTTTAAATAATTAAAAAATCTGATAACTGATAACTTCATAATAGTTAGGTTCTAGGGACGGGTGTAGAAACACAGGGAAGAATTATATATGAAAGAATTAAATGTTTTTTAAAATATTCCTTATAACAGTTAAATTAAAAAAATATACTATTAAATAAAATTTTTAAAATATTTTAGTAGAAATTTTTGTACCATATTACATTCTAAATCGTATCTTACTTTCAAAAAAACTTAAGCTACTGTATTTTCTTGAATAATTTATCAATTTAAATAGCTTTTATTTTATCATGTGTTTCCTACTTAATTGCATAGTTAAAAAAATCTTTTAATAATTTAAATTATTCAAATTCTCAAAAATTTTGTTTCTCAAAAATGCATCGTATAGGCCTGAGTTTTCCTCAATTTAACTAAAGACATTTTACATGAACAACGCTGAAATTTGTTTTCTGTGTTTATTTAGTCAATATTATAGTTTTGTAGTTTTGGAATCAAATTACAATTTCGGATAATATTTATTCCATGAATCCTATGATTAATTCTCTACACTCTACAAAAATATGATATTATCGTCACTACACATTTCTAAAAGTGTTTTGAGAATTATTTTGAATAATATTTTATCATTAAAAAATGGTGTAGGAGAAGTTCTTATATGCATTTATTTAAACAATAATAATTGTTATTTACTACTTTTCACTTGCTGAAAATAATCTTTCTGTTAAACTTATTTTTTAATAAACTAATTTCAACATTCAACACTATATCTTAGCAAAGAAAGTCACATTAAAGTTACCATCTACAATTATTATTTGTAAACTCCAAAACTATAATACACCTATTTTTTTAGCAAAGAGATAGTATATTTTCCTTCATATGATTTAATGTGAAAAGATTTAAAAACAAAAACAATGCTCTCTGAATTTAACAAATATGACTTCCTGCAAAAGTGACAAAAAATAAAAGAATTTTTATTTTTCAAAAACAGAATATAATTGCCTCAATCATTCAGTGTATTTTATTTTTTATCAAAGAAAAAAATAAGCTTTTGCTTAAAATACAAAAAAATGGAGAAAAGATTGCATTTTGAAATATAAGACTTACGTGTTTTTTATATTTAAAATAAAATGCGAAAAAAATTGGAAAACACTAATTGAAATAATTTTTTTGCTTCGAAAGGAGATTAGTTATTTTTATCAATTTATTTTGTTCAAAATTTAGATTTTCATGCAAGCCAGAGTTTTAACAACTTTTCTTATATAATGTTATCAAGTACTTCTCTTTTAAAAATGATAAATTAAGAAAGTTTTAAGTCAAAAAAGTTAAAATCCTGATTATATTTTAAAGTTATACCATACATTATATTGTTTCGCTGAAATCTGTATTTCTGTAACAAAACAATAATAGGTTTTCAAATTTTTCATGTGCACTTTCGGATAAGAATTCTTTTTTTTTTTCACATTTAACTCTAAAAGCTAATTTTTTTTAGTTTTCTTTGTATTCTACGAAACAATAAATATAAAATAAATTTTGCTATAGTGCAAAATGTATTACTAAAAGAAAAACATTTTTTTTCACAAGAAAGTGTTATAAAAATATCAAATGCAATTTTTTTAACAATATCGAAATTTTTCTTTCTTTTTATCATACAGACATATTAAACTCATATAAACATTGCTAGGTTATGAAGACCGCAAACAAAACATTTTATCAATTATTTTAGAATAATTTAGTGGAATTCAGCAGATAATTATATAAATCATTTAATGTTATTCAAGAATTTTATTCTGACTTTTAACAATGTTTCTGATTTCATATGGTTGATTGAAAAAATAGATTAACTTCATTAAATTTTTCTCATTTATCATCATTAAGGATAAATCTTTGTATGCGTTTCTTTCTTAACTTCCTTAAAATTATTGATTTTGATTGTCTTCTCTGTATAATTTTGTACAATAAGAATACAAGTATCTAAACTAAGAAATGGTGCACGCTTGTAAGCTTGTTAAATTCAAGCAAATATGTCTTTTTATCATGAATAAAACCTCAACTATGTACTTTTTGATATGAACTATCATTAAAAATATCAAAATTGACTTTTTGAGATGAAATTCATTTGACTGCGTTTACTTAATCGATTTCTAGCAAAGAAAGTTTTACACAACACCATTTTTTTTACATTGAGTCAAGCAAGGATAAGGATATTATTGTATGATGCAATAAATATCAGCATATTATTCGTCACAGTTTACCATGGCATTATTTTATTCTTTGTATACATATAGTAACGAATGTGAGATTTTAAAAACGTGTCCTCACAATGATATCTCACTGATTCAGGTCTCTATAAAGTCTTCGTTTTATATATGAAGGATTAAGAAAGGTTTCAAAGAATAGCGTTTTAACATTTTGGTAAATCTGCTTCCTTTTCTTGATGATATCCTATGTCTTAAATATTCGCAATAAAATCTCATTGAATCATACTCAAAACAAGTAACTAAAATGAATTTTAGTTATAACATGTCAGGTTAACCAAAATCAGTATCATTCTACCTTAGTTAATTATTTAAAAATTCCAACTATTCAATGTAACTGGAAATTTTGTAACCATTGTCGTTCCATTGAAAAGTATAAACTTATTTACTAAGATATATTCCGTGGTGTTCCAAAAATAACGATTCATTTTTATGATCAGCATGTATAATGGAGGAAATAAATACATGTGTAAAACAAGGAACATTTATGCATAGGAATTAATAAATTTCAATAAGTTCACCTTGCAGGCCAATGCATAGAAGTGTACCACCCTCGAACTCAACACTTGTTTCAGTTGATCAGCTATGATGTTATTGATTGTTTCTATAATCTTTGAACACTACTGAAGAAAACGTCTGTATTTAACTCAGTACATAGTAGTTAAATTCAGAATTTTTTTACATGAGGAGTTTGAAAATATGTCAATCAAAGTAATAAATCGGTGTTAGATTTAGAGAAATCAAACCCCACAAACGTTGTAATCCTATACTTATCCATCGTCCCTGCAAATTGCGGCTGAGGTAATCCCAAATAAAGTGTGGATGAATTCCGCCCAGTTGGAACACAACGGTATTCAGAATTTCCTCAGAATACACTCATGGTATCAAATTAAACACAAGAAAGGCAAGAAAATTTATACCCTTTACTGTTTCCTGCGAACGCATAAAAGGAACGCATGATGTCTCTAAATTGGTGATCCCTAACCATTCGTTAACCTTCGAGGTGCTTTTTTTCCTCATTCTCACACGGCACGAGGATTGATGTAAGCCCATATCCTACAAAAGCAATGATTTTATAATACACGTGTGAAACGTAGGTTGGTCTGATCACTGGATATATTCTAACAAGTCATCATTTCCGTGACCTCCAAAAGGCCATTACATATTGTCACATGTGCTGTATAATCTTAAGCCTCCAGCTGATGAAAATACAACATTTTTCTTTAGAATACGCCTTTTTCTTTAGAATAAACAAAGATTACTTGAAACATACGTACATACATAGAGATGCAAGCAAGCCATGGACTGTACCTCTTAAGATACAGTCCAGGGCTTGTCTGCATCACTATGAATGTAGATCCAGTGCTAAACCTTAGTTAACATGTTTGGAATACTCATCATTCAAAGTGCCGGGTAATTTTGAACCAAGATCTAACAACGAGGTCTCACGTGATCTGCCACCCTCTTTTTCACATCTACGACATACAAACGGAATCACTTTGGACTTCACATATTAACGTGGTCATGTTCCCATTCCACGGAACTCCAGCAACCAAATGAGGGAAGTGTGTTCACTCCCTCAATCACTGGCTGCGGCAAATTATGCTTCACTGAGCCACTGGAGCTCTAGTAAGTGAAGCATTGGTTTGAAGAATTTTTAATTCACGGCTCAGCCGACAAACTGAAGCACGTGGGCTCTTTTCAATTACTCTACAAATTATCTAGACGCTATCGTCAGAGGCAGATGGTCGTACGGGGAGTTTTTCATTCATCATGCTGCCGGTTTGTCTGAATTTGTTAATAAGTAGCCTGACAGTGCCCTTGTTGGAGACTCTTTTCCTTATTTTTGCTGGTACAACTGATGCACTTCTAAATACGTTTTACCACCCTATTTCGAGGAAATGATGGCTATAATTTTTCCTACAGAAAACATTTTTCAAACATCTGCGAAAGGAATTAATATAATGTTTTCAGAGGAATGTATCGTCATTTTCGTAACACCCTGTATAATACCAACACTTCTCAAATATATGATGATTTTTTTATTGTTTATAAATTATAACATAATCATTAGTTTTACATTAGAAATCACAGAACATCATACATGAACAATTGTAAAAATCATTTTATTTTAATTTGAATTCAGAAAAAGTAAGATTAGGAAAATTATTAATATTTTCTGATTAAATATATTAATACTTGAGAATATCAAAAATTCTTCTGCTAATTGTATCCTTATCTTACATTCATATAACAATTATTTTAGTTTTTTTTTTAAGTGATTTCCACTGCATTGGTTTATTTACGAAAGTCAATTATTTACGCTTAAAAAACCAGCAAAAAATGCATTGGATGAAAAATTATAACTTGAGATAAAAAAATAAATAAATAATATTTACTTATAAATATATGATGAAAATTTTTCAATTAAGCCCTTAATTGCTCAAATAATATAATAGCATTTTATAGCAAAGTATTACTAAAAACGTTATTTTAAGTTTCTATTCTTTTAGAGTAATCTGTGATATATGATACATATATGTGATATATTATACATCAGTTTGAAGCAAAAGGGATAAGAATTAATTTTTGCTCTCGAAATACCCTAGTGACAAGAACGTAAAAGGCAAGAAACTAACTTATCAAAAATTCATAATGGAACATTATGTGTGAAATAAATTTGAATGTTTCAATCAAGATTATTTTCAAATATACTAAATGTTTATCAATTGTCTTAAGAAAACTAGTAAAAAAGTCATCTGTTCCCTGAATAACGAATCAAACAACATTTTACTGCCATCAATAAAATTCAGTGTAAAACAAGAAAATATGACTGAATTTGCTCCTTTAGATTTCTTTTATGTTCTCTTATTTCATGATAAAGAAACAATCTTCTAGTATTTTCTATCATTTAATAACGATGAAAATTATAATAAATATAAACTATAATAAGATTAATTGAATTTCATGCATTCTATAAAAATGTGTATAGTTAAATGCCTGCAAAATACTTGCTGCAATATAAGCTAAAATATACTTTATAAAATAAATTTTGTTAAGAAAGCATATCCTGTTTGGGTAAAATTACTTAAATGTCTCATCTTCTTTTTTTCGTCTTTAACATGGGATCAATGCTACTTATAAACATATTACAATTCTGCTAAGTTCTTATTAAATTAATGAACATGTCACTAGTATTTATAAGTGAGATCATTAATACTTCTCAAATGTACAGTTGTTTTACTTAGCTTATTTAGAGGATAATAAAATAACGAAACGTGTGATTCATTATTTTCCTTGAAAAACCATTAGACTCGGTAACAAAGATGAAAGAATTTTATTTAATAAAGGGTTTTAATTATTTTATTTCCACAAATCGCCACTTATTAATTTAATATAATGATTTTTACATTAATAGGGAAGTTTAATGTATAAATAACTAATCAATTATTCAAAACATTATTGTAATATACATGTTTCCTATTTACTTATTTTAATTTTTATATTATAAACAAGATGCTTAAACTATTTCATCGCTTAAAGTATTTATTTAATTAAGATTCTATAAGAGTAATTGTTTCATCACTAAGGTTTTTTCTCTATCACTCAACAAGTATATAAATATATACATTTATTTATTTATTACAACAATACATTTTATCGACTATTAACTACATGTAATCATTACTATATTTATTCTTATGCTTATGCTTAAACTTATGCCATCGTAATTCTTTTTACATTGGGATTAAATACTGTAAACTTCAGTATAAATTTTTTATTTTTTTGGTAATTTAAAGAATTTTTTACAATATTTAATTACATTTTTAAACTATTTTAGGTAAGCGAAAAATTCTCTTTTAAAGTAGTGTGAAATAAAAATACATCACAAAACTGCATGAAACAGATTTAGGAAAAAAGACCTCGGAAAATATCTTTTCAATAGTGTTGTACCAAGTGGTTTGAGATGCAATCTTTCGAGAATAGAGACAGCTGCAAAATTTACGATATTCTTTTCAGAGCTGACGCCACTTTATTATCCAATAAATATGGTAATCTGTCTTTCTAAACAAATTTTTTTATTCTCTGTCGCACATTTAATAAGCATGTCGGTGAACCGAGCACTATCGAAATTAGCTCTTTTTTTCTTTTGTTCTTTTTCTTGCAGCGCTGTACTCCTAAATTCCTCGTTTGTAATTTGTTGTGGTTATTAAATCATAAATATTGACGAGATTGTATTTTTATAGCCTAAATATGAATATTTCTATAAAAAATATACTTTTCTTAATATTCATTTGAAAACGCATCAAATTAATTTCAAAATATTGTTTTCTTTTCGAATATTATTTTGAAATCAATCCAAAATATTTTACTTTTTTTAAATTTCCTAAGTTATTAACTGAAAAAAATTCAGTTTACTTAAAATCATCATGTTTTTAATTTATTTTCTGTCATAAAAAATATTTATCAATAATGAATTCAAAATTTATTTATGACAAGTCAATTAATATTTTTTTGTTAATTAACATTCCATAAAGCATACATAATTATACAAAACATTATGGAGAGAAATTCTTATAACTGAACATGTATTTTATGCTTTTATATTCTCTTCAATATATAATTTCGTAGAGACATTTTATTGGAAAAATAATGATGCAAATTTCATAATTATATATTAACTATCAAAGGAAATAATGAAATATAAATTTTATCAAGCTTATTTATTATTTTACTTCGACGAAAGTTAAAATCTAATTCATATAGAAATATATATGCATATCAAATATTGAGGACGTTAATAAATGAATACAAATTGATTTACGATTCAGAAGAAATACATGTCAGTTAACAAATTTATTTCTACTGCACTTAGAAAATGTCATCAATGTGCAAACGTATTTTAAAGACTACTAATACATCCTATCAAAATTAAATAGATGTAGTTATGTCTTTTTACTTATACACATAAAATTGTATTACCTTTTACATGAGTTTGATATATACATGGAATACTATAACCATTGCTAAAAAGTTATGCATATATATAAATACAGAAGGTTTTTAATGAAAGCGAATAAATAAGTAAATATTATTAATCTTTAATCAATTCATCTTATATGACACTGGCATTTTTAAATTATGTGTCAAACTATAATTAAACTTTATTATTGATAATATTTATTCATGAGAAAGATTGATTCTGAAGAAAGAATAAGTAATGAGAGACTAAAATAGGAAGTCTTATTTCAAAATTGAAATTTTATGAAAAAATATTTTGCATATTTATTCAAACTCTGAGTAAGAAAGTAATCTCAACTTTATGAATAGTAAATTATTAAAATTGAAATAAACCTATAAATGATTAATTTTGAATTAAAATAAATACTCTTTAAAAATAATATACCCTTCTCTTAATTTGTACTAACAATATAAATGTAGGACAAATACAAATATATGTTAAATGTTAACTGTTCACCAACATGAATGCAAATTTTTTTAAAACTTATTGTTAATTTACCTAAGTTAATGAAGTTAACCCACATACGTCGACCTAATTTTTTTGCCTCGTCTTATATAAAAATCGTATCCGCAAATAATTAGTGCAATGATTATTTAGTTAAGAGAAAACTACGAACAAAATAATCTTAGTGTGTAAATTGATAAGATAAAATAAATAATTTATTCTAATACCTTTAAATAAATTTTATTTTTATATTTGATTAACTTATATAAGTAATTGAAAGGATTAAAACTAATACCTACTTTTAAGCCTCCCAAATGTTAGTTTTTACCTCAAAATGTTATACAAATTTATACGAATTCTTAAATTACAAATTTATAATTATATTTTTTAATCTATCTAGCTGTACATTTTCTGATAAGTTTTATAAGCATAATTGGATATTACTGAAGATAAATTATTCATTATATGAATTTTAATTTCTGTATTTTGTTTTTATTCATATATTATATTAAACTAATGAAATATTTATTTTTAGAAGCTTCGATTTTATGAAGCACAGTTTGGAATACATCTGCTGGATGAATATATTGCAATATTGATTCTGAAGACGCGAGATGGCTCTGCGGGGGCAGCACAACCTAGTGTAGAAACAGAAGAGAAAAAAGAAAAGAAGGATGTAGAACCGGCCTGTTGAGAATGTTATTGTGTGTTTTCGTTTAGAAAATGAACCTGTAAATTTAATGTTGTGTAATGTGCAGACATAGAAGATACATATATTTGATTGCTAATATGTCACGTGATAAATTCACTGCACAAATTTAACTCAACATCTTAACAATATGAATGCAATACTCCATTACAATGAAATGCGTTGATACATGTTTTCTTTAAATTTAATAAATTATCTCAAAAAGACACACAATTTCAAATCTCACATTTCATTTCTTTAGATCAAAATAAATCTCCGAATAAGAAGAAATGCGTTTACTTAAATACTGATTCTGAAATTCTTAATATATTTGTAAATTTTCAGATTTAAATTTTACTAGATTGATTCTAAATTACACCTTCGTGGTATTTTTAAAGTTTTTATGCAATAAATTTCTATATATTACAACCAATGAATATAAAATTTTTGGATTCTCAATTACTTTAATATAAGCAAATTTCTCCAACATGATTTGCTGATAGAAATTTAAGAAACTGGAATGTAGTAAATTGTTGTTCTTTATCCGTTAGATGGCGCAACATTTTTCGATATGTTATCGCATAGGAACAAGAACGAAATCTGCATTTTAGTTCAGTAATAAAGCTGCTTGTATGTTTTCTAACACTGTATGTGTGTGTGATTAGTTACCAAACATTTTTTTCTAGAAATAGATATCCATAATTATTTTTATATTAGTTTCTTGCCTTAAGTTTACCTTTTATTTTAAACCGATGAATCTGTTGTGTTAAAAAATTAATTGAATTAAGAATAAATGAGATCACTAGTATTCATTTAATATGTTTTAATGTGTAATTTAACATAGCTTAAACATAAGAATTTGGAATATATACATCAGATTCTTATCAAGAATATCATTTGTTTACCATTTTTTCTCTTCAGTTTTAATTTTTAAAATATGAAAAATTATTTCTATAGCTATGTAGGTTAATACATTGCAAATATAATAATATTATAAATCAAATGTATTGATTTAATTGTGTAACTAAAATTTTTCTTTACGTGGTAATTGGATTAACATTTTTCCTACATTATAATCTTTAGTTTATATTTCGTTTGTAAACATTCAGATTCCACAGTGATATCTTTTTAATTTGCTATATTGAAGTAAAATCTATATCAAAGAAAGTTTTCACTAACTACATAAAGGAAAGAATGGGAGTAGAACCAATAAAAAATATTTTTCTAAGTGCATTGTAAACTTAAGTGCTATAGTCTTGTTGTATACATAATCTTGTTGTGTAGAATATTCTAATTTTTTTAGGTGCTTTAACACAGACTATAAAAATTAATGCACGCACAGAATAGAGGATATGTTAAAGGATTTAAACAAGCATATTTTTTAGAAATTTTTTATGTATGATGAAACATAAAGGCATTTGCAAAGGAAGAAACATTCTTACTCTTATCAATTGATTTTAATTTTTTGTTTTTTACATTAAAAAAAATTCCTACAATGCTGCATAGAAATTTCACAATAAAACTTTATTTTATTGCTAGTATATTTATTTCACAAAATTAATTTTACTTATAATTTTTTTATTTGGAGATTCATATTATATCATTGTATTTGACTTGGAATATTACTATGAGACTGGGAATTAGAATACATATTGTTACAAATTTCTATCTTGTAATTAATTCATTAATCTCATAATACTATTGTAAAAGGAATAAAATTAAAGCATGCATTAAAATGCAATATATTTTTATAAAGCGAAACTCTGCTTTTCTGAGTTATTTAATTAACTTTATTAAAAATCAAATCAAATATTATACTTCGATATCAAACATCTGAGAAAACATTTGAAGTTTAGAATATATTTTCATTAATTATTTCATTATGTAGATTACAGTTTTATGTTAGTTATAAGAACAATTTGAAAGATTATGCTTTTATACGCCCCATAACTATAATTCCAATGTAAATTTTTCTCAAATATTTATTCAAAATAAATAATAATGTCCGAATTTATTTTAGTTTCTTGAACAAGGTATACAAATTCAATTTATCTCAAGGAATTATGATGATTTGTTACGCTTAGTTTAGAGTAAATATAGCATTCCTTTCGATACATTAATTTTAGAGGAAAATCCACTGAAATTATATACGTTTTCAACAAACCTGTAGAAAGATAAGATATTTATGCTTACAAAATTAATTTTGTTACAGTTAAAATCAAAGAGAGAAATACAATAAAAGGATTTTATATATAACTAAATGCATCATTTAATTAAAAAATTTTCTTCATTTGCTACCCTAGAATATTTCTGGAATCAAATTTTGCAATTTTACTAAAAGTGTTTTAAAGATACGTTTAGAAGGAATTTTCAAACGTAAAATTTATTTATTATTGTTAATACTTAATATCAGTTGTAAAATTTCAGAAGCAATGCATTTTATGGATTTGAATTTAATGCATTCTTTAACCTATAGGCAGATATTTTATGAATATATGTGAAAGCATGAAATAAAAGAATATATAAAACTTTAACAGATTAAGAATTTATACAGTAAGTTAAATCTATGTAATAAATACATTCCTCAATAACAAGGATTTAAAAATTAAAGTGTATACTTCCTGTAAGATTAAATTGACTATTTTATTTACCATATGTCTAGACTGAGAAATTTTACAAAATTTCATAAAACAAATTTCAATACATATTTATCGAATTAAGCGTCAAGGGCTTGTGTTATATTTTCTCTCATATCTCTTTGCATATGTGTATTGAAAAAAGACTGGATATTTTACATCATATTTTCCATTTTTATTGTATATAAACTCAATTATTTATACATCTTTTTATCCCAAAATATGAATACTTCTAATGATATATATTTATTTTAGTAAATAATCATATTATTCAGTTATATTGTATATTTCATAACAAAGAAAAAATTAGATTTTTTTTACATTCTAAAAAATTTTAATATTAGATTTAGAGGAGATAAGGATAATTGATAAAGTTATAAAACCTATCCCTAAAAAAGACTGAAAACATTATAAGTCGTATGAAAAGAAATTTGAAATTCTTCTTTCTTTTAATAGTTTCGTATTTAGTTGCACTTTAAATTAAAAGTTTAACAAAAATTATTCAAACTACTTAATTATTAAACTTAACTATACATTAAAGGCAGACAAACAAAAAAATTTACATATTGGCGTCATAAAATCAAATTGCGTGAAAAATAGTCGTAAAAAATAAAAGGAAAGGAAACAAATTTAAAATATAGTTAGTAGGTTGTTCACTAAATACACACACACACACATATGTATGTGTATATATACATATATATTTATATATAGGGCCACCTTTGACATGCAATACAGTTTTGATTCCTTTAGGAATTCATTTATACAAATGCTGAATATTGCATTTGTATAAATGCAATATTCGGCTGAATATATAAGATAAGATATTCAAACTGAATATATAAGAAAGGTATTGCACCACTCTTCATGGAAATATTGTAAAAGTTATATTTGAAGATGCCGCATAAGGAATTGATTCCATATTGAACGCTCAAAAATAGACCATAACGGTTTAATTATATTGTATTGAAATGACTGTGCGGACAGCGGTACTTGTGTTTAACTCCATTCTTTTGTTTAGAAAACTGTGATTGGTTAAGTACCGTCTCTTCATGAATAAACGCGTTTTTATACTCGTAAATTCCATCTTCTTCAAAACATTTTCATTTCATCATAGGATATATTTACTACGCTTTATTTTTTTTTCCATTCTTCTCACGAGTACTCATGGGTATTGTTTTTGCATAAAATCATGACTTCATTGATCATTTTTAGACAAATGCATCTCCATGTTTGATAATTGGTAGGAAACATTCAAGATCATATGCCAGTGAATGTATCCTCCACATATGCACCAGTTCTATTGTGGGTGTAAGCGAAAGAGACGATTCATTAGACTATAATAATTTCTTCCACTTATCAACCGACCAGGTTTTGTGAGTGTGACACCACAATTGAAGACAATTTGACATTAATTTCTGTGACAAGTTGTGACGGAAATGCTACTCTGTGAAAAATATTCCGTTTATGAAATTGTTTTCTTGCCATAATCATTAACAGTTTTTAATTTAAATGCAAATTTAAATCTAAAGTCAATTTTTCTGCAGTTGTTGGGTTTTTAGACATTACAACATTACAAGCAGCTACAATACTTTTCAGAATATTACAGTGAGTTTCCCTTATTACTATTTTATTTGCCAAGCTTTTCCTTTCGCATTCTGTTTATGCTATAAGGACTTTAAACACCACAAGCTTAAAAAATTAAAGATTGAGATGTTTCAGTCAATCTTGCATAATCTAGACTGTTTTCTGCAGTTTCAGCTCATTAAAAATCTGAGAAGCCCAGCATTTTACTCATTTGAAAAAGTTCAGAACTTACAGAATGCCAATAAAACTTTAGCATACTATCAGAAGACATAGATTTCAATTTATAAAAATGTCTCATGCTGTTATATACTACTCGGAAAATTCAGAGATTTTGAAGATGTGGGTTCATCTTGGTCCTGGAGAATTGTTTGATTGACTGATACAGTATTGACAGATAAAGTATATTATACGAGATAAAAATGCCTTGTATTTTAAGAGAAGGTGCATTTCTTTAACCTTTGAATATAAAAAATACAACTTTTTCATATGAAAAAGCATTTATTTTACAGAAAATTAATTTTGCTGAAGGGATAGTTTCACTGGATGTCCTGTAACACTGAATACTTTTGATGCATTGAAGCATTGATACTATTAATTATTGTTGAGGTGTTCTGACCCACTTCTCCAAAAGACGCTCTTTCCAGTTCTTGATGGAGTGTTTGTCGGTATGGTGGCTTTTCAGCTACTCATCTGCCTATAATATCTTATACATGCAAGAACGAATGGAATGGGCAGCATGTTTTCCGGATTCCAGTATTGTGAACATGCTGCTAATTCCATTCTCTTGATTTCTTCCTCCAGAAGGAAATCATTCACCAAGTTAACATGATGATGATTAATATGATGATGAAGTTATCTCTAATTGCTGCAGCGTAAAAATTGCAATGTGTTTGAGGATATCCTATATCAGTGACAGCTCAAAGCTACATTTTAAATGATATTGAGATAAGGATGATGAATCAATAACAGGTTTGGAACTATGATTACGCACAATATGCAATTCTTTATTCAGTATATTTAGAATGTTCTTATATGTTTATAAGAGTTTAGTTCAATATTGAAACTTGTAGTAGCAAATTTTCTATATGTAACATGAAAAAACATACCCTTATTATAAACAATTGTTTACATAAAATTCATAATTGCAAAATTTATTATAAATTTCTCATTTGCAAGATGAACGTGATTAAAATATTAAGAAAACTTTTATCTTGAATTATCAATATATGTGATGATAAATAAGTGCTACATTTCATTTTTTCGTGTTCGTGAAAATTCTTTTCGGTTCCTGTAACTCTATACAACCCTTGAATATACAGCATTTTGGAAGAATGCCTTGCACTATTATGATATAACTCTAATTTTCTTAATATTTCGAAGCAAGGTGAAGATTTATATGTTAGTGATCCAATACCTGCATTTGTAAAAAGAATATGACGAAATATTCAGACATTAAATACATACTATTGATGAATTTGGAATGATATATTCGTATATTTTATTATGTAATAAAGGATTACTTTTAAAACTCATCAAGATATTTAATCCATTTCTTAATGTATATTATATAAAACTCATTTCTTTAAATGATCCTCCCCAATCTGTGCATTTTTGCATTGTTTCTGAAATTAAGTCTTGAATAAACGTACCATTATCAAGACGGAATTTATTTTCTGAAATATTTTTTTTTTAAATTTCAAGGGAATAGAATTATTACTTTGTTTTCAGATCAAAGATAGGAATTTAATTTGAAATATATACTTCGAATACCGGTATTAATTTTTTTATTTATTTGACTATGTCCAAAATATTGCAGATTTCATGCAAGAAAGACATCATTTTTATTTCTGAAATGATGAAATGCTAATTTTTACAAAGATAAATCTAAAATGGAACTTAAATTATTCATTCCATTTATTTTAACTAGTGTGAATGGATTGTTATTTTTTAATTAAATAGTAATATTTATTTTAAGTTATTTCTAGTATTTTCAGAATGAGGAAATATAAGTTATAACAAACCTCAGTTATTTCAGAATTCTAAAATATACATAGCAATTTTTTTCTTTGTTTAATTTTCTTTTAGTTTCCAAATTATTTTTTTTTCAAAAACAAAGTATAAGACAGAAAAAGTCTTGCAATAGCAATATATTTTGAAATTAACTGTTTGCTTAACTTTTCGTTTTTATAATTTTTGCTTATTTCATTTCGTTTTATGTATTTTACAACTACACAACAGATATATGTCGGATCTCCTTAATTATTAATTTTAAATCATATGCAAAATTTATTATAAATAATTATAGAATCATTTTAAGAAAATCGAGATAATTATTAGTATATGATAAAAATAATACTTTAAAGATGACTAATAATTATTATTAAAGTCAGCATTATATAACATAATTTTAAGCTGAACTAAAAACAACTTTGGATAATGCAAAGAATATTTTCTTAATTGTATTTCAAGGGTAAACGTGACGTGATTATAAAGACATCTCAAATGGCATTACAAGAGAGACTCGTGAGTTGAATTGAAATCAAAAGTTATTAACTTGATTGTACTTTCTAGTCTTAAGACCAAATGGAACTTGTTTTAGCTTATAATCTGAACACTTTTCAGCTTATATAAAATATAATCACTATAATTCTGCTTTATATATACTTACGTTTTGTGTATATTATTTCTTCCAGTAATAAGAATTGTGTAAAAAATTATATATCTACATCAAATAAACATTTTTTTTTGTTTTTAGTCATCATTTTCAAATGTATAGTGTCACATTATTAATGAGGAACATGACAGAATATAAATTTGGTAATAATATTTAAGTAGGTTTAAAACATTTCGAGAGCATATAAGGACTAGATAAAAAAATTATTAAATTTAAATTTTGTCAACTTTATTACATTGTTATTTTGTATTTTGAGTTTAATTAAACTGAAAATTAAGACATCTTTTTAGCTTTAATTTCAAGCTTTTATTTAGTAAAATGAAGTTCATAAAAAATAGCTTTAACAGATCATGAATAATATACATAATATCTGAAAGTAATTTTGTATAAAAGGTAAAACTTATATTTTAATTTTTCGATAGAGAATTGTCCAAAGAGAATAAATGTAAATTTTTAACTTTGAAGAAGGTCTGGCTGGAGACAAGAACATACATATATCTTATTCATAAAACATCTAAAATAATTGTACTTGAGAGGTTTAATTTGTATTAGAAGACATTTGTTTATTCCTTATAAGTAAACAGCTTGCTCATAAAATGAGTATGAGTTTTCAGTGTGTATGATCGTTTCTGCCTAGAAGAAATAAAGTCTAACCTAGCTGAATTATCAAGTTATATTTAGCCCAGCTGAAATTTTAAATAATTTAATGTGATATTTTTACTAACAATATTGATATAAATTTTCTAAAAGGAATACAATATATTTCCACGTTGTTGGTTGCCATCAATAATCAGTCTGATCATATAAAAATGTTACTTTGTTACACTAATTTTTAATCCATAATTTGGTCATAGAGCTTGTTCTTATTACTTGTTAAATATGAGTTGTAATGTGCTAAAAGATTATTTTTGTGAAAAAGATTTATTTTAGTTAGAGGAAAATATAAGAAAATCTTGAGTACTCATAAAAAGATTATTTAAAACTCTACTTTTATTGTAGAATGAACTGTGTGTAGAAATTAAATATTTGGTCTTGAATCAAGAAAATATTCGAATTTGTGACAACAAAGTAATTTATATCAATATTTTTGCTTTTAGGGGCTTTATTATTGCATGGCTCCAGATTTTTCTCTTTATTTTTATAGCATTTCAACATAGATAATTTGATATTATTTAACTGATCGTCTATGCTTACTCTATGCCGAAATAGCATGTGTTAAAAAACAGTGAATTACACCGCTGGACAATTGCTAAGGATGGATCACAAATTCCAATGAAGCATAACATTAAGCGAGACATGAGGCCTAGTAGGATAAAATATAGTTGCCACACTGTTCAGATATTAGAATAAAGAATATTTATTGTTCTGAAAAGTACAAAAGCTGTGAAACATCTGAAAGAAAGAAAATTTCATTTGATGCTGCATACGGAAAAATGGAATAATGCATCTAAAAGTCAGCAGACACCTTGAAGAAAGGTGTCAGTACGGGATATGTCGGAGGATAGTTTCGACCAGCCACTTGCCTCCTCAAAGCATCCCACACATTTTCAATGGGTTTTAGATCTGGAGAACGTGATGGCCATAAGAGGAGTTGAATACCCTCGCTGTCTTGACAATCCTGAACAGCAAGTGTTCAATGACATGTTGCGTTGTCGTCCATAAAAACAAATTTATCACCGACAGTACCACGGAAAAAACGAACATGATGAAGTAGAACGTCATTAATGTATCGTTGGTCTGTCATAGTCCCATTCGCAACCACATGTAGGTGCATGTGGTTGCGAATGCACCTACATGATCATGATGCCGGCGCACACCATGACACTGCATGTAGGATATCGGTCCCTTTCCTGAATATTTTCTGAACGATAAGCATTACCACTCTTGTACCAGATCAGTTGGCGTCTACAATCCAATGACAGACTGAACTTACTCTCATCTGAGAATAATACGCATGCCCAGTCCTGTTCAGTACAATTGCGATGCTCACGACACCATTGCAAATGGGCAGTACGGTGCTGTCTGGTCAATGGGACACACACAACAGGTCTGCGGGCGTATAGTCCTTCTCCCCTCAAGCGTCTTGCAACAGTTTTTCGGGAGATCTGCTTTCCTGAGACAGTAAGAAACTGATTTGACACCTGCTCAGCTGTGGTGCGCCTGTTCCTTTTTGCTGATAGGACGATATATCTGTCTTCTGCAGGCGTCGTACTTCTAACACGACCTCCCCCGTACCGCCTATTACACATTCCAGTAGTTTTAAATGACTTCCACAGCCGTGAAGCAACGCTGTGAGCGATGTCGAACTCCCTGGCAACATCTGTTATTTTTCTCCCTTCTTCGATCTTTCCAATAATTCGGCCACCCATAAAATCATCCAAGTGATGTTGGGAAGACATGCCAAAAATTTCAAGTTCGTCTATTAAATCTTTCCTGTAAAACTTTGACTTGAAACCACAACTGTCCACACGCGTCAAAACCTGTAAAGCTCTTATGAACTCTATCACGTGATGAACAGATGTGGGAAAAAAAATTTGCATACGCATACTTCTTCTTACTATATCCCGCACTTATTCTAATTTTCCATATTTTGTTTTCTTTCATTTTGTGGTTGCTATGGATGATAGTGTTATCCGTCCTTAGCAATTGTCCATCATCATAGTTCATTATCATTCACATACATAGCAATTTCTTTGATAACTTTCCGAAAAGCGGTAGTAAATCCTCTTTCTTCTTTTCTATTTCTGGTAAATGCATCATACAACGATCGAAGTTTCGGAACACACGAATGATGACAGGTCAAAAGTTATGCACGTAGTATTCTCAACTTCCTTTCGATAAACAGATGCTGTGGCTGTAGTAACATAGGTTCGTAAAGTCTGATGTTGAATATGTAGACCAAGATCATTTTCGAATTATATGACTAAATGGATTGTTTTATTATATTTTGTTGTCTTAAGAAAGAAGTATAATTGCATCATTTATTTTAATATAAGTTAATTAGTGAATGACTATAAGGATGCATTGCTTCTTATTATTACTATTATGTTTATTTTATCTTTATTACTATATTTGTTACATTTATTTTTTACAATTAAATAATTACCTTTTAAAATTGATTGGATGCTTTCAAGTTTTTTTTCTTTTTTCTTGTATGACAATTTTATCTTACATAGTTCATATGAATCCATTCTTTCTTTTAAGGAAATAAAGGTTTTGTTTATTATACATAAGATTTAATTTTATTTAAAAAGCAAGATTTCCTATATAAATGAATCGTGCGTTTCCAAATTGAGTGAGGTATTCCATTCCATCAAACATGTTTTATTAATTTTATAAATTTACATTACTAAATTAAATTTCTTTTCATTTAAAGAATAATAAGAATGTTTTATTTAGTTAAATGAAATGAAATAATATTTCTTTAATTTAATAGTTAGAAATCAATAATTTTAAGTAAGAAAACTATTAATTAAATTAATATACACTCAAAAAATAAAAAAGCAATTTTATTTAGTTTAAAATAAGTTAATTTTTTTTAGAAAATTTGAAAAAGTTTCAAGAAAAATTGTCATTTTGAAGAAATTTAGTTAGTAAAGAAATTAGTTTAGTTAGAATTTTTATTTGAATTTTGATTACTTAACTAAAAAATTTATCAACACATTAATATAGTATATTTTAAATTTTTATTTGAAATTTATATTTGAAGTTTTTTATTATGATCAAACATACAAAATATTGAATAATATAATCTTTATATAGTAATTTAAATGGCTTTTAATAATAATTTAAGAGGATTTATAAAAGGATAAAAATCTAAGAAAAAATTAAATAATTTAAGCTCTTTAGATATATTAAAATACACTTATACATGCTTAAACTTACAACAGAATAAAAAGAATTGATATACATTTTAACTTTGCATTTTAATTTAGCTCCCTGAATTCGCTTTTAAATTACAAATTTTTTCATCATATCTTGAATTCATGATTTAAAGTAACTCATTTTGACAATATGTATTATTACAAACATGCTTAAAGCCAAATGTTAAAAGATAATAGTTTTGTAAATTTAGCACAATGTTTAACTTATTACAAGATAAATTTCATCTTAGATATTTCCAAATTTTAATTATTAAAATTATTTTATGATAATATATATATATATATATATATATATATATATATATATAAATATATATATATATATTTATTATATATATATGCATATATATTATATATATATATAATATATATACATATATATAATATATATGCATATATATATAATAAATATATATATATATTTATATATATATATATATATATATATATATATATATATATATATATATATATATATATATATATATATATATATATATATATATATATATATATATATATATATATATATATATATGCATATATATAATATGTATATATATATATATATATATATATATATATATATATATATATATATATATATATATATATATATATATATATATATATATATATATATATATATATATATATATATATATATATATATATATATATATATATATATATATATATATATATATATATATATATATATATATATAGATCCTCCCATTGCCTGCTGCTCAATTTGATCCGTTTTTTTTTTTATTTTATTTTATTTTTTATTTTTATTTTTTTATTTTTTATTTATTTATTTATTTATTTTTTTTTGCATTCTTATCTAAATTGTAATGTATTTTTTTAAAATTGTAAGAAAATTTTTAAAAATCTATTAAAGTCAAACTGGTTGGTTTGGAGATAAAATTTTAGTAAAAAATGAAGTTTTAGAAGAAATTTCATTTTATTGAAATGAAATAATATCATAAATATAAATAAATACATATGAAATAAATTGCCTTAAAAATTAAGTTTCCAATTTGTATTGTAATAGCACAAACAATTATATTCATAGAAATTTGACAGCTTATTTTGTTCTCAAAATTGAATTAAGTTTAAAAGTAACCACATATAATCATTTTAAGGGAAACAAATTTTTAATAAGATTTTATGCTGATATAAATATTTTTTTATATTATTATGTATAAATTATTTAAAATATATTTCTTATAGCTGACAATGTAGTAAATATGTTTTTATATTTACTACATTGTCAGCTATTTTTTTTGTAGTAAATATGTTTTTATAATTAATTTTCACCTCTTTGCAAAATTGATAGAATTTGTAATTCGCTGGGATAATCATTTGCTCTCTTTTTGACTTCAGTTCGTTAAATTGCATAAAGTACTTCAATTTATCGAAAATTTAAATCTTAAAACAAAATTTTATCATTACCTATGTATCATTTTTCATTTGGTGTATAAAATGAAATTTTAATAAATCCAGAAACAGCTAAAGAGCTTAGCGAACAATTAGAACATTTATGAAGAATAAAAAAGTGAAAATTAAAATACTACAAATAATACTTTTAAAAAAATACATATTAAATACAAATTATGGCTCTAAATGCATTTTATTTATTAAATTGAAATTCTTAGAAAATATTGCGCAGTCAGCTTTAAAAATACAAACAACAATATCAAGACAATAGTATAACATAATTTACACTCTAAAGTTTTTATATTATAATCAGAAACAACAAAGTAAGTAATATCTCTAAATTATTAAAAACAACAGTTTGTTCAGAAGCAATAAAATTTTTAATGATATTTTTTATTTTCTCATTAAGCACTTTTAAATTTATTAGTAGACGAAATCAAATGACTGAATTCTAAGCACTCAGCTCCATTCAAAATATTCTAGCTTCTAATTTTCATCAAAATTTTTTTTCTGTTAAACTAAGTTTAGTTACTTGTAAACTATTAAACAATCATGGAGACAATAAAAATATCTCCACTATACTTGGTCTACTTTTTTTATTTTATGATGATTTGTTTAATTTTGCGAATAGATTCTGGTTTTATTTTTCAAACATTCAATATTTCTCTCAAAGGTGTATAAACTACACTCTTTATATAATCCCATATTTTGATAAGTAATTAGCTCCATGTAAAACATCAAGAAAATTAATTCTTTTCTAAAATGCAAAATAACTCAAGTTAAAAAAATTTAGTGAAAATTATTATAACTCCTGCAAATTTTCGTAAAAATATAACTTTTTAACATACTTTTGCTTTACAAATTTTACTAATTGATAAAAAAATTTAAGAATGTTCAGATTTACCGGCGTATTATCTTACTGAAAAACATATTCGTATATTAACAAATACACTGACCAACATTGAAAATTAAACACCAAAAAGTAGTTGCCAGACTGTGAAGAGACTTGGCAAACAAAGAGAGACAGTAACTAACAAAAAATTATCTGTATTTCGAAATGACATGTATAATACAGAGCGAAACAGAGTGGGGTCAGTAGGCATGAAGCAATAAGTTTAGGCACAGGTTCATTGAGAGTAAGGATAGCGTTCTGAGGATTGGTTCTCCACTCCCTGTCAACTATTTGCCAAAGTGCGTCTTCTGAAGAAGGCAGTGGCAGGGTCTGCACATGATATTTAATCATATACTAAACAATTTCAATTGGTGAAACGTCTGGGAAGCACCGTTGCCAGGAAAGTAGCTGTAAACAATGTAAGGCATAATGGCTGATGTGAGCAATGTGCGGTCAGGCGTTATCCTGCTGATAAATGGCATTAGGAATACCCTGAGGGTAGAGGAGTTTAATCAATCATAACACGTCATCCATGTAACGTTGGGCTGTCATAATGTCGTGAATACCAATTAGAGGTGACAGGAAATCCTACGCAATGATGCCCAAAACCATGATACTGATTTGTTGCACAGTGGAGTGTTCCACAATTGCTGCAGAATTAGACCTGTCTCCAAGTCGAAGCCACAATCGTACACGGAGATTATTACTGAAGAAACAGACGCCAGACTCATCTGGAAATACGATCCTGTACCACACCGTCGTTCACATTACTCTAATCCGGCACCATATTAGACGTTGATGTCTATGGTCTGGGGCCAATGGCACTCTTCTTAACGGACGCTATCAGTGCACGGTACGAGCAACCAATCGATAGCAAACGGTTTTGCTTGATATGGAAACATCCAGAGTTTGGAATGCAAGACCATCTGTGGCCAACTACAAAGTGTGCAAAGACCGGCACTAGTGGCAATTACAAGAAGCTACAGGACTGTTTCTACTGCTTCTGTACAAGTACTGGTGGGTGTCCTGTCACTAGACATAAAGGCAGGCATAGAATATGCAAAACTTATGGTATTGGTAGAACGCAGGCCGTACTCCTTCCACGAGATTAACCTGCGGCCAGACGATGTTGAGCAGAGGGTTGAGATCTTAAAGTGTCAACCCAGCGGACAGGTGCAGTGTGCCTTTAGATAGCAAAAAGCCGACTGGTGAGGGTCTAGAGATTTTTACGAATGGATCTGGCATTGATGGTAAAATAGGTTTAGGGTTCACCATCTACTACTTTGGGCAAGAGATTGTCACTTATGGTGCTAGACTCGGTGACAAAAATTCCGTCTTTCAGGCGGAAATATCGGCACTGGGTTTGGCACTAGATTGGCTCAAAAGTAGACAGGGCAACAGCGCTTGTCATTTATACAGTGACTCGTTGTCATCCCTATACTCCCTGGCCGATCCGAATAACCAAAACATCTTGGTTATTGAAGTTAAAGACTCTTACCGGGAAGCGACTAGCGGTAGAGAGGTATTCCTGCATTATGTATGTGCTCATGCAGGCACCTTCGGCAACGAAAGAGCTGATGAACTGGCCAAAGAGGCTGCGAACTTACCAGAGCCAACGCTGGACCTGTCACGTCCAAGGTCACACCTTCTCAAGGTGTTGCATAAAGAAGCACTGCGTGTATGGCAGCAGAGATGGGATCATGATGTAGTTGGCTGCCAGACCTATAGACTTTTACAAACAGTGACCGAAAAGAGAGTTTTCGGTAATGCCATCATTGCCCAAATTGCGACTGGACACGGACGTGTACCGGAGTACCTTCATAAACGAGGGTACCCGATTAGTAAGTTATGTCGCTCGTGCAATGTGGTGGGGGGTTGCCTCCACTTCGTGCTGTCTTGTACCAGGACCTCGGAAGAAAGGAGCAAACTGGTGTACGATAGCGAAAGCTTGAGTACCATCCTGGACCGGCGCAACTGGTCGTTCCTGAAAAGGATCATGTCCATTGCGTCGGATGACATTCCAATGATGGAATACCAGCGTGCCACCGACGATGGTCCGGTCGAGAACTGGGAGATAGAGGAATAGCATAGGAATTGACGGTAAATTATATTTCATAATGCAAGAGTTGTAAAAAGAAAGGTATCGTACAAATCTTCCATGAGTGTACTGATTGCCATGTAAAGAGAGTGGGTGCCGGAAAGTTTACTCGTCTCATCAAGGTATGATTCGCGGGCTCGTCTACTAAAGCAGGTGGCGGCTGCTGGGTGGTAGATTTGAGTTCATTATCTTCGGGTGTCTTGGTACTTGAAATTAGTTATAGAAGCCTCGGCTTCTGGCACTAAGCCTCGACCACTCGATCCCCTTCTGTCCCCTTCTTCTATCTTGCACATGCTACAGAATTTCGGTAAACGTCCTTTGCGGGCCGCCTCCCGTCAGACGCGTCGATCCACGAGTGGTGATGTCACTCTGACTGTACCGGCACCCCGCAAACTTTTCATGGCTCCTTTATCCAAATATTTTCACCATAGCTGGTGCATTGTGGATGCTTCCAGTTTTTCTGCTGTCATTTGCCATAAGGATCAACCTGCCTTCTCAGTTTGATCACCATGTCCCTCGTAATCTCGTCTGTCGGCTGGAACTGACTCCCATCAACGCTGGCTTGACATTATCTACTATTTCAGGGATACTCTGCGACAAGAACAAACTTTTAAGGATTATTTTTGAAGCAGCAATAATGGCACGAATATTACCCACTCTGCTGGTTCCTTACCTTATATCTTATCCAACGTGCTCTGAAGAGCTGCGCATTTCGCATCATTTGCATAGTTCGGTAAAGTGCGTCTACCTTGAATTTTGCATAATATTTTAACCTCACCTTCTTGGTGTTGCACTTTCAATTTCGGGCAAGTTGCGTATAAAATAATCCTTATAGAATTTTTTCTCAGATAAATTGATTGCTTTATGATAAATATTAAATTTCTTATGAGGTATTTTACTATTATGATATTATTTTTATTTCATTACACAAGATCTTAAATTGTACTTAAAATTTATTAATTACAATTATATAAAGAGTTGACAAGATCTGAGTAATAAAAGATAAGAGGAATTATAAACTATGAGATAATTTATTTTCTGTTTTGATGAGTTATTTAAACAATGGATATTTTTAAATTTCCGTTGCATACTACTTATTGTATTTTATTAAAAAAATTTCATAATCAAATAGTAGAAAAATATTTATTGAGGTAGTATATTCAATAAAACACTAAATTTAAAAAAGGAAACATGCAAGTTTCATTTTTAACATTTGTAACGTTCCTGATTGAAGAGTGTTTCTAATTTAAAAAAATGTTCTAAAATATTTTAGTAAAAAATGAAAAAAACTATTGCAATCTTACAGAGCCTATGAAATGGCTATAAACAGTGTTGCAATTAAAATTGATATAAATGTATACATTTGCATTATTTGAAATGTAATGTATACATTTGCATACAAATTTATTCATTTGTATTATTTGATTCTGTAACATTTGTTTTATAATTAACTATTATTTTAGTGGCTAAATTTGCAACATAGAATAGTTGCATTAATGAAAAAATCAAAGAAATTTATGTCTCTTCTCAAGAACTGTATTGTTAGTTTCAAATATTATATGTATTATCCACAAGTTCTATATTATTTAAGAAATTAAACATCTTCAACAATAATAATCATTGGAATGTATACATTTATTTAGCTTAATTTGTAATGTATATATAGGTATTTATGTATTGAATAAAATGTGATGCAATTTAAAGCATTAATAAAACAAAATTCCAGGCCGACTATAATGTCTAAATTTGAATTAATTTTGACTTTTACCGAACAACGTAATATATAAATGGATTTACAACAGAAATTCATGTTTTGTATTAGTATCTCTCAGCGGGTTAATTAAAGAATCACTGAATTTGATTATTTTAGATTCTTAAATTCTTATAAAAAGATACAAGATACTTTTAAATACGAATAGAAAAATAAAATGTCATTTAATTATATTTTATTTTTCAACTCTTTTGATTTTTGATGTAGATATTTTGATTTTGAACAAATTGTTCATACAAATTGTAGGAAATCTTGAGATTTAAAAAAAATTAGTGATTTACTTACATTAATTTAAAAATTTCTTTTCAAAATACTTATAAAATTTTATTACAAATTTTAAATATAAAATACAATATGCAATGAGTTATTAAGCAAAACTTTAAAAAAGTCAATTTCCTGTAATGTTTAATGTATATGTCACACATTAAATATAAGTTATTATTGTACTGAAATTTTACTATTAAAATAATTAAATACATTTGAATTTTTTATATTTGAAGTAAATAAATTAGATATTATATGGTGTCATTTTAATTTCGTTAATAATATTATTTTTCTTGTCTCTGTTTTATTACAGATAAATTAAAGTTACTGCTATATTGTAAAATGAAATTCAGGTCAATTGATATTAAACTCCATCAATATATTACACACATACATTTAATAAGTTACTCAAATATTATTTAAAAATATTTCATTTAGCTATTAATTGTTCTTGTAATAATTTTGACACATTTACATGTATTTATTGTCTTTCAGAATATTTGACAGAAACATTTTATTAAAAAGAATCATAAATTGAAATAATGGTCATTTAATAATATAATTCTTTATATTACGATCATTTAATAATTCCTAATAGTTAAAGATTAAATAATCCTAAACAATGAGTAATAAACCAATTTAGGAGAATCTACAAATTTACCAATAATGATCGATTTACTTAATAATCCATCTTCATGAAAGCAACCAACCATAATTGCATTACTTAATAAACCAAATTATGGTAATGATGGTATTAAGTGGGAATTTACACAAGAATTGCTTAATTAAAGGAGGTAGAATATCTCATCAAATTTATTATTAATAAACATCATGTACTTAATTAAAAGAGCATTGATTTTGTTAGTAGCTATACATTTGCATAAAAAATACTGAAGAGAAATGCAATTAACCTTTTTTTAAAGGAGGAAAAGCTGAATTAATGTATCAATTAAGAACAAAGTAAACAAGATCAAATAGTTTATCACTATTCCTCTACTTAAAAATGAACTACTTTCAATACTAAAATTATTTTATCTAATATCATTCCCAATATCTAAAAAACATACGATTATATTATCAAACATGTCAAATAGCATGTTAATTCAATAAATATAGAATGGTTAAATTGTTGCATAAAATTTCGAAAATAAATTCTAATTTATAAAAACTATCAAATTTAATTCCATGAAATACTAGTATCATTGTCTTTTATTTTAATTAATATTTTAACTTTCAAGTGATTTACAGTTTTCCTGCACAAATAGTCGTGACAGTTATATATTTCACTCTAAAATGACATTTTTGAAAATATCAAGTTTGAGTTAATAAAAAATAACATTAAAAAATTATATATATATATATATATATATATATATATATATATATATATATATATATATATATATATATATATATATATATATATATATATATATATATATATATATATATATATATAATGTTACAAATTTGTAAATAATGATTATATTTGTCTTAAAATATCTCAGACAGATCAGAAATTCTCACATTTTGGGCAAAAATTGCGGTATTTAGACGTGTTGTAGTTTAAAAGCGGATTTCCTAATGATTTGGCGACTTGGCGACAGTTGGCGAGATTCTTGGCGACGGTTGGCGAGATTTTTGGCGACTTGGCGAGAAATCGATACTTCTGGAAACATCCATCACCTAAGCTCTAGGACCAATATTTTTCGAGATAGCCTAGAAGCTTCCAGAACCTTGGCGAAATTGGTAGATTTCTCCGCCAAGTCAGGTATAAATACCGCAGCCCGACATGGAAGAGTTTAGTTTTGTGAAGACAGTCAGTGAGTGAAGACGAATAGTTGTGACTGCTAGTTGTTCTCTGTCTGAGGTATTTGAGACCTGTGATTGGAAGCTGTTTTTTATTATATCTGACGAATTGTAGCTGTATAATTGTGACTGTTACAGCGGGAATTTCGTTTATTTAGTGAAGTTCTTACGAATAAAAGTCTTGTGTTCATTAAGTGGTTGCTTTATTCAACTCTCAATCGACACGAACCCGTGAAGCTCGGTACAACTGGTGTCAGAAGTGGGATTGAAGAGTTGATGCAGCGTGTCACAAGAAAAATGGATATGGATTTAATGAAAAGTCTTCTCGAAAAATTAGCGGAGCAGATGGCCGAGATGAAAGCTGGACAAGAAGATATGAAAACCGAGATGAAAGCTGGACAAGAAGAGATGAAAGCTAGACAAGAAGAGATGAAAGCTGGACAAGAAGAGATTAAAACCGAGATGATGAAAGAGATAAAATCTGGACAGGAGGAACTTAAGAAGGACATTGTAAGTGTTAAAGAAGAATTCTCAAATATCATTCAGGAGAAGATGAATGCAATGGAAGATAAGGTAACTTCAGTTGAAACTAAAGTTTTGAAGACAGAGAAGAAAGTTAAAGAAGCATTAGACAATATGAATAAGAAGATTGAAAGCTTGGAGAAGCAAATGTCAAACAAACATGAGGAACCCAACGTGGCATTTGTGCCTTCCCTAGCCAATATTAAACTTTCAACATTTGATGGGAAATCATCCTGGCAAGTATACAAGACCCAGTTTATGATGGTAGCGGAAGCTAATGGATGGAATCCCCGAGCCCAAGCTTTTCACCTGGCGGCTTCGTTAAGAGGGGACGCGGCTGACATCCTCGAGACGCTTCCGGAGGAGCAGAGGCACAATTTCCAAGCCCTATCGAGTGCGCTTGAGCTGCGGTTTGGAGATAAGTGCAATAAAGAATATAGCAGACTACAATTAAAGTCCCGCTATCAAAAGGCGGGTGAAAGTCTGCAAGACTTGGCTGCCGATATTCAGCGACTTTCCCATCTAGCATTTTCCGACTGCCCAGCTGAGACACGTCAAGATCTGGCTCTCCATCACTTCATTGATAGTGTGCGGGATCCGGAGATACAGAAAACACTTAGACTCGCCGATGTCAAAGATATTGGATCTGCCCTAGTCTACGCACATAAGATAGAAGCTGCCCAGCAGGCCGCGCGTAAAGACCGGCACTCAATCAGAGCCGTCTCTACTACTGATACGGACTATGATCTCAGAAAGCAAATTGAAGATCTCCGGCGAAAATTACGTAGCTTAGAATTGAGTAAAGGTGTCAGAAACACGAAAATTCAGTGTTGGACTTGCGGTGGAGTCGGACACGTCCGTAGATACTGTCCGAAAACAAAAGATGGTGGAATTTCTAAAATGGAAATACGTCAACGCAAAGAAACTCTTCAAAGAAATACTGATGCATTATCAAGGAAACCGTGTAATGAAAGCTGCCGATATTGTTCTAGAGTAGAGAAGAACTATCAGTTAGTAAATTCTTCGGTACGCCAAGTTACTGTTTCACCTCCATTGAAACCAGACACATGGAGTGATAAAGAACTTAGAAAAGCCCAAAAAGAAGATTCAGATATAAATCCAATTTTAGAATTAAAAGAATCTTCCAGTATGAGACCAAGTTGGCAGGATATCTCCACCTACAGTCCTGCTACTAAGCAATATTGGGCTCTTTGGGACTCACTCCATATAAGAAATGGTGTCTTATACAGGAAATGGGAGTCCGATGATGGACGTAATTTCAAATGGCAGCTTGTTCTTCCAAAATCAAGAATTTCAGGTGTTTTGAAAGAATTGCACAGTAGCTCAACTGGAGGCCACTTCGGAGTAATGAAAACTCTACAGAAAGTTCGAGAACGCTTCTATTGGAGCAAAACGAGACAAGATGTAGAGAAATGGTGCCAATCTTGTGATGACTGTGCGGCACGTAAAGGACCGAAGAAACGTAGCCGAGGAAGGTTGCAGCGGTACAACGTAGGAGCACCTTTTGAGAGGATAGCATTGGACATTTTGGGTCCTTTACCACGATCCTCAAATGGCAACAAATACATACTAGTTGTCATGGACTACTTTACTAAGTGGCCTTAAGCGTTTGCAATCCCCGATCAAGAGGCGACTACAGTAGCCGAGGTTCTAGTGCAACAATGGGTTTCCAGATTCGGCACACCCTTACAAATTCATTCTGATCAAGGGACAAATTTCACCTCTGTTGTGTTTAAAGGAATGTGTCAAATTCTCGGAATAGACAAGACGCAGAATACGCCACTACACCCACAATCGGATGGCATGGTAGAGAGGTTTAACAGAACCATCTTGAATAACCTCTCCCTTATGGTTTCCAGAAATCAGCAAGATTGGGATTTGAAGCTACCGCTGTTTCTGCTTGCATATCGCAGTGCTGTCCATGAGACTACCGGATATACTCCTTCACAGATGCTCTTTGGTCGCGAACTTCGTCTCCCTTGTGATCTTCAGTTTGGTCGTCCACCGGATACATCTTCATCGCCAGAGGAATACCTTCGAGACCTTCAGGCACGTCTTGAAGATGTCCATAACTTCGCTCGAGACCGAATCAACCTGACGACCGAAAGAATGAAGACAAGGTATGACACAAGAGCGACGGGACATGAATTCCAAGAAGGTGACAAAGTTTGGTTGTGGAACCCGATTCGACGTAAAGGACTTTCTCCAAAGTTGCAAGCCAACTGGGAAGGTCCCTACACAGTCCTAAAAAGACTGAACGACGTCGTGGTTCGTATAAGAAAATCATCTGCTTCAAAACCAAAGGTAGTACATTATGATAGATTAGCAGCTCCTTATCGTAATGTAGAGTAAAAATCAGTAGACCATGGTCTGTTTGTAAATAGTATAGATAATTTTAATCTTTTCTATTTTCTTGTATTTTTAGTTGCTTGTGTATGTAATGTGCTCTGTATCCTCTTGAAATGTAAATTCTTTTATATTAAATTTAGCCTCCTATCAGGGGATTGTACTGCCCGGGACGTGCAGTCCTTGAGAGGGGGCAATGTTACAAATTTGTAAATAATGATTATATTTGTCTTAAAATATCTCAGACAGATCAGAAATTCTCACATTTTGGGCAAAAATTGCGGTATTTAGACGTGTTGTAGTTTAAAAGCGGATTTCCTAATGATTTGGCGACTTGGCGACAGTTGGCGAGATTCTTGGCGACGCTTGGCGAGATTTTTGGCGACTTGGCGAGAAATCGATACTTCTGGAAACATCCATCACCTAAGCTCTAGGACCAATATTTTTCGAGATAGCCTAGAAGCTTCCAGAACCTTGGCGAAATTGGTAGATTTCTCCGCCAAGTCAGGTATAAATACCGCAGCCCGACATGGAAGAGTTTAGTTTTGTGAAGACAGTCAGTGAGTGAAGACGAATAGTTGTGACTGCTAGTTGTTCTCTGTCTGAGGTATTTGAGACCTGTGATTGGAAGCTGTTTTTTTTATATCTGACGAATTGTAGCTGTATAATTGTGACTGTTACAGCGGGAATTTCGTTTATTTAGTGAAGTTCTTACGAATAAAAGTCTTGTGTTCATTAAGTGGTTGCTTTATTCAACTCTCAATCGACACGAACCCGTGAAGCTCGGTACAATATGTATGTATGTATATTGTACACAACTACACACAATTATTCATTTTATTCATTCATATTAAAAAATTTTTTTGACTATGTGAATTATGAAAGTAAGATTTTGGATTCTTATACATCATTTTTCAATGATCTAATTGGAGTTAATTTCATTTAAAGGAAAACAATTGCAACTGCAAACCTTAACGGCCATTTCATAATGACTGTCCGAAAAGAGATGTTAAACTCATGTTGGTGAGCATTGCAACATAAAGGAAAATTCGTTATTGAATGAAATTTAATACACAGCTGAGTAGTGAAAGTATATATATATATATATATATATATATATATATATATATATATATATATATATATATATATATATATATATATATATATATATATATATATATATTAGGTCTACCGGAAAATTCTGTCCGCTCAGGTTACAATCAGTTTCAACAAGTATTCAGCTCAACAAACCATTTCTGACCATATTCGGAAACTAGGGTTTGTGTGGAAGTTTACGAGATGGGTGCCACACAAGTTAAGTGAGAAGAATTTGAATGATCGAATCATCCTATGCACATCTCTGCTTGCACGCAACAAAATCGAACCCTTCTTGGACCGGATGATAACTGGGGATGAAAAGTGGATTACCTATGAAAACATCATAAGAAAATGGGCATATTGTGAACCCGGAAAACCTGCCCCCTCTACCTCTAAACCGAAGTTGAGCTTGAACAAGAGAATCTTGTGTATGTGATGGGACATTCGAGGACCAATACATTTTGAGCTGTTGAAACCAAGCGAAAGGCTAAATTCGGAGAGGTACTGTCAGCACTCCAAGAAAACAGGCCGGCGGTGTTCAATAGGAAGGACATCATACTGCTTCATGACAATGCCAGGCCACATGCTGCTTTGGGGACTCGTCAGAAAGTAGCAGAGCTAGGCTGGAAAATTCTGTCGCATCCACCTACTCTCCGGTCTAAATGAAAGGCTAAATTCGGAGAGGTACTGTACTACACCGTCTGATTATCTCTTGTTTCTGTTCTTACAAAATTTCTTGCAGGGTAAACAATTCAAGAACGAAGAAGATATCAGACAAGCACTGGTTCAATTTTTGGCCTCTAGAGATAAGACATTTTTTAAGAATGGGATATACAAATTGCCATCACGCTGGCAAGAAGTCATAAATAATGATGGCAATTATATTATTCAATAAAGTTTATCCAAAGTATGAAAAAATGTATTCCATTGTTTCATTCTAAAACGGACAGAACTTTCCGATAGACTCAGGTTTCAGAACTTTTCGGTATATATATATATATATATATATATATATATATATATATATATATATATATATATATATATATATATATATAT
The DNA here is from genome assembly GCA_037975125.1 of Latrodectus hesperus. NCBI lineage: Eukaryota > Metazoa > Arthropoda > Arachnida > Araneae > Theridiidae > Latrodectus > Latrodectus hesperus. The sequence continues at coordinate 20,298,524 of CM075851.1, forward strand.
ATATATATATATATATATATATATATATATATATATATATATATATATGTATATATATATATATATATATATATATTTGAATCTAGTCGATTTATTTTAATTTTTAAGAGACTTTATAATAAATTAAACCTTTATATTTTATATAAGCTTATAAAATAAATTTCATTCAAAAAATAGAATTGATCCTAAGATTTCTTTATTAATACCTCCAATTTTCACACAATAAATTGTATGAATTTAAATTTTTTCACCAAATTATTCAAAGTTATAAAGGGAATACTTTATTATATTTCAGGATAACAAAAAAGTATGTGGTCAACAAAAAGTTATATTTTAAAGAGCATATATATAATAAAAAATTAAAATTCTGTAATTGAAAAGGAAAAGCATGAAATTGACTTTAATAGCCTTTTTTCTAAGAACAATACCAAAAATTATGTATTTCTTTTCACAGAAATTTCTCTTAAAGATTACTAAAATGCATTGCATTTATTTAAGGAAATAATAATTATAAATCATTGAAATGTTTTGTTATTTTTACACATTTATAGATCCATAGATTAAATTTCATAGAAAATTATATTTCTTTGAAAAAATTGTTGATAATTTTTACAGCAAAATTTTATATTGGAAATATATTTATTTAATTTTAATTTACTGCTCTTGATTTACTGAAGACTTAAATTTAATATATATATTAAATTTTCTAAATTATTTAAACACAATGACATATTTTGTTCAAAGTATCTAGTAATTTATTAACATACATACATAACTGTGTGGGGAGTCCCCGGACTGTACCCTAAGGTTAACGGGTGCCACATCTCCCCAAAAACAAGTGTGCTCCACACCCTTACAAAATCCGTGATGGCGCCACCATCGTGGCATTTAACAAGGCAAAGAAATTGTTCTTACAAATTGGTAGCAAGAAGTTACAAAACATTTTAAGGGACTTTAAGCCCTATTGAACATCAGGCAATAGCATTAAATATTTTCTCTGAGTTAAAAATAAAATATAACATGATCACACATACCACAAACAATGAAGAAACAATTTTCAAACAATGAAAAGACAGTTAACAATTTCTAAGTTAATTATGACATCAAAAACATTGAAGGAAATTTTATAAATAGCATGAACACTTAATTATGAAAAGAAAAAAAATGGCCTGATACGAAAGTTGTGATAACAATATACAGGCAAGCAGTTTATATAAGTTTAATAAGCACCTTAGCTTTTAGAAGCATTTTAGGTTCAAAAACATTTTTAAAAGATTTCTAAGATACTAAAAGGGAATTAGATTCAAAAAGTTTGTAAAGTACTAAAGTGGGCTCATAATGTTCTAGAAGTTCAAACAATTCGAAACAATTAGTTCATAAATTTCATTAAGTTCATAAAAAAATTTTACACCATTATTAGTTGTGGAGGAGAGTTAACATTAAGAATAGTTTTCTGACTCGTGTGCGGAGCTTTCTAGATCGTCTGCGGGAGCATGGCCTGAATCCTGACTAAGTTCCAATCCTCGTTCGTTGAGATGAATCATCAGCTTTGTGAGGAGTAATCTGCGGTGACGATTTTTCAAGTAAAATCTCAGAAACTCCATGTTGGTCTGTTGCGAGTTCTTTTTCAGGTGGTATTTATCAGTCTCTGGGCACTCTAGAACATAGTTGAAAGGATCTCCTTAGGAATTAGTGATACAGGTGGATGAAACTGCCTTTCCGAATCTTTGAAAGTATTGTGGAAATGGGCCGAGAAATGTTAGCAGCTGGTTGAGGTATGGATTATCATACGTTAGCTTGCTGGAGACTTCTGAGAGTAGATGTTTGGTCATTCGACCTGTTGTTGCATTGTCCAACAGAGACTGCAGAGACAGAGACTTTCTGAAGATTGAAGTGCTTCAGTTGTTTATAAGTGAAGATCTTGGATATGGAATCACTAATGCTGCGGATTCATCAATTTTTGTGACTTCCTTTGCTGCAATGTCTGCGCACTCATTTCTAACATCATCTTGATGTGCTCTAATCCAGCTTAGATTGATGTGTGAAATTGCAGCTGCTAGTTTTTTCTGTATGGCATGTATTATTGGTGATGTGTGAAGTGGGTTAAGTAACGCATGCAAAGTTGATGAGCTATCAGACCAAATGGTTACAGATCTGAGGCCTTGTGCATCAATGGTGTTGATAGCTTTGAAAATGTCTATGGCCTCTGCCTGAAAGATTGAATTCTTATTTCTCAACTTAATTTTGTATTCTTGAAGTTGTTTGCCTCCATGGTAAATTATTAGGGCCACACCTGTTTTACCGTCAATATGTGATCCATCAGTATAGATACTGTAAGGTGTGATTAATTTGATTTGACCTTGTGCTGGCGAGGAGGGTTTGGAGGGCAGATTGTGGATGTGTATCACCTTAAACCTTCTCGACGGATGGACACAGTCCTTATGCACAGGACATTCATAGTCAGACGCACTGAGGATTTGGTCTCCCATCACAGTAGTTTCCTGCCATTGCAGTACCCTATTTTTGTGTGCTAGCTGGATGCATGTAAGATGAAGTGGTGGTAGGCCTGCCAGTGTGTTGAGGGAAATTGTGGACGTGGTCCTGAAGCTTCTCGTGATTAATAATGTAAAGTTGCGCTGTAGGCTGTTTAATTACCGCTGCTTTCTAACAGTCATGGGTAGAATCCACAAGGATGAGCCATAAGTAACCATTTTCTCCATGACAGAAAGATAAATTGCTTTAGTTGTTTACTTTTAATGCCCAAATCACTAGCGATCATGGAATGGAAACGCTGAATTATTGGTATCATCTTTGTCTTCAGCTGCCTGATATGATGTAGGAAGGACATTTTGCAATCTATTGTTACTCCAAGATATTTTAGTGTTTTAGTATGTTTTAGAATATTATTTTCTAAGGTTATGCTGGGGTTTGATTTCAAGTGTTTTCTTTCCTGGTGCAGGATAAGGATTTGCGATTTAGGATGAGAAATTGTGAGCTTCAAATTGCAACAGTATTTTGAAAAATGTTGCAAAGATTCATTGCAATGTGATTGCAGAGATGCAGAGTTGCCTTCAACTACTAATAATGTGTCGTCGGCAAAGGCAATTACTTTTGTATGTTCTGGCCAGGATGATGTTAATAATTCATTAAAGAAGATGTTCCACAGGATGGGGCCGCCAACAGATCCCTGAGGGCATCCCCTGGTGTGAGGTATTGTAACGCACCTTCCATCATGAACCATGGTGAGCGATCTGTCTTCCAAAAAGCTAAAGAATAAGGATGTTATATTACTTAGACATCTACTCAGCCCTGGCGACCAAAGTGAATCAAAAGCTTGCTGGATATCCAGCGCAATCAGTAATTTATTAACAGTATGGCTAACATTTTTTATCCATAAAATACAAAAATGAAATTTTTGTTTTATCACTAAGTAACGTTTTTATTTATTTATTTATTTTATTTTTATTTTTTTTACTACACGAATTTGCTTTTTAATATTAAATACAGTTTGTGGTTCAATGTAAAATGAGAAGAGACTATTGTTCACTTAGCAGGGATTGGGAATGCGTGAATGAAATCAATAAAAGTTAGGAGTTTCTAATTTCATATTGAATAGAATTTGCGGCTTGATTTGAATTTCATGAAGCGCGCATATTTTAATCTCAAAACCTATTAGAACTTAATATTTTATGAATACGTTTTCCTATCAAAATAAAATTTCTTTCATTTCATTCAATGTAAATACATTACATATTCATCCTACTTTTGAGTTAAAATTAAATATTCAAGTTTTTCAGAATTCTCAACGATGGAATTTTTGAAATATTTCTTCACTTTTTCATTTTCCTTTTTTTATTAATTTTGAGCTGTACTGAAATTCTACTTGCTTTTGAAATGCATTTCCCTTGTTTTCTAAATTAAAAAATTATAAATATTATGGCAATAATTTAAGAACAACATATTTTTCTTAAATTTTATTTCTGAAAAGAATTTAGAAATGATATTTTTCTAGTTAAAATTTATATTTTTCTAAAATTTGCTAAATTTACAATTCTAATCATAATACATTTAATATAATAAAAATATTCCGGGAAAAAATATTTCGAAGTATACACAGAAAAGAACTATATTTATATAGCATAACAAATATTTCGAGAACATATATATTTGCAAATAATATTTTCACCAATGTGAGTTTATTTTAAATTCGCTTTTAAACTTATACTTATAAATTTAGAAACTCCAATTATTACTTGCTAATTCTGAATGCATGCAACCAAAATACGTTGGTATTATTGTAATTACCAAACAAATCTACTTGTTTGGAAAATATATGTCCATCAGATAGAATTAATTGGAAAAATATAGCTCCCTGATTCCTTGATATTATAGATAAACAATTTTCATGATAGTGATGAAACTTGAGAACGATGAAACTCACGAAGAATCTGGATTAGTATTAAACATATTTTTAACAAAAATCAAAGTTTGAAATAAATAAAAAGCAAAAGATAATTTTTTAAAATTATTTAATGAAGAAACTGATAAGAAAGAACTGGATATTATTTTATTTGATGTTGCCACAAAGATTTAGATGCAAGAAATGAAGTATCTGTATCCTGTGTCACGTTTTTCCTCTCAAAAAAGCATAAGGTTTTTATTGTTCACCGAGCGTCAAATAAATACCACAATTGTTCAAATAAGAACAAAGTATCTTCTAAAGCAATATGGAAACAAAATAATAGTCTTTAAATGCTAAGCATTATCTCTTATAAAGCTGCAAATGAAGACATGAAATATGACGAAAAATCAAAGAAGTCAATTCAAGAGAACCAAACCATATTCAATACGAATTAAAATGTCCAAACCAGAAGAAAGCTTGAAGTACTTTGTATCCAAAAGAGATCCAAGAATATAAAACTACAATTTCTAGTGCAAAATATCTCAACTTTTATACCCAGAAATCATTCTTCTTTTTCTTGTTAGATGTGTATGTTGATGTAGAAACTATAACAAGCATATAATTCTACTTTTAGAATCTATCATTGCTTTACCCCTTCAAATATTAAGCACATATTCATAAGAATATAATTATAGTTTTCCAATACAATAGTGTATAATCAATGTCTATAATGAAATACATAGTTTTTTTAATCATAGCTCATTTTTAACTAAACTGATTGGAGAAACCAGTCACCATATGTGATTTTCAATATCCACGTTAGAAGTATGCCTTCTGCCAGGATAAAAACCTTCCAGAAAGTTATAAAAATATCTTAAATAATATTTATCAAAACTTTGTTATGGATCACAATGAGGTTGTTAATCTTATTTAAAAGTAAACGGGAAAATTAACTAACGTATCTAAATCATGTTGCTATAATTATATTTATTTGAATAATTTTATATTACAGAACATTTTTACATTTTTAAATATCAGCTAATTTTAAAGTTCTACTGAAATATACTTAAGGGTAAAATTTAAGGAACATTTAAGTACATCTCATTCATCTCTAGAATTCTTCAAATAAAATCAAACTTGTAAAAACAAGAATCTCATCTAAAGATGTCACATTTATCTTTCAAGTGTTTCTCCCATTTATTCGTTATAAGAAATAAAAATATTAAATGAAATTTGAACATTGACAATTTTTCAACGATTCATCAGATATTTCTGGTGACCAAAACTTGAAAGATTTGTTTTATCTTTCCTTTTACGGCAATAAAACTTAATCAACTCCTTTATCCTTATATAGGATAAAGGACATCTCTATTAAATAAAGGTTTATGGTCTCTGAAAATCTTACCGTTTTCATTCTATCTATCATGAGTATCAACGAACATTATTCCATTCCAGAAAAGACCATAAATCAAGAATAGTTTTATTTCTAAAGTCACTCAGAAATTATATTTAGTACTATAGAGTTTTATTCGTTTACATTTTTTCATTCTCAAGTTTAAACCAAAAAGTATCTGCAAAATATCTAATATTTTAAATAATAATAATAATAATAATAATTAGACAGTTTACTTAAAAAATTGTATTTATTCATATTTTATTTAAAAAAAGAGATTAATATATAAGCAATATTTTATTTGATCTGGCTTTATAATTAATTAATTATTAATTCAATAAATTTTTTATACCAGTAATGTATGTATTTTAAAGTGCTACTGATAACTGCTGTTACATGAATTCTCTTATAAAATGCATTGGTAAAAACTTGGTAAATGAGTAAAATGGTAAATAATTTCCAGATTAGACAACACGACTTCCAATTATTGCCATATTTGTGAGACTAGAAGTTCTGTGCCTCAAATAGCCGCAATCCAAGAATATTAATTTTGATAACTTAAAATGGATTATCATAAAAATTATGTTAGGATTTATATCAACCAATAAAACCAACAACAACAACAATAAACAACAGAAAAAATAACATATGAAATACTACAAAAAATAAAATACTGAAATATTCCGTAAATAAATAAAAACCCTGAGATTTCAATATTTATTATTCCTAAGTTTTCTGAAAAAAATAAATATTTAGGTGGGTTTGATTGATTTTCACTATTTTATTATTTATCAATAGTTTTTTGATTATAGTAAAACTTATAAAATCCTACTTTTGATTGTAAATTTCAGTAAATACAATATATATTATACATATATGTACATATATATGTGGTTAATATACATATATATGATACTTAAAAAAACAAAAAATTGATTTGATTAGATTAAATACTTTTAAAAACTAACTTAAATTATTAGAAAATAATTCGTTAAATTCCAACAACACTTATACATATCTATCATATTTGCAGGAAATTTTAAAAATATATTCATTCTTTTGAAATTATTTCAACAAGTTCTGCTATAGAGTATAATTAGTAAGTTCTAATTTGTGCTAATGAGTAATTGTTTTCTAAATAAACGATCAAATTCCAGTGATGTTTAACGAAAAACAATTAAAAGGAAATTTATTTGTACTAATGAATCTAAGTCTTAAGAAAGAATTTAGTGAACTGTAGCATTAAGGAGGTCATTAACGAATCACGGTTTCTATTCAATTCAGTACATTTGCTTAAGGAAAAGAGAATTCGCTTAAACGAGAAAAGTTTCCGAATTCACGATGCAATGCTTTTAAACTTGGCTTATGTTCAACCGATAGTTCTGGTATAGAGTGAATTTGTTGATACTTTGTGTATTTAATTTGAAATAAATACTCAGAATACTAACAAAGGATACATAGCAAACTCAAATGATTCAAGTTTTGTATCTAATTAGTGCAATTTCATGTTCAAAAAGCAAAATATATATGATAATATTTTCATTGTATGATTTCTTAAAAAAAAGATCATTTTAAATTCAAACCAGTTCAAATGTAATTACTTTCTGAAGAAACACGTTACGTTTCACGCATGAATTCCAAGAAATTCTGGGTACGAATGAATTACTTTAAAAATGTAATCTCTTTAATAAAATAAAAAACAAAAAATCCATAAAAATAATGTATCTTGTGAAATATACGCATTATGAACTTATTAATTGTTAACAATTGCTTGTACAGAATAATTTAACAAATGTTGTAATCTCAACATTCATGTACAGAAGTTATAGAAATAATTAAAAATTTTGATATTAATGCATTACATAAAATGTATTACTCTTATTCGTGAAAAAAAAATCGTATTAAAAAAAGAAAACGTTTGTAAATTGTTCTTTTTAAATCATATCATGCACATGCAGAAAACTTTGTATTCAGTTTTAAATGAGCCCCAATATGTATAAATCTTTCCAACTTTCACATCAACAATTTTTTTAACATTTTTTTTCATAAACAGAGACTAATACACAGGAATACAATACAATTACTGTTTTAAAAATACCGATAATAGGTTTTCATTTTGCAACTCAACAGCTTCTATTTGGTTACCAACTCAAAAAGGCAATGATTCAAGTGAATTTTTGTGAAGATTTTCAGTGTTATCCAGATATTTAATTACAGCTCTTCCAGATTATGAATGTTTGGTTGTGTACTCTTAAATAAAGTTTAAAAAAAATGTAAGATTATGAAAGTTGGCTTAAGTACTTCTTTGAAATACCCTGGTTTGCAAAACCTAAGCAACAATGTATATTTTAAGCAGATACGCATGAAATTGCATAAAAGGAGTTCCTGCAATCAGTGCAATGAACACGTAATTCAGTAGAAAGGTCATGCGTATGCAAATATCAGTGGCAAAACGTCAGAGGTGACGTGAGCATATGCAAAACGTGTGCGCTCGGCGCGTGCAGTTCAAGCCTACAATAAAAGGAAGGACGGAGGAGCAATTAAAGACTTTCGTGAGAGCAATTAAAGTGATTGTGTCCGTGAAATATGGCTAGAAGAAATCACCTGGATGACTTCACACGTGGAAGAGTGATTGGAAAACTAGAGGAGGGGCGTAGTGAGACCAGTGTAGCTGAAAAGTTCGGAATCAACAAAAGTGTCGTTTCGCGGACTTGGAAAGCCTTCAGAACCACAGGTGCAGCTGTTCGAAAAATTGGTCGTGGCCGCCCCAGGAAAACAACTGCAGTGGATGACCACTATATCCTCCTGCAGGCGAAAAAAACCCGAAACCAGTCAGCAAGCGTTATTGCTCAGCAACTGTGTACAGCAACGGGGCGACAAATGTCACGGTTTACTGTGGCCAGACGCCTTCACAAAGGTGGCCAATTCATCCGCCGTCCCAATCGCTGCATTCCGTTGACAGCTCGCTATCGGTGGCACAGTTTAGAGTGACAAAAACTGGACATCTGATCAATGGAATCGCGTCCTCTTCACAGAGACACACTTGAGAGTCGTTTCAGTGCCACAAGCGATTCTCAACGCCAGTTGATTTGGAGAGAGGTTGGGACACGGTTTCATCCCAGTAACATAACGGAAAGAGACAGTTATGGTGGTCCTTGAGTTCTCGTCTGGGAAGGCATTATGTTATACGGGCGGACTGAGCTCCACGTTTTTGACAGAGGCTCTGTAACCGGAGATCGCTATTGTCAGAAGGTAATCCTTCCCTATGTGCATCTGTTCCGTGGTGCCATTGGAGTAGATTTCATTTTCATGGATGACAATGCACGGCCTCATCGGACTCATGCTGCTACTGGAAAGAGAATACAACACCCGAATGGGTTGGCCAACGTACTCACCTGATTTAAATCCCATAGAACATTTGTGGGATGCTTTGGGAAGACGCATTGCGGCACGAGTGCATCCCCTGGGGAACACGTAGCAACTGAAACAGATGCTGATTGAGGAATGGGCACTCTTACTGCAATTATTGCTGGACAATCTAGTGCTGATTATGGGGAGACGGTGTGAAGCAACCATTGCAGGAAGGGGAGGGCATATCTCATACTAAGAAACATCTGTTTGTTATTGTTCCTCTTGGATAGGTGATCTTGCGCAGGGATACTGTGAGTTCAATAAAGCCTATTTTTGTTTGATTCCATACTGTATGCATTCTATTCATTTTTGTGCAACTATGCTTTCGTCATCTTTTAAATACAAAATGATGTGTCTCATGTCTGAATTTCATGTTTCTCAGATGATTTCTCGCGGAGTTATGGCAGAAAAACCACCTGTTGCTTAAGTTTTGCACACCAGTGTACCTTTGATTTTTCCTTTCTACCTTTCCCATTTCATTCATTTTTGCGGTCAGTAGCACGAAGACGTTTATAAATAAAGCGTTCAATTAATATAAATATGTGAAATGTATTTATTTTTTGCATTTTAAAATGTACAACATGAACAATACGTCCTTATGTATTTATATATATATATATATATATATATTCTTTCTATTATTGTATATGTGTTTTATTCCATATTATCAATTATTTTATCCCATTACTGACATACATTCATTTGGATTGACTAAATAATATAAAGAGGTGTCCCGTTCGTTTACACGCTCATTTTAATGGTCATGCCTTGGAAATTACTCGAAATTAGATTTTCTCAACAATTAATTATGCTTCTACTAAAAATTTCATGTGTACAATGCAAATCGAATAATTTTGACTAATTTTTTTGTTTAAAGTAAATTTTTGGGTTCATTTATAACCAGAACAAATTCATATATCAGAAATGTAAGCTTACTTGGATAATTTATTAATAAATGTAAGAATATGGTTCACAATATTGGAAACTGGATAATAAATTAATGATATTTCCTTCTCTTGTGCCATTATGTTTTTCTTAGAGAAGAATGAAATCCGAAATGATTTTTCTCCATTTATTGCGGATAATTTATGAGCTGAGGAAAATTTTTTGTAGGTGTCAAATGCTTCACATGTTTTCTATTACAACTGTAGAGAATCAGCAAAATATTTCTTTTTTCTAATTCCTAACGATTTATTTGTGTGTTGAAATTTTATTGATTAATTTTTTCTTAACCATTCATATCAGATAGAGGTCTAATTGAAAACGCATTTAATTACTTGGTATTTCAAAGTTAAGAATATTGATTGACTTAATTTATCAAAGTTGATCATTGAAGAGCAATTCATAAAGTATCTAACACATCCATTAAGAAAAATATTCATGGAGTAGAAATGAGCAGATATGAATAAATCAAAATGAATGTAAATACATTGTGAAAAGAAGATCAACATGCTTAGAATAATTATTCAGATTTTCAAGCCATTACTATTTCAGTATTTAAAATACCAGAATATATTTTATCTCAAAAGAGCTAATTTAAATATTTTATTACAAGAAGTTTAAATTTAAATGCTAATATAATATAGTTAATGTTCTGTTTTTGCATAATATAGTTAATGTTCTGTTATCGTTTACCTAAAATTATGAAATTACTTTTATCTGTAATTTATGCAGAAACATCGATTAAAGCAGCACTCATGAAACTATACCTATGAATTAATGTGTATTTAAAATAAGAGAAATATTTTTATTTATTTTCTAAACAGGCTTCTCAGAATATACATATAATCTGTGAAATGACATATTATATAACACTAAAATTATGTCAAGTTAGTAGAACATTAAATATTTTTTGGTTATAGCTAGTTTTCTATTTTCATTTATAAAATTAAGGAACCTTTTAGCTAGCTTCTAAGACAAAAAAAGAAATAATGTTGCATACTAAAACCGTAGAATTATGTGCACTTGTTGAGGTAGACTAATTATCAATTACTCTCAAGAAAAAATGCCTTATACAATGTTAATTATCAACTATCTTCAATAAATAATTAAAAATATCTATGAATTTATGTTTTAATATGATAGCATGAAAAATTGAGTCAATCAAAGCTAATGACATAACTATCAGTTGCTAAGTGATAAAAGAAATCACGGTATAAAAACTTTTATTGTAAAATCATATTAATTTTATTACCAGTATAAATCAAAATGTAATCATATATAAATCTAACCCCTTAACCGTCTGGGGTTCAGTGAAGAAAGTGCTTCATTTTTGCTTCGCGGTGGCAACATAGTTTTGGCTTTCACTGCAATGCAAGTTTTTCCCCTTTAGAACTTGTCAAGAATACAAAAGCCTCTAACTCTTGATGAGGCGTATTTCCGTTTTACCCTGGACCACCTCACAATAATCACATTCTAATCACTTAAAGTGGGGAAAGACCATCAATCGTTGTCAGCTGAAGAAACCCACGTGTGCTAGTAGTTTTCTTTATGAATGTTCTGCTTGGAAATTTCTACAAGTCTCTATTATAATTTTTTAATTACAATTAATATCAATTTTATTTCATTATTTTGAAAATTATTATCAATAAATTTAATTTACTTCTACGCAGTTTTTATATTTAAAATTCTTAAATAATATATATATATATTTATTCATTGAGTTAGCTATCATATATATATATATATATATATATATATATATATATATATATATATATATATATATATATATATATATATATATATATATATATATATATATATATATATATATATATATATATATATATATATATATATATATATATATATGATAGCTAACTCAATGAATAAATGATATAAATAGCTTTTAAAACGCGTTAATTTGCAATTTAATTATTAATTGATTTTAATTATTTTCGATACTTTTCAAAGTCAACACTATTTTTTAAAATCATCAAATAATTTTCAAAATTATTGAAAGAAACAGCTCTGTTGCTTTATACACAAATTGAAGAATTTTAACAAAATTTTAAAATTTTAATAGCTTAAAAAATAAAAAGCTACAATAATTGCTTAACAATAGACTTCAGAGTTTATTGTAAACTATTCATTTCAGTTGAAATTTTGTAAATTTTTTATTTGAATATAAATTGTACATTCAAAATTTTTTTAATATAATTTGAAGTCTATTGTTTGGGAATTAATTAAGCTTTTAATTTTTTTACGTATTAAAATAACATGCATTAAATTACATATTAAATTCTTTGTAGAGAAAGATTTCTGTGTTTCTAACTATGCAAGAAATATCTCTCGATATAAGATTCATGTTGCGATTAGATATCTTTTATATTTCTTAAATTATTTTTCACAAATAATAAAATGTTGTATCTATCTCACGCTGAAAAATTTTAGAAGGAGAATAAAAGCAAGGAAATCTTTATGGTATTATTTCAATAGTATGAAAAAATTATGAAAAAATATTAAATAAAATTAGTGAAAAAATATTTTAAAATGTGACAGTAAACATTGCAATAAATGCAAAATATATTTACATTTAACAATATATATGAGTTCCATTTATTTCTATTATTTTTGGAATTGCATGATATAAGGAGAAATAATTATTTCTACTATTCCGAAAGTAAAATCTGAGTAGATATTTGATTTTCATCAGAGAGATTATAAATCATGGTACATTCATTATAATATTATATCAGCCAATGCAGCATTCCATAATAATCAAAAAATAAAACAAAATATTAATCAATTTAAATTTTTCATATTATATATGTTTTGTAGCTATCAGTTCTTTAGATTGTATATGTTATATGAAAATATTTATCTAATAAAATTAATTATTTAGAAAATATAAAACAGATCAAGCTGTTTTAAATTCAATTGAATTCCTTAATATTATTTTTATATATTGTTGTTTGAGAGCTCTAATTTCTTTCTGTAAATATTTCTACAATAATTATATTTGAATACAGCATGTAATTAAAATTTTAATTAGAAAACCGAGAAATGTTCTAGACACTTCACAAAATTTAATTCATTATTCCTAAAATTACTCCTTAATTGAATGAAATAGGATATCTCAGTAACAGATAAAATGATGAATAGGATAATGCTTTTATATTAAGATAAAGCCCTAAGTGTGTCCTTTATAAAGTTACGTACTTCATTTTAATCAAAATACTTAATCATTTAAATCCATAGAATATTCTAATTATAAATCCTCTTAGAAAATATTTTTAAATAATTAAAACTTAAAACTCAAAATGAATATTCTGTATGAAGAAAAGTGTTTATGTTTACGGCCCAAAAATTCAATTAAAATAATTCCGGTTGAAAGAAACGAAATTGCTTATGTATATTTTTCTGAAATCTTAATTGTACAACAGAAATTAAATTAAGATAGCTCAAAAGCTGCAGTTTAATGCACAATGAATTAATTTCAGTAACAAAAAAAGACACAGAAAAATATAACATGCATCACTTATATAAATATTTGAGTTTAACTTTGAGTCTTAAACATATTTTATATTTCTGTCGAACGTTTAAATTTATTTGTTTTTCTGAAATGTGATTAAGTTTTTTTAAATTATCATATGGCTTCAATAAATATATTCAATATATTTTCAAGAGAATTTCTCTCTCATATCTGCATATTATAAACATGAGTAAATAGAAAATTTATAGAAATATATAAATGTGAGCGCAAAGTTTCATATGCCTGAGTGGCAACATCAGTAGTTCTCATGGCAATTGTTTTGGTAGCTAAAAACAATTCATGGAATGTAGTAATTAGTAAATGAGTAACGTAAATTAGTGAGTTCTCTTGTAAATAAATCTATCTATCTATCTATCTATCTATCTATCTATCTATCTATCTATCTATATATATATATATATATATATATATATATATATATATATATATATATATATATATATATATATATATATATATATATATATATATATATATATATATATATATATATATATATATATATATATATATATATATATATATATGTATATATAATGAAATGACTCATCTATATAGAAATAAGCACATTAAAATAAGAGATGCCAACATAATGTACACTTTTTGGTAGTTTTGTTTGCTTGAAAATTTTCTTTTTTTCATTTTTTAAATGTGTGTCAAACATTAATATTTGATTTTTGTATACAAGATTTGATTATAATATAAAAAATGTATTTGATTTTTACGTAATCAGTAGCTTAATATTTTTATAACCATTTGAATACATGTAATTCAAAGTGAAAAATTTTCTGTTAAACATTTTGGGGATAATTTCTTTTTTTATTTACATAAACCAAGCAGAAATAAGTAATCAAGTACTGTTTTTGATACTCTTGCTAAACAAGCATTATAAAAAACGTATTGTCATCTTGTGCAATTATAAATTTGAGTAAAATATCATTAATCAACATATATTGCATATTTATTGACGTTAGAATAATACAATTTAAGTTACAGGGGATATTATTTACAAAAAGCTATTTATAATATATTAAATATTTTGAAAACATTAGAAAAGGAAATTATTCAATTTTTAAGAAGTTAAAACTGCTTAAGAATTTTTTATTTACAGTAAATGTTTGCAAATTTCATCAATGTTTATTAAATGACTTATCTAAATTAGGAAATTAAAATGTTAAATTCAATATAAAGTTATGCAATGCAGCTTTTGGGTTTAAAAATTTTGTTGTGAAATTGGTTCTTTTGTTGAATTTAATAATATTTTCATTCTGCGTTATCTACTTTTTGTTGAAATTAAGTTAAACGTTGTTTTCCCTTTTCTGCATTAACTGTGGAAATAACTGGTTATATTAGTCTAAAATTGTTTTCCTTGTATAGGTATATTTAAGACAATTTATAAAAGTATTAACTTTAAGAAAACTATTATTAATAATTCAGCTTAAAGTAGATTATTTATCATAAATAATATTCAAATAATTTAACAATACGTTTTGAATTTTAATTTTTGTTGTTGTTGTTTACTAATGACACTTGGACAAGCAAGCTCACTATGCTATGCAAATTAAGTCGATTGGGAGCGTCTTTCGTTTTTAATCAGAGCACCATGAAGGTGAAAGTACGACTTTGCTCTACACACATGTCATAGTTACCCGTTTAAAGGGTAAGCAACCATTCACACCTCATTCATTCAAGGAAAGGTCAAAGACAGGATAGATAGAGAGAGAAAGTACATCCATGCCCGAACCGGGATTCGAACGGACCTCTTTATCCGTTGTCAGGCACGCTGACCACTAGACAAGTTGGTGGGCTGAATATTAAATGTAAACATTACAAATCATAAAATATAATCAAATAACGAATTTAATGAATATTATTTTTATAATAAAGTTCTTAAAACAGTGTTAATTTAACTTGTATTTTAACTACTAAATTCCTAAAAAACGAAGCTATTCAGCAAAACACGTTACCTACAGAAACAAACAAAAATATAAGTTTAAGACTGTCAAATTTAAATTTAAATGAGAAATTATTTGCAATTTTAAATATCTGAAACCACTAAAACATTAAAATATCAAAATTATATTTTTTACAAGAAAATATTTGCATTCCTTAATACAAAGAAATTTCTAAAATATATTCAATGAAATTCCCATTTTCTTAAAATGCATTTGACTATTTTAGGATAAACCTACTTTTGCTCCCTTTACTGAAGGAAATTTAAACTCAATTTAGAAAGTTTGCTAAAATCACTTTCAAAATGTGTGATGTTAAACTTGGTTATTTTACCTTTTTTGATATTACTCCATAAAATGAGAAACGATTTTAAGTTTTTCTCAAAAAGCAGACACCATTTCTGTTATGTCAAAAATAAATAAATTTTTGAAGCAAAAAAAAAACATTTTTAGAATTTGAAGAAAAATGTATTAATGAAGAAAACGTATATCCACACACATGCATTAAAATTCTTGACATACCTAATTTTAAATCTCACTGATTGATTTTTTTTCGTAATTAATAATCTAGAATATCAAATGAGTATTACAACCATTTTAAAATGATCATCAAAACTTAGCAAAAATAAAATAAAAATTGATCTAATTTTTGTAGTTCTGTTTTTGTTTTTGCAATTTCTTTTTGTCTAAGCAGTACTCTTGCTCCAAGAATTAGTTACCCTTAATTTGCTTATCCTTGAAAAAATATGTATTAATATTTCATTAAAATTAACTACACAATAAATAAAAATATAATATATATTTTGTAACATTATTTATTTTTTTAATTTAATACTTTACATTGAAAAATTTACATAAATTTATGTTGATATTGAATTTAATTAAATAGCAAAACCTTCACGTTTGAGTAGAAATTCTATATGCATATTTAAGTTGGTGATCTCCATTGAAGCAGTTAAAACATATGTTCCTCAAACATTATCACCTATGTTATTATAATAAAGGAAAAATATATGCACACAGATTAATCTGTCTAAATATTGGATAAATATATTAAACATTTATATCATTTTTCCCCTTTTTCTTAAACTGTTTATGATTTCAAATAGAGGAAACATTTAATTAATATACTTAAATAGATTTTAAATCAAACAGAATTTCTTAATTCTTATAAATCATGTTAGTAGAAAAAAGCAGTGTAGTTAAAATGCACACTTTTAAATTTGTAAAAGAAATTTTCTACTAATATGTAAAAAAAAAAATCTTCTATTAACTTATGCCAAATGAAAGATATTGTTACAATTTACATATTAGTTGTAAATTAATTAAGTTGAATTATCTTTATATTAACAGTAATAATTAAGAAAATAATTGTTCTATTAGTTCTGAATATCATCATGTATTATTATATTTTTGATAATTGGTATAAGCGTATGGTAATGCGGAAGTGAAATATGCTTTTAAAAAGAATTTCTACGTATATATTTTATGTTCATAACGATGAAAATAATAGAAATGGCATTTTATTTGATATTTGCAAATTACACTTTTTGTTTCAAGCGAAATTAAAATAATTTATAAATAAAAAATATTCCCTTTGTTATAATGCATTCTACCTTTCAGTCTTAATATATTTGATTACTTAAATATATGCAAAATAAATTATAGAATAACTTAATTGTTGAAATACAACATTCAAATTTTACGTCTGCCTTTTATAAAAAAAATGCTGAACATCAATGTAAGTCAAACTAAAACAAAAGCATATACACAAAATATTATTGCAGAAAATTTGAAAAAAAATTTATTAATGCTAAATAATTATTTAATTTGAAACATGGTTGAAATTCTTTAAGAAAACGTTTTTTAATTAAAACATGTTTTCTTAATGAAATGCTTCAATAACCTAAATTAAATGATTATTTTGTTTCTTTTACACATTTTCCAATTATATACAATAATATATAATAGTTGGTGAACTAATATTCTAGAATATTACTGTGCAATATATGTTACACTAACAAAATAAATCTCACTATTTCTATAGTAAAAAATGCCAGCTTATTTACAACGTAGGCTTATTTAACGAAGAAAAGTTTAACTCCTACTGCTATTTTTTTATGTTGTCTCTTAAAGCATCTTTATTTCTGGAAGCTCAATTTGCCCCGTACATTCGCGGTCTGTTGCATCTCTGGTGACACATTTTTCAACGAACAACACTTTTAGCGATTCAAAATAATGTTAATGCTTTTAAATTAAAGAAATGTTCAATATAGGAAACAAAGAATATGTGAAATGATTAATGATGTTCTTGGAACATTTAAGGAAGATAAATATAAAATAGATCTAACATTCTCAGATAAGATCTCCAGCGGCTCATTTCGGATTATTTATACAGAAAGAATCTTGTCTTACGCAGCAAGATCATAGATTATAATTTATATAAATAGTAATTCCCGCGTGGTTGTATGAAAAATGCTTATATGTTGTATACGTTTCCTTAGATTAAGATACATTTTATCAGCATTGTTTTACTAAGAGTAGAATTATTGATAAATTTAAATGAAATGTTTTTCAATAATCTTAAATGAAGTATCATTAATATTCATTAAAAAATGATGTTTTATGAAAGATAATGCCATTTAACAAATGACTTATGTATCCCATTTATTTAATTTATATTAACATATATATAATATTATATTATCATATATATAATTTATATTATACATATATATATACCATTTATAAGATAAAATGTATGTAGATGTATTGAAGAAATCTACATTATGTTAATAGAAATGTGGCATTCTCATGATAACACATATAATGTATATTAAGGAACAAAATTTATTAGAAATCGGAAATATCTTAAATTATTATGAACACTGAATTTATTAAAAAATATGCTTGTCGATAACTTTAAAATTCATGTGTATAAAGAATTCTAAATACTATTTATTTCAATTTTTGTTACGTTACCCATGAAGATTATTGTCTTTTAAAATCATATTCATAAATTAAGTGTTCTAGTGAAATAGAAAATTTCTACTGCTCTTCCAATGCTATTAGATTTTTTGTTTAAAATTTATGGTAGTGAATTTTTTATCTTAGTTATGATTCAAACTTGCTATTATCAAAAATTATTATTTGTTTTTTAATTAAAATCTTATTTTATATTTTCAAAATATGTATATTTTTTAAAATTTATCAATCATCTCCAACTTTTACTTTCACAAATGCTGCAGGCGAATGCAAAGCTCTTCAATTTCGCTTTCTGTTTCGATGCAGACCTGCAAAAAATAATTTCAAATTAAAAATGAGTTTAAAAAGAGTTCTGAATTAAAAAAAACAGACTAGAAACAAGGAAATTTTATCCATAAAAAGAGTCTGTTCAGATTTTTCCAATAATTTAAATAAAACAATAATAAAAACATAATTTTTAAGTTTTTTAAAATAAAATTTTTTGAAGATTGCAGTTCATTTGAACAAACCTTATATTGACTAAAATGTCTTATATTTGGATTGCTTCCCTATTATAGTTAAAAGCAATTACTGATAAAAATTTAAAATTAATAAATAATTAGTTAGTAATTTAAGGTTTCAAATAAAATATTGAGATTCTTTCTATATATTTACTAATATTTTCTGATCATAAGTACAAAGAGAAGAATATTTGGAGTAGCATGGATAGAAATCTTTGAAAAATATTATACTTTTATATACTTGTACTATAGAAATGTATAATTAAAATCACGTTTATCATATGCTAAATTTAGAATTTGGAATCGTGTGTGACTCTGAAAAAGAGAATCATTAGAACTATTTGTTCTATATTTAAATATAAATGCGAGACATAATCAGAAAGTTTGGGACCACCATTTTTAAAATACAAATTATAAATATTTAATTTTCTTTGGAGGTTTGAACAAGAACAAAATGGATGTTGCACTGCTATTGATGTTTTTCACACTACAAAAAATAACGTAAATCACCAATCAATGGAAAGTATAATATTTAAAGGCTACTACAGGACTTTTATCACCTACCATATACTGTGGGAGGTGTTAAAGATTCTTATACAATCACGTGTCTTTTGAAAGAATTTTTCATGGATTCTGAACTATGTTTCTTTTTTCTAAGGCAGAAAAATAGAAAACTTTGGTAAACACGAATTAAAAGTATATAAACGTAAAAAACAAATGTTACATTGTTCAAATGTTGTTGATGAGATAGCACTTGAGGACCTTGAAACAACGCAATCTTACTCTAATCATAAAGAATAATAATTTTTCTGACACTAAGAAAAAATAAATTACACAAAGTTATAATGTTATCTGTTTCATTAAAACATTCATAGATCATAAGACATGTAAACATTAACAGTGAAACTTTTTTTTGATAGAACTCACACATGCATAAATATCCATGAGATAACCAAAACAATTTCAATTCATATCCAGATATCTATTAGATGTACATCACATTCCAGAGATATCCAAACTTCAAATTAGCATGGATATCTGAAGCTTGTATGTCCACCAGATATCGTAAAAAACTGTATTTAAACATTTGGATATTGTAGAGATATCTCATAGATATCTAAAACTTTTACAAATTGGATATCTTTATTTCATAAGGGCTAGATGTCTGACTGACATCAGAAATTTAGATATTTTTAGATACCTACATTTTGGATGTTTGTAGGATATCAAGAACAACTATGTCAATTGTAAATTTATAGAAAAGCTGTACTTTCATAAACAAAAAGTGTGTAATTTTAAAAGCACCATAACTATAAATTTAATGCTTTTAAGTAAATAATAGTGACAGCAACCATGCTTGTTAATCTCTATAATGATATTGAATTTTTGATTATTATAATTTATAGATAAGATGAGAGAACTTATGTTTTTTTTAGAAATGGTTGTTGAGTTTTCTTGTATGTGAATATTAGCTTTGTCTTGAATGTTATAATTACTAGTTAAGATTATTTTCTTCTATATCAATGTAAGTGTATATGTAACTTCTTGTTATGAACAAATATTAGTTGAAAAAATTGTATATATTAAAGCTATAAAATCGGTACTGCTCCTTAAAATATTTTCTTCATTATTAAAGCTAAATTAAGTACTATGTAAATGTAAAATTAAGTTTTCAATTAAAAAGTTTCTTTTACAGAAAAGTACCAACTTTTATTCTTTTAATAGACATAATTACATACTATTAGAACGTAGTGCATGTTTTTCAAGTTTGTTTATATTATAAATCATTGTTTATTTATTTATTAAGTATCATTGAATAAAATGTCGATATTATTAGATATCATTGAATAATAATGAAAAATGTTAAGGAGCTCAGGAATTTAATTATTTAAATTTACAAATTATGTGTACTAGAGTTATTATAAAAAATTCTTAACATCTTTGTAGATAATTAATTTCTTTGTAAACTAAAATATCCTTAGCTTTTATAAGCAAACTAATTTAATCCCTCTCAGTGATGAAAATAATTTTTAATTCCTTATTACCTAATTTTAAAATCAACTTATAAATATATCTCAAAATGTAGTGAAAATAGGTATAAGAAATTATTTTAATCTTATTTTTTACAATAACTTCAGAACCGAAATTACTACGATCTATATTCCTATCACTGCTTTTGTAGTCATAATTTTATGCGTATTATTGAATTAATTCTATTCATATGTTTTATGTACTCGTGTAAAATACTGTCAGCGAAATTAACACCAAAGCATTTCCTTTTGTTCCTCAGTACATATTTAATTACAATTAAAATAAAGTAGTTTTAAAATAAATGTTTTAAAACAAAAAAATTTGTGCCACTGTTTATTTGCTAAAAATAACAAATATGGATAGCATTTTAGCAAATAAACAATGGCACGTTTTTTCCTTCTTTCTTTCTACTTTCTTTATTTCACTATTTTTAACAACAAAAAAAGTTATTTTAATGGACAACATAAGATGTTATGTCAACTAAAACAATTGTAATCAGCTTTGTAATAGATTTCTTAAATGTTTATTACTTTAGTGTGCAAAAGCCTGAATGTAACTATTAGAATTGAACTTAAGAATCACAATTTTTTTTATCAAAGTGACAACCGCGTAAGTAGTATAAAGTTATCTATTGTTAGCAAAAAATCGTATTGTTTGGTGCCAATTTCCCCGGTTCATAGGATTTTACACAAATACCATGTTTAGTTATACACAATATTATGCTTAGTAATTTTCTGAAGCTTCTGTGGTGTGTCGTATTTCTAGGTTTAGTTATTTATAATGTGGAAAATATATACAAAAAAAATTAACATTAAAGTTATATTGGATGTCATTTATATAAAATATTGCCAGAAGACTTACAATATATTTTAGTCTTCTTTTTTACAATGTTGAACTTCTTTTTAAAATAAACATTTACTAATTATTTATCAAATACTTATAAAATGTTTATAGTCCAATTGTGAGATGGGTATACTAGCCGATTTGGCCATTTACTTTCTTTTCGAAAAATAGTGATTAACCTAATGCTCAGTAAAAATTTCCTAGTTTTCCATAGCCCAAATAATCCGTAAAGCTTCATAAAATTGATATTTCTAAAATGCTTAGGTTATATGGCTATTATGTGTTATTACACTTTTCCATTTGAAACTAAAAAAAGTAATACTCACAAATAGTAAATGGATTGTCAAAAATTATTTATAAAATAGAGTTTTGGTTACTAAAATATCTTATGGCTTGAGATATACTAATTTTATCATTCTTAAAACTGAGTTTTCAGTGGTGTAAGGAAAACTCGAATTTTAAATTTTAGATAATTTTACTGGATTACGTTATAATCAGAAACTTGATGATTTTTTAAGTGGATTTATTTTATTAAAATGAAAGATTTAGATTTGATTTAAATATTTTTCTCAATGAATTAAAATCTTACTTTTGTCTTACCAATTGTCAATTGATATTTCCAGAGTAATTTGCCTTCTACTTTATATATGTGCGCAAATTAAAACCATAACAACTACTTCCTTATTTTAATTTTGTAATGTTGGAGGTGAATATATGTATTAAGATATTAATTGATCTAAAAGAAATAAGGAGAATTATAATAAAATTATTTTAGTTACTAAATTAGTAACTAATTTTCCATAACGTGTTGACGATATTGTTGGCAAAAGGAGAAAAATAGTTATTTTTTGACATTTTTGCTTAATTTTTGTAGCTCTTTAGTGGATTTTGTAACACTATAATTTTTCTTTTAAATTAACATTAATCCATTTTAAACATCATCATTGTTACCAGAAGAAAACACTTTAATTTTTATAGTGTTAAAAACAGTAATAGTAAACTTTTGAAAATGTTTTTTGTCGATCTTATATTAAAAAATATATTTGATTTATTATTAATTTGGAGCCTTAAATGTTTAAGGAATTTTATTTTTTAGCTTATTGGATATTCATCATACTTTTGTGACATAAATGATATACATGTATTTTGCACTTGTAAGTAATTTATTTAGTTTATGTTTGGACAGTTGAAATGCAAACCAAAAATTATGATCTCAGTTTTACTCATGACAAAAGATTTATGTTTAAAAATATTTGAATGTATTTTTTATTTCTTTATAATATATAATTAAGCTATCCTAAAATATTTCTCCATGCTTTGTTATGTCAAATAGCAAATTTTTGATTTTTCTATTATTTATTTTTTTTATTACATTTTCCTTATCTTAATATCCACTACTGATTTCTTAATCTATTTTGATAGTCTATTTTATTTATTTTATGTGATTCTATATGTATATTTTAACGCTTAAAATATTATTCTAATTATTTTGCTAAAATATTTTGCTCTAATCCCTTTCGGAACAAGTTCAGTATCCCCATACACTGATTTCTCGCCAAATCTGGTAACCGTTGTTTACGTTGTAGTGTTGCTGATTACAGCTTTTGTTTTCATTGTTTTGTTGCCAAATTTAGTTTTTGTTATTATTTTTATTTTTTGTTGCCAGATTCCGTATTTCTCGTGTTTTAAATAATTTTTACGTTATAAATGTGCTTTTTTTAGTGGCAATAGCTTAATTAGTTTCACTTCTAGAACTTTCCAGAAATTTCTTTACGAATTGTTCTACGTTTTAATTGCTAGTCACTTTAATTTCGTTTACATTAGCTGACGGAATTAGTGGATTTCCCGCTCTTGTGTTTCGTTGTCTCCAGTGTCCAACCATCGTAAATTTTTCTTTTTTACTATTTCTTTTTCATTATTATTTTTATTTGGTTTAATTTTAATATAAATTTTTTTATTAAATGATATATTTTTTTGTATTTAAAACCGTTAAATATTCTTTTTTCCTTATTTCATTTTCTTAATTTATTATCATCTTTTTATTGTTTTAATTACTTTATTTTTTGTTTTAATTTAAAATGTCTCATATTCAAAATGTTGTTGAAAAATATCAACAAATTATTTTACCAAAAATTAAAGATAATAATGATGGATTATTGCTCAGGATTCGAAATTATTAATTAATTTAGGATTCCCAAATATAAATTAATTTTTAACGGAAATTGGATTTGGAGAAGGTATAATTATTTTATTTAAATTCTATTGCTCACATGTATTTTTTGTATTCTTGTTTCATTTTTATTTACTTAAAATGTGTATATATTTAAAAAATATTTTATTCATGTTTTTTTTTAAATTTAAAAATGTATATATTTGAAAAATAAGTTTTTGCATGCTTTTTTAAATTTTATAAAGTGTATATATTTAGAAAAATATTTTTGCATGCTTTTTTTGTAAAATTAGATAATTATTTTTACTGAAATGTGACACTGGTGACAAACGAATAAAATGCCGAAATAAATATACCAATCGGCATGTCAGCTTAACTTCATATCAATTAAGTCCATTATTTATATTTATTTCCCTTTTTAAATTTTCTGAAATACTTATTTTTCGATCGAATTTAGGGAAATTTCCCGTTTAAATAAACGCGCGCCTAGCTTGGCAACTTGGCGACAAAAAAATTCGCCGCGTCGCCAAGTGTATGGGGATACTGAACTTGTTCCTCCCTTTCTTTCACATTTCATTATATCACTATTAATTGGCAGGATTAACTTCATTCTGATTTATTTATGAGGATACTTTTATTTTTTCTTCTAGTTTTCTTTTATTACATTTAATGTTTGTTTCTTTTGTTATCAACGTGTTTGTTAACACATGTATGGGCAAATATTAAATTTACTATATGATTATTTTGTTATTCTTTAATTCAAAATTTACTTATTTTCAGATTAATATTCATCTGTAAAATTTAGATTTATTTTGAAGTTTGTTAATTATATGTACGCATTTTTATGCACTTAATTATTTGCCAGTATTTTATCTCATGAAAAAAGTAAAAAAGTATTTCCACTTTTTTAATATTTCATGAAATCAGGAAATTTTATTACTGACAAGAGTCCCTCAAGCATTTATATAGAAATTCAATTTGATGTTTGTTGTATTTCAGTTGCTTTAAAATATTTTCGTGTAAAAATAAAATTTTTCATGATTTTATATTTAAATTTAAAAATTAAGAATAATTGAATGTATTTATTGTTCAGAAGTAAGTCACATTTTGCTTGAAATAATATAAGAAAAGACTTTAAAACATTTTTATTGTTTTTCTTTTAAACTTAAGTATCTAGTTAATAAAGAAATAAATGTGTCTGTAAATATGTTCTTCAATTTCTTTACAATATTTTCAAATATCATTTTATTAAAAAAACTTCTAAACATTATGGGTAAGGTACCTAAATAAATGAAGAAGATGCTTTTCAGCTTTTGATAATTTTGGTATATTTATGATTATTAAAATGTAACCGAAATATTAAAAGATATCTTGAGCATATCCAATTTAATTCCCTCTGGATATCTCATGGATATATATATATATATATATATATATATATATATATATATATATATATATATATATATATATATATATATATATATATATATATATATATATATATATATATATATATATATATATATATATATATATATATATATATATATATATATATACATATTTTTATAGACTAAGTTTCTGTGTTTCTATGAGATTAATAACTGTGACTAAAGAATGTACCAGCTTATAATAAGATAGTTAAGTTGAGCTGTATTTCACTGATATCTCTATGATATCATTAGTATTCTCGTGGTTGTTTGAAAATACTTCCAAATATTAACACACATTTATGTTTATAAAAAGAGAAGGATTGGAAAATTTCCAAGCAAACGTCCACAAGACAAATGCTAATAATAAATATGTGAAATATTCATGAATATTTTTAAAATGGTATTTTGTAACTCATTTCCTACAAAAATTTTAACTATTGGTTTAATATTGAAAATTTAACAAAATGTTAAAATAGTATGAATTTGTATCTTAGATTAGTTTTTATCAATAAGTAAAATACTCTAACATTATTTCATAGCAATGTCAGGTGTCAAACTTGATGTTTTGCCTTTTATTCTTCGCAAAAGTAATATTTTCTATGTAGATTTAATAAAACTTGAATAAAATTTGAAACAGAGTTATTTAACTCAGACATACAAATATATAACTAGCTTTGAGGATATAATATGATTTCCAACAAGATAATGGAGATACTGGATGATACTTACCATTTTTTTCATAATCAGTTGCTCATAAACATGCTTAATAGTAAAACATAAAAATAATGTCATATTTTTATATTTTAAGCTATTAAATTTGATTCCACAAGAATAAATTTTTATTAATATTTAAAAAATCCACATATATTTCTGTGTAAAAACACCTTTTTTTAAATTATAGAACATTTCTTAACACATTATTTAATATTCACTTATGTTTCTTACACAATTTTAGAATTCATATGGAAAAGATTCTATCATTAAGACTAACGTCTTTACAACTTAAAAATAAGAATATCATTGTTTCTTGAAAAAACTATTCAGTAATAAAAAAAATATTTAAGCTGTGTAAATTAAGACACTACTTTTAAAAAATAAATATTTTTATAATTGATATATTTGCTGAAAGGAAAGAACTTTTTTATATTTTGGAAGTCAAAAAATATTTGCCGATAAGATTTTAAATTACTCACACAGAAAAATAATTTTCAGACAGATATCTTTTTCCAAAATACGATGTGTTCTCAGTTAACTAGGAGAAGAGCAATTTAATCAATAATTCATGAGGAAGCGTAAATGTCCTGCTTACAATTGAAATAAGAGTCTAAAAGAAAACGAAAAGGAAACTTGAAAGATTTGTTGCGATTTCTGATCCATAAAAGAAACATATACATTGTTCACAAATTTATAAATTGAATCTAATTCCAGTTCGAAAAAATATGTAAAATACTGTTTTATCTTTTAAATTTATTCTTTATTATTATTTATCTTTTTATTTATTTTAAAATCATGGAAACCAATGTCATTTCTTTAATTGTTTTAATTATTTCAGAATTAATTCAAGTTCATACATAAAATTAATTATAAAATAATTTACAAAGCATTAAAAATGATTTTAATAATATAAAATTACATGAAATAAATAAATAAAAAATTTTAAAACTGTTGATGAGACGTGTCTGAACACACGCGTACTTTATATTTTCTATTTCTGAAAAAAATTGTATATAAGCATACATACAATCATACTTACATGCAAACATACAAGCATGCATACAAGTATACATACAAGCGTACATACAAGCATGCATACATTAATACATACATACATACAAGCATACATGCATGCATGCATGCATACATACATACATGCATGCATTTAGATAACGTGTTTTTAAATTTTATGCAGAAATATAAAGGTAGGTATGTGTATCCTTACTAAGTAAATATGTATATTTAATATTTCGTATGGTAAAATCAAAATGGAAGTGTTCCTTTGAATTCTTAGCACACAGATTAGCATTTATTACTTTTCAGTGACAATAGAAACCAATTCATTTTTAAAAAGTTTAAACACGCATCTTTAAGGAACTCTGTGATGCATTCCAGTGACCCCATCGTGGCGTATAACTCTAAATAACGACATTAAAACCTTTACAAATTTGATGAATTGGCAAAAATGGGTCTCATTAAATTTACAGCTTTTGCGC
The DNA here is from genome assembly GCA_037975125.1 of Latrodectus hesperus. Taxonomy (NCBI): domain Eukaryota; kingdom Metazoa; phylum Arthropoda; class Arachnida; order Araneae; family Theridiidae; genus Latrodectus; species Latrodectus hesperus. Next base: position 20,326,355 of record CM075851.1, read on the forward strand.
AGCAGTACTATTTATTTAAGCACAGTGAAACTTAAAATGATGTTACCTTTATACCTGTATAACAGATTTACATGTGTGGTTATAAATATTTGTATTCATAAAGATTCATGCAGAAAAGGACTGTGCGAACCAGAAAGCTTTTTTATCAGCTGTTAAGCGTGATTCAACGAAGGCCTCTTGAGTAATTTCTATACCATGTTCTTACATTATAATTTTAAATAAAGTTTCATTAAGCAATAAAACCAGTGACCTCAAAACTCACTGAAAAGAAATATAATATTTTTAAAGCTCATCACTGAAAAATAATAACATTGTTCTAAATAGTAAAATATTTTGACATAACATTTGAATAGAGTTATTAATGGTTTTACTTTTGAGGCACCCAAAAGAAAATTGAATATGTTATCAAACAGCTAAAATACTAAATTCTGAATCAATTTAAGTAGCAATACTGCATTTTAATATTAGTCTTCTACATTTATTTTCATTCACATCTTGATATGATATGTGAAAATAACGTTTCTTATTTAGTAGGACGGAGTAAATGTAGTAAATTGCAAGTATTAGTTTTGTTATGCTTTGCAATGATTAATATATTTTCACTTAAATGTTTATCTATATTCTAAATGTACTTTTTACTTACTTAAATCTCGCTTTTAATTATTTCGAAACAATTAAAATACTACGTGATCAGATTTAATCCTTTTGTTCATTGTCAACAGATATCTTATTACGTAGAGCTTCCTAATACTTTCAAATATAATTAACTATACTTTCATCTAGTCGCACAAATATTGCATGAATGGCATCGCTTTTATAGATTTCTGAATATTACATATGTTATGTTAAAATATGTTATGTGTGTGTTTGTGTGTGTGTGTGTGTGTGTGTGTGTGTGTGTGTGTGTGTGTGTGTGCGTGTGTGCGTGCGTGTGTGTGTGTGTGTGTGTGTGTGTGTGTGTGTGTGTGTGTGTGTGTGTGTGTGTGTGTGTGTGTGTGTGTGTGTGTGTGTGTGTGTGTGTGTGTGTGTGTGTGTGTGTGTGTGTGTGTGTGTGTGTGTGTGTGTGTGTGTGTGTGTGTGTGTGTGTGTGTGTGTGTGTGTGTGTGTGTGTGTGTGTGTGTGTGTGTGTGTGTGTGTGTGTGTGTGTGTGTGTGTGTGTGTGTGTGTGTGTGTGTGTGTGTGTGTGTGTGTGTGTGTGTGTGTGTGTGTGTGTGTGTGTGTGTGTGTGTGTGTGTGTGTGTGTGTAAAGGATTTTTTCTCAATTATATCAGTACTTTAAATCTTTTTAATAATCAGCTAATAACTTGATTGTAAGTACATGTGTAAAACATTTTTAACATTTTGTTTCTAACAAAAATAATTTGTGAACACATTGAAAATTAGAAGAAATTTCATTGCTATTTGAAGAATGTGAAGAATGTGAAAGGGTTAATAATATCATTCTTATCTTTAGTAAATTATAATTTTAAAAAAATACTTCAATATGGGATTATAACATTTTTTTAATTTAATGGATATAATTTATTCATTATTATTAGTTTATTCATTCATTGTTAATTTATTAATTCAGACATTAAAAATATTTTTCGTATATTTTTTTTAAAAAAATAAACATTTTTAAGAAAAACATTTTTAAGAAAAATCGCAAAATACTTTATTATGGAAATATCTATTGTAAGAAATTTTAATTCAGGAATTTATTTCTAAAATATTGCTTAGTCACGCATTTAAATTAGCTTTCTGATTCTTTTAATCTGGGAACTATGAAAAAATTCGTATTCCTTTAAAAAATTCCTTATATTGATTTTTTATTTTCAACGTCACTTTTGAAAGAATATACACACTTAACCACCTGTCGCGCTATAAAGAAGGCTATATAATGCATATAATCATCTGATTATTGTGAAATGAATATTGTGGCCCGGACACAGGAAGGATTGACAGATTAAGATGAATTCATCATGTACATTTATGATGACAATCGAAATTTGCTTATGTGAATAGTAGTTAAGAAAAGAATACAAATCAAATCAATTTTTTTATCTCCCATAGGAATTTAATTAGTTACTTGTGACAAGCTTTTGTAGTCTATTTCCTAGTAAAATAAAATGAAACATGTAGCACTTGATATCTTTAAGTTATTTCGCAGTACATTTAAAAGGATAAGGAAATATTTGCTGAGAATTTTTACTTTATAAGATGATTAATCTCACAAATTGCAGACATAAAAACTTTAATGTGATAAAGAAATCCAATTCATTTTCTGATATAGCAGTGAAAACAAAGTTAAATAAAAAAAACTTGAAAATGTAAACATTTTAATATAATTGAATACGTAGATGGAGCTTTTTTACGCAAGATATATGTTTTCTATTTTTTCACGTTTTAATAAAAAAATAAGGTATTCTGATTTCCAGATGTAGTTTTTTACTAAGCCAATCGCTTGATTTTAAAATCCTTTATTTTTAAACCATTCTTTCCAAAATAATATTTTTTTCTATGTAACACAAAATGCAGCTTTTAAACAAAAATGAAAATGTACATGAATAAAAGGGAAAATAAAGTAAAAAATCGTTAATTATATACTAGAATAAAAAACAATATCTATAATTTTGCCATTTTTTATCCATTTCTTACATTTGTCCATTTTTTATCCTTCCATTTTATACATTTTTTACAAATGCGTTAAAACAAAAATGTTTTACAAAAAGAAAAGGCAAAATGCAACGAAGAAAACAATGATTAAAAGCTTGAAGATAATCAACAATGTTAAAATTAAATGCTTTTTAAAGTTTTTATTATTCATAAAAGAAAATATTTTAGTAAAATTTAACTCCGCAACTTTTATTATTATTTGCATAATAACTTTGTATTTTACATTTCAACTGTGCGAAATTATAACTCATAACACTTTTAGTAAATCCTATTTTTTCTTCAATTACTTTAAATTTTATACTAAAATTAAATTTAATTCATAATTACATTTAATACTACACTATTAAAAGTTTCAATGGTGCATTAATAATATTTCATTTACCATATTTAAGGTGATTTTATTGAACAAATAGAGTGTCTATTCTGCTCACTGATATATGCTATTTTCTATATAATCGAAGATGTTAAATAATTCCTCTCTTATCTATATTAATTAAGCTTTTGTTTATGAAATTTTATAGAAAATGATTTGAAATAATACATTTTAGTAGAATGACACTAATACCCTCACAAAAAAGAATTAAATAACTTGGCAAATTGATTTTAATTTTTAATGAAAATTTAGAAATGTATTTTGAAAACCAAGAAGTCCAAATGATACATTTTTCATTCTTTAGAAAACAAAAATCATACTAAAACGCGTACGATATTTATATATATAATTTTATATAAAATATATTACAGCACTAAAATTTGATGTGAAAAAATTTAACTGCAGTTCAAAATAATATTAATGTGTTCTATTCAACGTATTTAAAATTAAAGAATGTGTAACTTTTCAGTATTTGCAACCCTGTCAGTTATATTCTTTGGACAAATTTTCGAAATGTATTTTTTTTCCAAATCCTTTAACTGCATATAATACTTTGTCATTTATAATGAAAATGGCTTAAATTTCTAAAATGGAATATACTAATTTAAATAAAAATTTAAAAAATATTAGGGCTATGTCTAGCATAGTGCTGACTGAATAGAAATTTAATATTATATGCATTGTTTATCCTTAAAATTCTATTAATCACAATATTAATGCTCTTAAGATAGAAAAAGTTAGAATATGCATATGATTACCATTTTCTCAGAATATTGTGTTACACTTCGAATAATGATAGTAAAAAGTGCTTATCAGGTTAGAATTGAATAGATACAGTATCACTGTTTACCAAAATTGTGATAATATGAAAAAACGATAATGTTTCGTCATTTTGCGATTCCGATTGGTGAAACTCCATCCAGTGTCATTCAAATATAGAATGAATGGACTATTCAGAATTACACTGAAGGGTATGCAGGAACTTAACACCTTCTCAAAACTAATGCCTTATTATGTTGTGATGCCAGTCTTCAAAACTGTACTATCACATCGCTGACATTTTTCAGTATATTACTTTGTTTTCCATATCCACCCGTACACTTAATAGCATGCTCATATCCACTTATACCGAGTAACAACAGTTTTGACATCATGTAATGAACACCTTTATGCATTTTGACCTAAATCTGTTATAAGACATTTTAGTATTTAAGCACATTGTTTTCCAGAAAGACTTAAAAGTAGTGAGTCAGATTCATGTATCGCACCTGAGGAAACTTAAAAAATTAACAAAGCCACAAACCGAGAGACGTACAAGAAGAAAACTGAATCCCAACATTGCTCAACAGCTGTTCCCCATTGCTTAACAATGTCTTTGATAAAACCACCTAGCTTTCACTCTGAAGACAGTGATTCTACCATTAGGACAATTAGCTCAATGTAAATACGTTTCAGTAGAATTGGTTGTTAGCACTTAGACCATTACTTTTGACTTCTTTTTACAATGAATCATGAAGACAAACGATGATATAGTATGTCGAACAGCTTAACTGATACAGAAATTGCAAAATGTCTTTCCAAATGAATCCTAATTTTTGACCAGCATTGTAATGATCGTATAGTTTATCTAGAATTTTCAAAAAAATTACTCGAAGTATTTTTAAATTTGATATCGTCATATGGGTCTTGATCCCTATTGTGTTTATTGCGTCATATTATGTTTATTCTATTGGCAACTATTAGGAGTACGATATGTCCAACTCCAGCTCAATGGATGGTAATTTAAACGTTGATCAGTATGTTTTTGTGATTTTTATTCCAGTAGACATGCTCTAATTTTGAGTCTTTGAAAATGCCACCTTTCAACACGATAATGCAAGACTACATATTTTGCGTTATGTTCTGACATTTCTCAATCCAAAGAGTATTCAATTAATGTAATGCCTTGATGGATCTTCACATTTCTTCTCAATTTAAATTATCTGGCCATGGGTTTCTAATAGTTTGGATCACTGTCCTTCCCAAGCTACTACGATTTATGACGTGTGCCTGAGATATAGTTAAAAGAAATTGAGCTCCCTCATTAACAGAATTCTTTTCCAAAAATCGGATGATATATATATGTCGGCTTACGCATATTAATATGCATAAAGAGATTTTGCTAAATTATGCTCTTTTGTTCATTTGTAAACATGAATCCTTTTTATTTGACTATTATTGTTGGAATTTTGAAAAAAACTGTAACTTTAATGTTAGCATTGAAAATGGGAAAATCGTTTTTAATTTTATATTAATAAAGTATTGCTTTTTCTCAAATTATACCTAATTGTGGAAAATGTATACAATTTATGAATAAACTAAGTATAGTTTTAATGAAATTCACTTTTATTTGTCTTTGTGTAATTTATTCAAAATAAGTTTAATAGCGTTTACTTTTAGGTGATACATGACACTAAAAATTTATTAAACCATGCTAAGGAAAGTTTTTTTAATATCAGCGTATCTCCCTTTTCTGCTTAGAAATCAAATAAATTTCAAATGTATTTTTTTCTGGAAAATTAATTTTAATATGTTAAATATTTTATGCCTATATTTCCTTCCTTATTAAGCTGCATACCGAAATTTCCTCGAAATTTTAAATAATATTATTGATCCAAATTTTCATATTTTTATACCTTTATACATATATATAAATGATATTTGTTAAGATTTTTACTATTTAACATTTAATAACTTGCTTTTAAACAAAAAATGCGTAATATTTTATTATTTAAGATTGAGTAAAAATACTTAAGTAATTAAATAGCTTTATATTTTTATAATTTAACAATAAAATAACAAATTATTTAAACATTTGAATATTTCAAAATGTAATAAAAAATTTCAATATATATTCCAAAGAAAGTGCTTTCCAAATAATTAATACCCAATATTATTAATTTTATTCTTTTGTTTTTTTTATAAACATTGTATGGTATAAATAATATTTGACGAATACAGAAAAATAGGATTTTAATTTTGGTAAAATATAATCACGTTACATACTCCTGATTACAAACAAATCACATTCTTACTTAATAAATTGTGTGGTGATTTTTACAACCTAAATAATTTTAATATATGATATAAAAAGAAAAACACATGTTATAAATTAAAATAAGTATTTTTTTATTTAAATACATACATATCAATATTTTTGTATAACATTTAAGTATTATAGGTTTATTGATGAAAATTGTTTTGCATATAACTATAAATTAGCGCCTATATTACTGGCATTCTAATATTATTATAGAATTATCAGTGACTATAACACACACACATGATACTTGATATAGAAAAATATATTTAATATTTTCAAATGTATTCTATAGAATTATGTAGAGAAAATTTTATCTTAATATCGTAATATCAACTCTATCTAAAACACAGTTTTTGAAGCAGTAATTTCAATAAATGTGATTAAAAAAATAATAATGATAGAAAAAATTTCAAAATTTAAATTTTTGACTAACTTACGAAAGATAATTATGGGGGCAGCAGAGATATGAAACAAAGTCATTTTGAATTTAAATTAAATTTCAAAAAATCCTTGAACTTATTGAATTTTTTTAATATTTTAATCTAACTTTTTATTTAATATTAATATAAAATTGAATAATTTTATTCATATATATTTTAAAAGAAAATTCTATTTCATTAATCCAATTTATATGAATTTTATTGATAAAAATAAAATAAGCATCCAGAGAATATAGTGATATTTAATATACACACACACTTAAAGTGCTTTAAGCACTTGATTTGTATCAGATATGCCAAAAATTTTTATATCGTAAATAAATCGTTTCTTATTTAACTTATAGAAAACTATTTAATTCATTTAGATTAGATTAATTTTTATCCTTTTCACGAGTTACTTTTAATATCGATTGGTTTTTAAGTAAAAGATTATTTTGTTTACTGGACTTGTACTCAATATTTTCAAAAGCATAAAATATATTGTTTACAAATAGTAATGCTGAGAAAACACAAAGTTCAAGAATTTATATTTAAAAAAAATTAAGTATGTTAAAATTTAAAACTGAGACTACAATTTATTGTTATATAATACTTAATTTGCGTGATCAAAATATGTTATAAACATCTGTTGTGCAAAAATGAAATACATTAACGATATTCTTTTTAATACAAAAAGCATTTTCATTTGTATGCAGATGTAGAAACTATTGTTTAAAAAATGACAATAGAAACAGTTCAAAACTAGAGAAAGAAACACAATATACCAAAAAAAGGCGATAGAAAAGAGAAGATTCTTTTCACTGATAACAAAAGTTTGTTTACATAAAATACCATGAATGGCATCTATTAACTTAATGTGTGAGATGGATAGCATTGTGAATTGTAAGTTAGGGGATAACGGTGATGAAGTTACTCTATAGAAGAAAAGTTAAAGAGAAGTAAGAAATAGCAAAATAAAATTAATCATAGCAAACTGAAATCTTTGTTATCAATTTAAGAATCTTAAATATTTTACCTTGCAATTAATTTCTTAATAAGAAAAATTTATATTTGTAAAGGATGGAATAAAATTTATAATAAATATAAATTCAGCATATTAATTTTTTTTCCATATAATATTACGTTTACATTGCTCATTATTTGCAATTTTTATTTTTCTAACCTAAATTACTACGATTTTAACGTAAACCTTCTCAGTCGTATTTTGTTTTGTAGAATACACAAATACTTCTTGATATTTAGCAATTGATAAACTTAATGTATTTATATAACATCAAAAAATGCCAAAACTCTCTCTTTTAATTATATATATATATCTATAAATATCAATGGATTCCTAAATCGCTTAAAAGCGTTTTTATTTACTGAAGACAATACATTCTTAAATTGTTTTATTTTTTATATACTTTCAACTTTTTTCCTGTTTGATATTTATAATTAAATTTGTTAAAATAAATCAAATTAAAGTCATATATTTTAAGGATGTTACACACCTTTATTTTAAAATTGAGAATTTGTCTTTGAAAACTAAAGTTAATTCATTCTATTCGGAGAGTAAATAAGCAACGTTTCAGATTTAAAAATTGTTTTTTTTTATTTACTTAGAAATCAAATTTTTAGAAAAATACTTTTCAATACCTAATAGTTTTTAAATCTATTGCAAAAGATGGATATAGAGGGAAATAATATATGTTAAAATGTTTACTGATTTTTATATAACTGGAAAATTATTCTTAAGGAATATAATTATCAGATATTTTTACCACAATTATCAAAACTAATTATAAATATGGTGATAATTAGAAATAAAATATTTTTGTGTATATGTTGGAAGAATTTTGATAAATAGTAACATTTAAGAAACATGAAAAATGCACAGTTTAAAAATTAATTTAAATTAAAATAAATGTACTTTCCCTAATTTCCATGTTCATATTTTTCCCAAATTTGACATCTGCAGTTTCTTTAAAACAACATTTTATTTAAGTGACATATATAAAGTAAATAATTCAATTTTAGATTTTATGCAAACATAGTAAAGCCATGTATTAACATGTTGCTTAAAAAAATATAAATTATGTTTCACAAAATTATACATTTAAATTATTTTAATTTCATATCATTTTCTATATTTGTGAGCACTTCGAACTTTATTTATTTTTGCAATAATAAACATTTACATTTGAAAAAGATAATATTTTTAAACTTTCATAAATACACAATATAGTATTCTGAAGAATATGAAAGGTTATTATATCTAAAACATTTTGTAGATATCTAACGTTTGAATAAGTTATAAACGTTCCTTTCATCTTACGTTTAGTTAAAAAATATTCAAACATGATTGCAATTGTCAAGTTTCATGAATTATTTGTATTTTATACAATTAACGTTTATTTTCTAAACTTAAAATCTTTGATAGCATTGATGTGGATCTCAATATATAAACGTAACAGATGCATTTCATATCAAACTTTATTCAATTTTCAAAACACACCATTGAAAGTTTAAAGAGTATATTATAGTGAGCTTTTCTAAAAGTGAAAATATGCAATTTTTTATCAAGCATTATTAAACAATGAAAATTTGAAAAGTAGCTTTGTATTCAATGTGTTTAATAACAGCATATTTTATTTTGCGTAAATTTAAAATTGAAAAAAATATTATTAAATTTCATTTTTGAATTTAATGAAAATTTTGTAGGTTCCATTTGGTATCATTAAAATTTAAATGTTTTTTGTATTTCCAAAAACTATTATCGCAACTGACTTTACACAAGATATTATTGCCTTACTAAACATATTCCTCATTTAAAGAAATAATAACTTCAAGTAAGAAAAGTTCAAGTTTTCAAGTAAGAAATGCATGATAATGAATTTTCACTTCTTTCAGGAATAATTATAAAAAATCACTTGATTTGCAAAGAAATAAACTTTCAAAACTACAGATTTTATAATTTAGAGAATTCTAACAATAACCAAAATCTAATTAAATTGTTAAATAATTATAATAATTATTCTCTTTCTGCAATTTAATTTAATGACTTTCAATTTAATGAGTAAAAAATCATTTTTATTAAATATTCTACTCAAAGTTTCTATGTAGGAAATAAAGTAATATAAAGTAAGGATATTTATTATGTCTTAGTAAAATTTTCAAAAAAAGGAAACCTTTTATGAAAATCAGGTAATCTTTATAATTAGAAAATCCTTTTGCTTTTGGTCAGAAGACATCATTCTTTTGTTATTATAATGTTATAGCTTAGAAATATCTTTACTTATACATAATTTATGGAAAGGCACAAATACATCCTATACGCGTATCAATATCAGCACATTTAAATAAAAAAATGTCTTAATACTAATAGTTAGATTTACATAAAAATTACTTCATTCATAAATTGAAAGAGTTGTTCAGGTGATTCTCAAAATACTGCAAAAATAAGCAAATTATATCAGCACCAAAATATAGCAGAGTAAATCTAAGTTTTTCATAACATCTTTAACAAATCAACAAATCGACTAATTAATGTCTTGTGAATATTGGGAATTTCATATTAAATATAGCAAACATTACAAAGTAGATATTTTTTACTTAGTCCCAAAAAGTACAATTTTAACATGTTTTATAAAAAAACATAATAAATATATATATCAAATACAGTATTTCTATAAACTCTACTTTAATAGATTTTATCAAACGTAATGCTGCTAAATGGGCTTCGTGTCTCAATTGTTTTTAATTAAAGTGAATAACTATTGCAGCAAAATTTATACTGCGTCATCAAAACAGTTCATTTCAAAATTTAATTTTATGGATACTGAATTGAGAAATTAAATCCTGCCGTAGAGAAACTCCTAAATTATATATTTAAATTAAATTATTCTCTTCCACTCTACAATTAAGGGAACACAGATTCAAATGAACATTTTCTATTTGCAATTATTAAAACATAATTCTGCAGACACAAGATAACAAATTATCTGTGTATCCTTAATAGTACAGCAGATACATAAGACCTGTTTTCAGTTTTGTAAAATGTAAATTAGCATATATATATATATATATATATATATATATATATATATATATATATATATATATATATATATATATATATATATATATATAGTAGGAACTTTCCAATTGAACAGACAACTAAGAACAAGTTAATTTTTATCTGAATGTCAGTTTACCTAGTATAGAAATTAATGAAAAATTTGAAGAGCTTACAAGTCAGGAATCTTCTTCTAATCCAGGTAGCCTTTCTGTGGCATTAATTTAATGACTTTCAAAGCACCTATTCTTAAATGAGAAAAATGGAAGATCAATTAAGCTTGCTTTGATCTTCTGAACAATGACATGCTAAATTTTAGGGCCACGTTGGTCTTGTTGGTTAGGGCATTGTGTGCATTATTGGAAGGTAATGAGTTCGAACCCGGCCGACTGAAAATCCGTCGTGGGCTGATGGCTGGGACACATTAAAACTGAGCATAGTCCTGCAAGTGAAATGATACCTCTGGGAGTGGCCGGTCAAATATTGGGAATCTTCTGCTTCTATCTATCTGGTAGAGCCAGCTCAGGGGTAGGTGCAGGGAAGCATATTGGCGCAACAACAACAACAGAAGATTAGAAGTATGATTAATACATCATTGGCGAAAATTTTTTTCTGAAATTCTTACATACCCGACACAAAAGATACTAGCAATTGTGGTATTGATTACTAGATGCTATTATTTCAGAAAACAATTTCATTTAATGAGGCTTTTCCAATATGACCCTGTATGTGGTAAATGTAATAAGAGAGAGAAAACTGTATATCATATTATTTATGAATATGATATCCTTATCCTTACACGATATTCTTGACACCAAATAACTACACATAACTTCTACCAAGAATATTTTTGATTTTAAGAATAAAATAGCAAGCTTCTATAGTTGGAGATATGATATTTTAAATTTAATCTTGTGGTGCAAAAAGTTTTAAGAAGAGTTATCTTGACTGTTAACTCTGACATAGTGATATTTTCACTAGCAACTAGTACTGTTAAATTGATATAGAATTGTTTGCTATATTAATTAGTTTATAATTTGATATATATATATATATATATATATATATATATATATATATATATATATATATATATATATATATATATATATATATATATATATATATATATATATATATATATATATATATATATATATATATATATATATATATATATATATATATATATATATATATATATATATATATATATATATATATATATATATATATATATATATATATATATATATATATATATATATATATATATATATATATATATATGTATGTATGTTTGTATATATATATATTTCAATTTATTTATTTGGTTTAATAAGATATATTTTGCTATTACATAGCATTTCACAAAATGTATTAATGATATAAAGATTACAAAATTAATTAATTTTTAAACATTCTTCAATTTTTGATTACAAACATTTGTACATAAATTACATTGTTTACTGTTATGTGTTATTTGTTTATAATTCAATATATAACTTATTTTAAGATGAAATATCATGATTAAAAAATAAATTTTGTTTTCTTAAAAATGATAAAATTTAACTAAGGTTTTTATAATGGTTTATGGAAAAAATATTTTCTTAAGAAAGTATTCAAAAGTTGAAAACTGAAATGAAGTTTTTTATTAGAAAAATATTCATATCATTGAAATATATTTTTTCTAATGATTAGATTTATTGCTTCTCCAGATGCAATGGATGCCTTAAATTGGTATCTTCAAAACTTGCATTATTTGATAAACACCTGACATAAAGTTCTCAGTGGGGATTATTTTGGGACACTTTTCTTATATTTTAAAAAATATTGCATGAAAACGCATTGCATTCAGTTTAAAATACTGCACAGATTTCAGAAATTAAATAATGTGTAGCAACTTAACTGCTTTTTAACTAAACTGAATTTTAGGACAACAAAACTCTTTAAATAAATACCTAACAAATATAATAAAGTTTGATACAGCATTTGCATATTAAAAATTATGAATATAAATTGTATCATATCAGGATTCATCAGCTTATTTTATGCAATAGCTTACGTATTATTGCATAAAAATAACTTTAACTTTTAAAAGAGTGCCCTTAATAATGCAAGATTTTATAAGCAAGAAGGTATAATATTTTTATAGAGAATTATTTATTTTTGGACAAATAAGACATACAATCTCTTAAATAATAATTTATTTCCTTACTTTAGAAAAAATGTAAAATTTGGAATGGCGTGTAATCCATGTGCATTACATAATGAAACTTTTTCACGTAATGTTAGAAATTGAGTTAGACAAGATAAATCATGAAATATAGTTCTTTTCCTTATCATATTTTATTTTAAATTGTAAATTGATAAAGTGTTTTTAGTAACATTTTCTCTTCTTGTGGTACAAAAGTAAAAAAAAATCTTGTAAATAGTTAAATAAAGTAATTAAATCATCACGCAAACTAAAGAAATTATTTTTGATTAAAATTATTTGTTTTTATACTTTATTATTTTAATATTGCTAACAGTAATAGTAATCAAGCTTGTAAGTCTAATTAACTCTAGTAGTAGTATTCAATCTGTATTTTTTGTTATATGAACATCAACATTATTACTTAAAACAACAAAAATGATGCAGTAATTTTATAAATAATTGCTAAAAAAGAATCACAAAATACATTTGAAGTATAAATTTGAACAAATACAAATACAAAAATCACAAAATACATTAAAAGGGATTCATTTTCATCTAACCTATGGAATTTCCGTTATCAACAGTAAAATTAAAATAAATGGAGTGAAAAACATTTAGTAAAGAGTAATTGAAGAAAATAATTTGAAAAATTAAATAAAAATGGAAAGATGATAAAAATATGTTCTAACATGCAACTCATACTTCATATTAATTAAGTTTTTGATATTCTTTTTAATAAATCTATATTGAAATTAAAAACTAAATGTTTAATGTTTGTAAATAATATTTTTTTCGATTCAGTCTAAAAATATCCCTGGTTATCAAAAAAAAAATCTCTTCGTAACATTCATATAAGTAGCCCATTGTACAACGCTATTTGTTATGCTATGTTAAAAATTTATATTTGGAAAATAATAATGTTTGGTTATAAATGCAATATACTGTCTGCAATATTGCACTGCATGCTTTAATTATGATCTTACGCAGTTATTAACAGTTTTATACAAACATATATTCCCTCAAATTATTTTTAAAAATTATTGAACATATTATTTTACATATTTCTTTAGAAACATTATATTTTGTTTGCTGATAATGACCTTAAAAATTTAATTTAAAAAAATTTTTGAAAAAGTAAAATATAGATTTTTATTATTTTATTCAGCAAAATGTTGGTATTTATTTCTATATTACTATAAAGAAAAGTAAAAATGACTGCAGTCTTATAAAATTGGTATATTGAATTTCTGTATACGATCTAAATCAATCTTAATAAACTTAATTGCATAGTAATATAATTTAATTATATTAATACAAATTTATACTTACTAAACAGCATAATGTTATATTATTCATGTTAAGAAAGAGTTTTGATAAACTTTTTCCTCGAAAGGGGTGAAATATGAACAATTTCCTACAATGTACCAAACATAATTGAAAGCTAGATATTATATAATTTCAAAATAACATTTATATATATTATTAATTGAAGAGAATAATACCAGATTTTTGCTGTCTCCACTTTTAAATAACCATGCTCAAAAATACGAGTTCCTAATTAATTTTAATTACACATTAGCAGGATTTTACGTGATATTATGTGCTAAAGTGATAAATTTTCTTTTGTTTCAGCCTTGACTAAAGTTAAGTCAAATAAAATTTTGACATTAAAGTATTTACAACTAGAGATTTAATTAATTCTCCTAGAATCAATGATGCAAATAAAAAGAAAAAATAATACAAAACTTTCTTAAACTCATTCATGAAATTTTAAATTTTTACCAGGAACAAGACTATATATATAAATAACAGTCATTAGACACATTTACTTAACTGGAATAAATTTAAGGCTGCCTTCATGTAACTTGTTCTTTACTCTTCATTAATTCAGCCAAGTTTTCAAGGTTGAGCTTCCCTCGTGTATAAAGATTTTAAGTAAATCATCAATATCTTAAGTAATCAACACAAATTGACACACTTCAATTAAGTTAGGTGATGTATCGAAATATATTTATATCAGAGTATAATACTATATATTATCAATGAGATTGCTTAACTATTTCTTAAATTTTGGCAATCAATCAAAAATGAGTGTTTCCATTAAAATATTAAAGTCTTTATTAAAATATTCAATTTCAGTAAATAATATTATATTGCTTACAAAAATTTTGATAATTAATTAGAATTTTGTTCATGCTTTCAAAATTTATACAATATATTACTTAAAAGAAAAAATGAGAGAAATTAAAATATGTATCGAACTAAAATTAGATGAAAATAATGTTATAAGTCAAAAATGAAATAAATTAATTGTGTTTTCATAAAAACCGTACAAGAAATATCACTGAATTGTATTTTCTTCAAACAAATAATAACTTCAAAAAAACTGACTTAAAAAGAAATAGATACTATTGTCGTAAAATATTAATATATAATCTATAAGTAACAAATCATATAACTTGAAAAACATGATCTCCAAATCCATTCAATTTATTGGAAAGCGACTGTATTTATCAATGAATCCATGATAAATTTAACTTATCCAGAATGTTGAATATTCAATATTAATAAATATTCAACATATAAAGTATGAATCTAAAATACTAATTAGTGCTTTAGTTTTATACTTAATATGTCAGTATTTAATGCATTATCTGACGGGAAATTTGTATAAAGTACCATTTGTTTTCCTGGAACCAGGGAGTATGCGTACCCCTCTGGGGCTTGAGCTAGCCACCAGGCGCGTCAGTAGTTGGTGGATAACTGAACGTCCTGTAGGAATGATAGGATAGCCTTGAATATTGAATAAGAGGCCGCGAACCAGCTCCCGTAAACCATGGTGTTATGCGTTCCGTGCCTAGGGCTAATTGGCACCGCGGTATTGGTGTCTTAACGGAGCCTCTAGTTGCCTGGCGAACTTTTAGAGTAAATTGCCTTGCCCAGTAACTCAGGCAATGCTGGGTGGACTGTCATATTACCTGAGCTTATTAACTGTTATTATATGGCTGAAAAGACATTGAAAATAACAAACATTTCTGCTTTTGCAGGAAAACCTTCTGAAGCAGACCTTTCTGAAAAAGACAAGGGAACTCAGAGACAATCTAATGAAGGGGTAGCAATGAAACCTTCACAGGAGGTAGAAATGACCTCCAAACCATATTCTTCTGGTGAAAGTCAGGAATCTATCTCTAGCATGACTGACTCTCTGACCAGAATCAAGCTTAAAAGAGAATATCTGGTGCCCAGAAAAAGAAGCTGGTGAAGGAGCGCAAAATCGCTGAGGGGACTTGGGTTGAAAAACCCAAGGCAACCAAAGGCGAGAAGCATCCTTCCAACCGGATGAACCAGGGCAAGGTCGGAAAGGCTGCCAAGAGAGAAGGACCTGAGGGATTTACTTACAGAACGGCTCTCATGGCGATCAAAATGGCCGTGCTCTTAGAAGGTCATCCGAAAAAACGGTTAACAGAGAAACAGGCCTATGACCTGGAACTCTTGTTAACCAGGAAAATAGGAAGGAATGAGGAGGGCTTTGCCCCAACCTTCCTATTCTGTAAACTTGAAAACGGGGCTCTTATTATCAACTGTGCAGATCTGGAGAGCTCAAAGTGGCTGGAACAGAATGTCAATGATATAAGCCCTTGGCAAGAACATAAACTCTTGGTGGGTGAGGCAAGGAAACTTGTCAGAACCACCAAGATAATTGCAAAACTGCCAAAAATCTGTAATGAACCGGAACCTAAAGAGCTCCTGAGAAAAATCGAGGCTCAGAACGGTGGGGTCACTCCATCGGAGTGGAACGTTCTTAACATTAAGAACGATCCATCTGGGCGGACCATCGTTCTTAGTGTGCCTGAATTAGATGCTGCCACACTTCGTGTAAGGGGATATAGGTTTCATATTGGACTTCACCGTGTGCAGGCTAAAGTATTTGATAAACCTGCTCCTGCTGATGGGGGTGAAGGTAGTTCAAGCCAACCTCCACCACAGTAGAAGTGGTACTACTAACCTCAGTAAGAAGTTTCTTGCTGGGGATATACACCTGGCACTGATTCAAGAACCCTGGTTGGTTAGGGGAGAATCAGTGGTCTCAAAGGAACTAAAGGTAAGCTTATCTACTGTACTAATGGTAACGCTAGAACTTGTATACTCTTACATAAAAACATTGAGGTTCTTCCCCTCTCTGAATTTATTCTTAGGGACCTGACAGCTGTGAAAGTCAGACTCAACATAGAGGGTAGAGACAGGGAAATTGTTTTTGGCTCTGGATACCTGCCCTATGAAGAGAAGGCTCCACCTGACCATTCTCTGCACAAGCTCATGAACTTTTGCAGTAATAACAACTTACAGGTAGTCCTAGGACTAGACTGTAATGCTCATCATGTTGTCTGGGGAAGTACGGACACAAATAAAAGAGGTGAGTACCTTTTGGAATTTATTCTAAACTATGGGTTAGATATTCTAAATGTGGGCAACAAACCAACTTTTATTACTTCCAATCGATCTGAAGTAATTGACATTACTATAGCGACAACGCTGATTAGTAAAAATATCAAATACTGGAAAGTAGATGACAGACCTTCTGGTTCAGATCATCAAAACATCCATTTTGAAATTCACTCTAATGTGTGTCTGGATCGCATATTCAGAGACACAGTTAGGACGGACTGGAAGAAATTCCAAGAAGAACTGACTGGGTTGATTGAGCTCGGGAACAGACCTATTAGAGATAACTACGATCTAGAAGTTACAGCAGATCTCCTACAGAGAAGTATTCTAGATTCTTATCATAACAATTGCCCCATTCGCACTAGAAGAGCTAAACTCCAATGCCCTTGGTGGAATGACTCTCTAGCTGCCGAAAGAGCAAATGTTAGAAAACTTTTTAACAAAGCTAAGAAAAATGGTGAATGGGAGAACTATAAAAGGGCCCTCACTATTTATAACAAACTTGTTAGAAAAAGCAAAATTAACTCCTGGAGGAAGTTCTGTGACGAGATAGATTCTATTTCTGAAGGAGCTAGACTCCAGAAACTCCTTAAAAGGGATGAACCTATTTTGGTTGGTACCCTAAAAGACGAGGAGGGTAATTTTGCTGCTTCCG
Source organism: Latrodectus hesperus (assembly GCA_037975125.1). NCBI lineage: Eukaryota > Metazoa > Arthropoda > Arachnida > Araneae > Theridiidae > Latrodectus > Latrodectus hesperus. The sequence continues at coordinate 20,344,260 of CM075851.1, forward strand.
GAAAAGGGGTTATGGAAATTATGACCAGGACCCACTTCCCGGGAGCTAGAGATATTTATAGCAACGAAGGGGAACATTGCATTGGCTCTTTGCAAAGAGTCAATAGCAATCAATGGACCATCGCTAAAAATATCATAAACTACAACATTGTTAAATGGGCAATTTTTGCCTTTAAACCTCTAAAATGCCCTGGGCCTGATGGAGTTATGCCCATCATGATCCAGAAGGCAGAGAAGGTTGTCATACCAATGCTAACTAGAATTTATAGAACTAGTTTGGCCCTGGGATATATACCAAAGACATGGCAAAAGACTAGGATTGTCTTCATTCCAAAACCTGGCAAGGACACTTATGACCAGGCCAAGTCATACAGACCAATCAGTCTTTCTTCATTCTTTCTTAAAATTATGGAGAAAATCATTGATCGGCATATTAGAGATTACTTGGGTAGAAATAGTCCCTTGCATGCTCTTCAATTTGCCTATCAACCCGGCAAATCTACAGAGACTGCTCTACATCAGCTAGTTTCCAAGATTGAAGCCACTCTGGATCAAAAGGATATTGCCTTGGCAACTTTCCTCGACATCCAGGGTGCTTTTGATAATACTTCCCATCCATCCATCCTCAATGCACTTAGAGGGGCAGGGATTAATCAGACCCTGTGTACTTGGATTGAGGCCTTAATTTCGGATAGATATATACAAATGAACATCTTCGGTGAATCATTTGAAAAAAAGACTACTAGAGGTTGTCCTCAAGGAGGTGTTCTGTCACCATTACTTTGGAACCTAGTTGTAAATAGCCTTATAAAACATCTAAATGATAAGGGCTATTATACGCAGGGATATGCTGATGACATTGTCATCCTTATCCTTGGTAAAGATTTTGACATAACTTGTCATCTCATGCAGGATGCTCTAAGTTATGTAGGTCAATGGTGCATGGATAGGGACCTGATGGTTAATCCTCAGAAAACCTACCTTGTACCTTTTACACGCAAAAAGAAACGGAAAGGTTTTTTCATACCAAGACTTTTTGATGTTGAAATCAATGTGGCTTCAGAGGTGAAGTATCTGGGCATCTATTTAGACCAGAAACTCACCTGGAATAAGCACATTGATGATAGGATCAACCGAGCAAAGAAAAGCATTATGATTTGCAGGCGAATGCTTGGTAAGAACTGGGGTTTACATCCAAAACTGATGCTATGGATGTACACAGCTTTTGTCAGGCCCATTTTCACATATGCCTGTGTGATCTGGTGGCATAAGGTGGAACAGAAGACTGTGATTGACAGACTGAGGAGTCTACAAAGACTAGCCTGTCTCTGCATCACAGGAGCAATCTCCACCACGCCAACCAGAGCATTGGAGGTTGTGTTGGATCTGACTCCCTTGGACATCTTCATATGCAGCGTTGCAAGATTGAATGCATACAGAATGAAGCTGCAAAACCACTGGTATGACCAGCCTGTTGCCAAAGGGCACAAGGGCATCACCAGGAAATTTCAAGACCCTACTTTTCTGATGCCATCTGACATCATGGAAAAAACATACATGTTTGACAAGACATTTGATATAGTTTTTCCAACTAGAGAGGAATGGGATAACAACATGTTTGAAACTAAAACAGGAGATCTAATCTGGTACACAGATGGATCACTGAAGAACAGCCTCTCAGGACTGGGAGTTTGTGGCGTGTCACCAAGAATCAGCTTGTCTGTAAGCCTTGGGCGATACGCTTCGGTCTTCCAGGCAGAAGTTTTGGCCATTATCCACTGTCTGCGACTGAATATGAAGAAGGGCTACTACGATAAGCGGATTCTCATTTTCAGTGACAGTCAAGCCGCTTTAAAAGCGCTTAATTCCTTCGAAATCAAATCTAAAATGATTCTGGAGTGTAGAAACCTTCTTACAGAACTGGCAACTAGAAACAGGGTGATCCTTGTATGGGTGCCAGGGCACAAAGGTATCGAAGGCAATGAAAGGGCTGATGAGCTTGCTAAACAAGGATCGTCTTTTGTTCCCATTGGTCCAGAACCTTTTTGTGGGATCAATTTGAAGACCGCAAAAACCAATGTTCTCAGATGGGAAAAACGGAAGATGTATGAAGCTTGGCTCAAATCTCCTGGTCAAACCCACGCTAAAAGTATGATCTGTAGATCATCAGCGAGGATTTCCTATGAAATTCTAAGATGCTCTAGGCAGAAGATACGTTTAATCGTAGGCTTCATAACTGGGCACTACTATTTCAGAAAACATCTCCATAAAATGGGACTGTTTCAGCAAGATCCTATCTGCAGGAAATGTCATATGCAAGAGGAAACGGCCAAGCATATCATTTATGAATGCGAGGCTCTTGCCCTCCCTAGATTAACCTCTTTAGGCATCATCCATACTAGAGAGTTACACCTAGATTCCATTAAAGGGTTATCAGACTTTATTAATAAAGTGGGTGATCCGAGCAAATGGAACTAAGAAACATTGGGTTTGGAGTTAACAGTACAAAATGCTGATAAAAGCAGAGGTGCTCAATGACATACAAACCCAACTCGAAGAAGAAGAAGACCATTTGTTTTAATTTTCAATTATTTTGATTTTGCATTCAAGTAAAACTGTTGCTATTTGGTGAAAATTACTACTGATCAATGTGATTAGTAAATGTTGCGTCCCTAATTTTTTTTTCATGCTATAACTATTGGAAAATATTTAACAAAATTAGTGCTCAACCTTTTATAAAAATATCACAAAAATACTTAAAGAATCAATAAAGAAACTAAAATGTCTTAATTGAATATTTAAAGTGTTGTTTGGGAGATAATTATGTTCTTGCCTTCAGTTCAAGACTTCATGAATTTAAATCCCACTTTATATTTTGATGCTTGTAGGGGTTCAGAAATCATTTTTTAAATCGTATATCCAGTATAATTAGTTCTGGCATATAAATTATAAATTTTGAATGATAAACCAACTAACCATACAATACTAAACTGGGAAATAGTTAAATGTGTTATGTAAAGGAAATATAACTATGCTTATGAAAAAGCCAATAAGCACAGTTTTTGTTAAGAAATAATTTGATGCTTCAGCAAATACTGGATACTAACGCATTAACATGCTTTACAAGTTAAATTTATAACATAAATTTAAGTGGTTCTTCTTCTTCCTTAAGGTTGGGTTTGTATGTCATTAGCACCTCTGCTTTAATTAGCATTTTGTACTGTTAACTCCAAACCCAATGTTTCCTAGTTCCAGTTGCTCGGGTCACCTACTTTATTAATAAAGTCCGATAACCCTTTAATGGAGTCTAGGCGTAACTCTCTAGTATGGATGATGCCTAAAGAAGTTAATCTAGGGAGGGCAAGAGCATCGCATTCGTAAATGATTTGCTTAGCCGTTTCCTCTTGCGTATAACACTTCCTGCAGATAGGGTCTTGCTGAAACAGTCCCATTTTATGGAGGTGTATTCTGAAACAGTATTGCCCAGTTATGAAGCCTACGATTAAACGTATCTTCTGCCTAGAGCATCTTAGAATTTCAGAGGCAATCCTCACTGAGGATCCACAAATGATTCTGGTCAGAGAGTCAGTCATGTTAAGCGATAGCTTCCTGACTTTCACCAGAAGAATATGATTTGGAGGTCACTTCTATCTCCTGTGAAGGATTCATTGCTACCCCTTCACTAGATTGCCTCTGAGTTCCCTTGTCTTTTTCAGCAAGGTCTATTTCAGAGGCTTCACCTTCAAATGCAGAGAGGTTTGTTATTTCTTGTGTCTTTTCAGCCACAAGATAACAATTAATAACCTCAGTTAATATGATAGTCCACCCAGCATTACCTGAGTTACTGGGCAAGGCAAAATTACTCTAGAAGTTCGCCAGGCAACTGGAGGCTCCGTTAAGACACCATTACCGCGGGGCCAAATAACCCTAGGCACGGGTCGCATAACACCAAGATTTACGGGAGCTGGTTCAAGCCCTCTGATTTTATATTCAAGGCTATCCTGTCATTTCTACCGGACATTCGGCTATCCACCACCTGCCGACACGCCTGGTAGCTGCTCAAGCACCAGGTTATAAGTGGTTGTACAAAATGGAAAAATAATTTCAACTACTAGATTCCCATAATTAAATTTCTTTTTTTGCCTGAAATTTTAATCCTTTACTTTAATAATAGAATCAAACTAATATTTTAACAAAATAAATCATTTTTGTGATTAAATTATTGTTAATCTCAATTAATAAATATAATTAATAACTAAAGCAATACCATTTGATCAATTCTGAAATGTTTCTTGAATTTACTTATATGTCAATGCGATAAGCACTCATTTTTCTATAAATTATTAATTAATTGAAAATGAAACAGAAAAAATGTATAGTAAACGTTATTGAAATGAGTAATTCAACTATTCAAAATCATTCATATTTTCAAGTATTTTCACTGCGAATTAAAATAATACTGAGAAAAATGATGCTCAAAATTTTTATACATTGGTGAAGTGTTATCATTTCCACTTTTCTCACAATAAAATTCCTTTAAAATAAAATTTTGGTGGATCTCTTTTAATGTTACGAAGATATTTCTGTGAGAAATATTTATGATGAGAACGATTAGTTTTTAATGCTTACTATCAAAGTATTACTATTGTATATAAATATCAAAAGATAGAAACTCAAAGATATCTCTTTCCAAGTCGTTCTTCATATATGTCCATCTGCAATCACATTTTACACCAAATAATATAACAAAATGTTCCGTTATACTAGTCTCTAGAGATAAAAACAACAACATAGGGAAAAAATTGAAATTTAACATGGTTACAGAGATTATACGGAATAGGAAGGTCTAAAAAGAAAATAAATCTGATAGATAACCGAAATGTTTATTTCTCTTAATTCCGTAATTACAAGATCCATTTTATTCTTAAAGCTGCTATATATATATATATATATATATATATATATATATATATATATATATATATATATATATGTACATATTTTTATAGACTAAGTTTCTGTGTTTCTATGAGATTAATAACTGTGACTAAAGAATGTACCAGCTTATAATAAGATAGTTAAGTTGAACTGTATTTCGTTGACTGATTCATGCAAGCTGCATTGTGTTGGTGGACTCTTTAAAATTAATAAAAAGATATTCAACAAGAAACATAACATTTTGTTTACTTTCTTACATAACAAACATTTTATAATTGTATTATATATCGGATTCTACCGGTTCATATAAGCCTTATAGAATGCATAAAGCTTTCCTTAAACTTTATTTTACTGACCAAAAAGTAAAATCAATAAAAAAATGGGATTGTAGCATAATTTTTTTATTCATAAATCTGTGATTTCTTTTGTAATCATATGGATTTTTAATTAATCTCTATTTTTAATACGTTTTCTTCCGTAAGTAATAAATATTTTTTTTAAATTTTTATTAATTAAAAATTGCTTATATATATATATATACCCTTAATAACTTGCAAAAAAGTTATAACTTTAAATAATTTATACTTTTAAAAGCATTTTATGCAGTTTACAAGCATTCTATGCCTTTTTATGATAACAGTTTTCTAAACATTATTTATTGTGCTTAGGGTATCAATATTAAACTTTAAAATAACCAATTTTATGTGCATGTGTGAAGCCTTTAAACATAAATGTTACATTTTTACCATAATCAGTAACATTTAAATCATTAATTAAAGTTTAAGACATTCCGATAAGAAAAAAACTATTCTTAAATAATTAAAAATTAATATCCTATGAAAATAATTAAATTAAATTTTAACAAAATCTAATTTTTACTATCAGTTTAAATTTTATAGATATGTTTCCTTCGTTTAACTTTTATTTAGCAACAACTGGATTCTTTAATCTGTCTTACTTAAATTAAAGGAAAAAATAGCCAATAAAATGACTCAAAGTTTATTTTAATATTTTATGTGTGTTTACATCTTATTCAAAATATTATGCAATTTAGAAAAAAGTAATAATTCAATTTCAAAAAAATATACTTTATTTGACTTTGAAATTTAAATAAAGGAGTATTTTTTTACTCTTCATCATGACTACTAATGGAATGTTATTCAAAAATATTTTGTAGAAGCATGGAATTATAATTGATTTACTTTCCAAGTCGTTAAAAGATTTATATTTAGAAATATTTATTTCATTATATGTGTTTTTTTCTACTAAATTTTATTCATTTCTATAGTAATTAATATTTTTTAATTTGAAGCAAGGTTTCCAAAATAGTATAACAGGATACATTTCCTTCTTTTTAAGATATTAAATATAGAGATACTACAAAACTAATTAAAATACTTTTTTTAATATGAACTTCAAATTGATATAGGAAAACTAATTTCATTAATATTTTTCAGTCCTATCATAAAATTATTCTATTTTAATCATATTATTTGAATATTGGTTATTCAAAAATGAAATAATTGTTTTTATTATTTAACAAATGTTAAAACATTTATTATATTAAAAAATTAAAAAATGAATAATGAACTTTCTTCCATTTCTAACCAAAATATCATATACAGAAAATTACGTTTAAGTTTTTCAAATAAATGTGCCGATTATTTTTTATGTATGACCTAGAATATTAATAAATTTCTGTTTGAATTAAAAATATACAATTATATTTTTAATCACTCCATATTCTTCATTTAAAAAGCAACCGTAATTTAATTCTGAAAAGAAAATGAAAAATTCTTTTCAGTAATATCAAATTACATGCTTCTTCATCCCTCAGAATTCCTAAATATAATGTTCTCTTAATATTCAGAATATATTTAACAATAATAACGTAACAAATCGCATATTATTTTTTATTATTTTAAGATTCGTCATCCTAAATTAATTTAAATATATTTATATAACTCTTCATGTGCAGTCAATAAAATTAATATTTATATGTTAAAGGGAATTAAAAATTAAAAAGAGATGGTTCTAGACAATAACGTAACAAAATATATTTTAAATATTGAAAGAATTAGTAGAAATATCATATTAATAACAGCATTCTAATATTTCTTTTATTACATTAAATAAATATTGCATGTATAAAATATTTTCATTCGAAATTTATATTATGATATATTGCCATATGAAACTAATAAAGTCTAAAAATGATGATACAAGTTATAATACAGATTAATAGTGAAAGATGAATATTAAAATCTTGTTAATTCACATTGAATTACACAAGAAAATTGTTATATAAGTGTTTTAGAAAAATGAATAAATGGTGAAGAAGTATGTAATGTGCATATTATTTTAAACTACATTTTATCTAAACATATTTATTTTAACTTACAAAATCTAAGTAAAAATTAACTATGAATTATTTTTATAATTATAATTTGAAGAAGAATAAGAAAACGTGAAAAATTATATTTTATTTAGTTATCTGTTGTTTGTTTCAAAGCAACTACTTGTGGAATCCATTACTTGCTCCGATTGGCAAAATGCTTCAGACTTCATTAGTTAAGAAGAATTTAATGTAATTTCTAATAAAAATTTATTTAAAGATTGAACAGTGAAAAGTGACAATCAGAGCAAATAAGAAATTAATTTCAATGATGCCTTACATAACTTTAATTTCTAGAATAGTATGAAAAGGAAGTAATTTGTATTTTATTAATTTAGAGCACAAGAAAGAGCATATCAATTAAAGAATAATTTACTGAGGTATGTGCAAATAAACAGAGGAGAATGCTTTGCTAATAAAGCCCCCTAATAAGAAATATTTCACACACCTGAGGTTGAACAAAGCTTCTGAAACACCTTCCATGGCATTTTTTTCCTTTCAGTAACATTGATTAATTATCACTTCATAAAGGCCCTACATGAAAGAAATGAATTTTTTTATTTTTCTCATAGATAGTTTATCGCATAAAATCTTTCATATAAGTAGCTACACAAAGTGCTTAAACTGGAAACCATTTCTTTAATGTGCAGTATCGAATTTACAGTGAAAAACAATAGTAACGCAATTACATTGATTTTTGTAAATGATGGCTTCTTTAGTTCACATATCTAGTCAGAAGCTATAGCATATGAAAAAAGCGGTTGTTAGCCAATTTTTAGATATTTTATTTCGAATTAAGATGAATTTCATGAAAAGAGATGTACATAAAATGCAATTAATTCCTATGGTCAATATTGCAGTACAAACATGTAAAACTTTAAAATTTTCTAACAAAATAAGGATAAAACATCAAAAAAGCAACTATAAAATCAATACTGATTCTGTTTACATGATTTTTTTACATCGATATTGAATTGTGCAGTTTTATCCCTCTGTTTTAATTAAAATCTATTACGCATTGTTGTAGTAGAATAGGAATTTGGAAGAATAAATAATTTTAAACAAATTTGTTAAAATAAACCACACATGTTATATTAATTAATTATAATGAGTTTTTGCTCTGTACATATGTTAAATGTTAGATTTTACTGTTCTATTTATTAATGTAAATATGTTGATTTTGAAGCACTTACAGGTATTTAACCCTTTCTGATGTTTTACTGGACCTAATTAATAAATAACAGTTGTAATAATATTTGCATATAATTATTGAAATTAATATTGTTGAAGAAGTATTTTGTATGGTTTTCTCGTTTTATAATCCCATCTGACATTCTAGAACTACTTTTGAACTAATATTAAAATTGCTCCGCAGCCGATTCTTGTTAAAAATTGGTTCTTTTTGAGGAATGAGATTTTATCTAACTTGATTTATATACGATCTAGACCCGCTATCGCGATCAACGTTCCTCTACTTCCTTTGAAGTATTACAATGTTTAACTTTCCAGCAAAAGATCATGACAAAAGAAATTCGCGTATCCTCCAATGTATCCCTGTCATTGATGTGTGGATGGAGAAACTGAGCTCTTAGCTGAAAAGGAGTATATGTTTTCAAGAGGATTAAAAGTGAGATTTCTTTTTTAATTGACAAATGTATTCTTAAAAATCACTTAAACTCTTAAAGTCCATCAGAATTTAGTGAACAAAAATCCAGCAAATATCTTGAGGATTATCCAGGCCATAGCTGATTGGGGCTGTTTCACGTCTGTTGCATTTTTTCCACTGACTGTTAGTTGCAATTGTTTGTTGGTTCACTTATTTCATATAAGCATTCTGCCAAGTTCAAACTGCTAAACTATCCAATTATAATAGCAAAGACAGAGACAGGATAACTTTTTTCAAATTTTACTAGAAAAAACCAAATATATTCTAATTGCAAAGCTTAAATATAGTCCACAAATATTTTTGGGAAACAACATGTGAAGAGAAGAGACACAATTAAGCTTCTACGAGTAATAATCGACAAAAATTTAAGCTTCAAAGCACATCTAAAATCACAGGCCAAAAGAGCTGTGGCATTACAGCAAAAGGTGTTAAGGATAGCAGGAAACAATTGGGGAATTTCCCAAAGACCCCAAATCTTACTTTATCAAATTGTAACAGAGATAATGTTGACGCAAGGGGCAGCAATTTAAGGAACACCACTAACAACAAGACCAAAACAATTACTTACTTCAATTCAAAGAAGATTTTTCTAAACATAACTGGTGCATTTAGAACGACTGTTACAGCAGCTCTTCAAGTTATAACTGGAATACCTCCTTTCTATCTAAAAAAAGAATCCGAGGCAAAGGCTATTAATAAGGCATGCAAGGGCACAAATTTCTTGTAAAGTTGATGCTATTCTTCCTGCACCAAATTTGATTGAGGAAGCTATGAAAGGAGAAACAATCAATCCTGGTGTTTTCAATATTTAGAAGAAAGTAAGAATACAGGAGCAAAACCATATACCATGTTACACTGAAGACTACCTGACAATTTTCAAAGATGGTTCAAAAATAAATAATAATGTCGGATCCAGAATGGTAGTATACTCTGAACTCGGTTTACAAAGTACTGGACTTCAACCTGAGAACGCATCATACCAAGTTGAAGTCAATGCTGTGAAAAGTCCTACAAGTATCTACTTCACAACCTCTTCCAACAAACATCTGGTCAGATAATCAAGCATGCCTTAAATATTTATCCAATCCTCTTAACAAATGTATAATGGTACGAAAAATGCAAGGTCTGTTAATAACAGCAAATAACATCAGGATTGGTTATATAAAAGCCCATCTAGGTACAGAAGGAAATAAAGCAGCAGAAATACTTGCAAAAGCAGCTACACTATCAAGTAATTCTTCTCTTATCCTACCATTACCACATTACCATACTAAATCCCCACTTGGTATTTGGATAAGTTGGAAGTTATCAAAAATTGATGAAACTCTGCAAGTAGATAAAGACAGCAGTGAACCTTAAATGATCTGTATTTCCATCTGTATGCCTCTCTAATCCATTTCAACCATTTGTCAAAGTGCGTGTACTGAAGAAGGCAGTGGAAGGGTCTGCAAATTGTGTCCAAGCATATCCTCAACGTGTTCTATTCGTGAGCGATCTAGTAAGCATGGTGGCTCGGAAAGCAGCTGTACACCTTGCAGGGCATGTTGGCTGATGAGAGCAATGTGCGGTCAGGTGTTATCTTGATAATAAAAAGCACTAGGTGCTCCTTGAAGGAGGAGAGTATCTCCGGCTTCTTCACATCATCCGCGTTACGTTTTGCTGCCATAGTGTCGTTAATCCCAACTCGAGGTAGACCTGGAATCGTGCGCCATGGTTCTCAAAAATATGATAATGCTTTCTTGCACAGTGGACCTTTAAAAATTTGCTACAGGACTGGATCTGTTTCCATGTCGACGCCACTCTTACGCAATGACTATCATTGCAGAAATGGAAGCGTGACTCATCTGAGAAGATGATTCTGCGCCATTCCATTTTTCATATCGCTCTAATCCGGCACCATTCTAGACATTGGATTTTAAGCTGTGGGATCAATGGCAGTTTCCTTAACCCCTTAACCGTCTGGGGTTCAGTGAAGAAAGTGCTTCATTTTTGCTTCGCGGTGGCAACATAGTTTTGGCTTTCACTGCAATGCAAGTTTTTCCCCCTTTAGAACTTGTCAAGAATACAAAAGCCTCTAACTCTTGATGAGGCGCATTTCCGTTTTACCCTGGACCACCTCACAATAATCTCATTCAAATCACTTACAGTGGGGAAAGACCATCAATCGTTGTCAGCTGAAGAAACCCACGTGTGCTAGTAGTTTTCTTTGTGAATGTTCTGCTTGAAAATTTCTTCAAGTCTCTATTATAATTTTTTTAATTACAATAAATATAAATTTTATTTTATTATTTTGAAAATTATTATCAATAAATTTAATTTACTTCAACGCAGTATTTATATTTAAAATTCTTAAATAAAAATATACATATGATAGTTAACTCAATGAAAATCATATTATCATAATTTTAAAATGAGATTTTGCTATATATATATATATATATATATATATATATATATATATATATATATATATATATATATATATATAAAAATCAGAACTTTTTATTAAAAATCAGAACTTTTTTTAATTTCCTAAATAGTTAAAATTGTAATGATTTAAAGAGCCATTAAAACGCGTTAATTTGCAATTTCATTATTAATTGATTATAATTATTGTCGATACTTTTCAAAGTCAACACTATTTTTTAAAATCAAATAATTTTCAAAATTATTGAAAGAAACAGCTCTGTTGATTTATACACAAATTGAAGAGTTTCGGCAAACTTTTAATTTAGCTTAAAAAATAAAAAGCTAACTTAATTGTTTATTAATAGACTTCAGAGTATATTGTAAACTATTAGTTTCAGATGAAATTTTGTAAATTTTTTATTTGAATATAAATTTTACATTCAAAAATTTTTTAAATATAATTTTAAGTCTATTGTTAGGGAATTAATTAAGCTTTTAATTTTTTTACGTGTTAAAATAACATGTACTAAAATACATATTAAACTCTTTGTACAGAAAGATTTCTGTTTAACTATGCAAGAAATATCTCTCGATATAAGATTCATGTTGTGATTAGATATCTTTTATATTTCTTAAATTGTTTTGCACAAATAATAAAATGTTGTATCTCACGCTAAAATTTTTAGAAGGAAAATAAAAGCAAGGAAATCTTAATGCTATTATTTCAATAGTATTCTAATAATTGAATATTTAATATAAAACATGTCAATATAACATTTTTTCAAATATTCAAATTAGTCCTGCACTAAATATTTTTTCCTTCGCTGAACTAAAACTGCTTTGACATGCAGTGGCAAATTTAGCGAACTATTTTTTTTAAAAAGTACTTTAGTGAAATAAGGATGTGATTTCCTTCTTCTGATGGTTATAAAATGAAAATATTTATCTCTCTTTCTAGTTTTCATTAAATTAAACAAATATTTTTAAATAGTTTTGATTAAAGAAGTAAATATTCACAAAATTTATTTTTAAAAGTAAATTCATTAACCAGAAATGAATACTTTATCTAATTTCGACAGCATTAATTTTGCATTAAAGTTAACCCATTAGAAATACGTATCCTTATTATTTTACCACAAAGATAAAATGTATTTCTTATGTTAAAAACATCTTTTTGAAGGTTGAATTATTTAGCTTTATATTAAAATTAAGTCACACTGAAGTTTGTTTTCGTGTGTTTACGTGAAAGGAATAAAAGAAAGTCATAACTTATAGTACTTATTTGAAATAATCTGTCTCAAGAATATAAACGTATAATTTTTTAATGCAATTGTGAAATTCTGTTAGATATTGAAGTATATAAAAACAAAGCATAACACTTAAAATATATTCATTAAATTAGTAAATCAAAATATTTCTTTTACATGCTAAAGGATATTTCCTATTTTCCGGAGTTTGTAAAAAACATAAACTTCTATTCAATGATTTTAAACTATATTTACGAAATATTAGTCTAACATATCCTTAATTTTACAAAAAAAATTACTAAAATAATTTTGAACCTCATAATTAAAGAATTAAACAGTTTAACATATTATCTGCTGTTTTCCCTATACGGAATAATGTTTGTGATTACTGAATTCATACATTTTTTTAAATAGTTAAATTGATCATTAGAGTTTATGGTGAAATCATATTATAATGTCTCTGAAATAGATATGCATTTCTTAAACAAATATTTAAGGGAATATTTCTCGTAATTTTTCCAAAACTCGAAATTCTTGATGTATTTTAATATCATTTGCCAGTCCTACACCAAAATGTGAATTTAGTGAAAGTTTGTATCAAAATTAAAGTTTTCTTGCTGAATCCGTGGGATAGCTTCTTTGTAAAGTTATAGGCCTTAATCGTAACAAAATTATATATTTTTATGTGGAATGAAGAGTAACACTATTTCCATTATAAAATTCAAAAATATTTATATAGTAGAATTTATTCCTCCAATTTTTGTAATTACTTTGTGATCTTAATATTTTAAACAATTGTTGAAATATGTGTACTGAAATTTTGAGTGGTGGGAAGCTATCAACATTACCAGGATTGATGGTATTGACAAACTTGAGGAACTTTGGAATTTTCAAATTCCCTGGGAAACCGATGAATTTAAATTGAAAACAAATGTAATATTGGTAAAGAAGATGCACATTTCCAATCAATTTATTTTGAAAACATCTGTCTAATGATATATTCCATGTGAGCGTGTCAATAAATCGCCTTCAGATGGCCAGAACAAATTATTGAAATGTCATACTTTCACTTTGCCATTCTTGTTTGCGAATCTATCTGTATATATAGGAGTGCGGTTTAATTTATACCTTCACTCTCAGAAGCTAAATTCTAGTAGTTAGTTGCATCTGTGAAAATATATACTACCGTTTTACAAACACTATGTCTGATTCAAGCAGTGAAGAAGAATTTTATTTTTATGAAGAAGATTATTCTTCGGACACGAATAGTGAATTTGATGATCTTTCTGGGGCTCGTAATTGGTACCCAATTGACAGTTTAGCTGCGATAGCTCCAACAGCATTTCCATTTACAAATAAAGCAGAAGTCAACATATCTATAGTGGATTCTTCAAATCCACTGGAGTATTTTCGCTATTTTTTTAATAACGAAGTTTTAGAATTCATAATTTTAAATACTAGTGAATACGCTAAGTTATATATTGAAAGTAATGAATAAAGCCCAAGTTCTCGTTCAGTTCAGTGGGAAATTTTAAATAAAGAACAATTGCTGATTTTTCCTGTGTGCGTTAATCATTAACATGGGTATCGTTCAAACACCCAAAGAAGAAATGTACTGGTCAAAAAAAATACCTTGGTTGATACACCATTCCAATTAAATTATAAACAATATATATATATATATATATATATATATATATATATATATATATATATATATATATATATATATATATATATATATATATATATATATATATATATATATAATATGTATTATACAAAGAAACTAAATAATGTTATTTATTTAAAAACTTGATTAAAAATGTAATGAAAATTAGTATTATATATATTTTTTATAAATCGCAATAATTAGAGTCTTCAACTATGAAAATCTAAAATGGGAATAAATATAGAAAAGTAAAACTGTTGCTTTCTTGAAATACTTTCGATTTCCGCTCACATTAGTTAAATCAACCATGACCGTTCAGTAAGTAAGTTCCCAAGCCACGATTTCACGGCAATCCATCAATTCGGGGGTTGAATTTAAAGCACTGCAGTGAAGCCAGTTGCCCCTACCAAGGGGCTCGGGATAGCCGGAAAACGCACAGAAATTTTTGCCCGAGTGTACTCGGGATAGCCGGTTAAAGGGTTAACGGACTCTATGATCGCAGGTCACTAGGGCAGCATCCAGGGTGTTTTTCAAATGCTGCAGGATTTCGGTAGACTTGTTTTTATGGGCCACCTCCAATCACATACGTTAATTCACGCGTGTTGACGTCACTCTTGCTGGACTGACATCTCGCAAACTTTTCACAGTTCCTAGTTACTACCATCTTCGCCACAACCGATCCAGTGTGGAAGCATCCAGGTGTCCACAGTGCACCTGTCAGCTGCGATTTGCTGTAAAGACCAACATGTTTTTCTCAATTTGATCACCATGCTTCTCTTAAATTCGTCTATCTGCTGGAAATTGCTCCGCAGATGATGGTCTGGTAATTCTGCAGTTACAGGCGTCCTGTGAAAGGTGTCTCTGACAAGAACAAACTTGCAATGATTATTTTCCAAGCAGAAATACTGGCGGGAATATTGTCCACCCTTCCGGTTCTTCATCGCATATATTATCCAATGCTGGAGAGCTGAGCATTTCACATCAATTGCATAACTCAGTAAAGTACGTCTACCCTGAAATTAACAGAATTTATTGGCCACTCTTTTTTGGTGATGCATTTTCAATACTTTTTAGTGTATGCTATTTAGACACAATAAATTCACAACAGCATTTCCAAATAAAAATATGAGTTACGTGTAAAATGTATATTATGTATTTATACATTTTTATCTATAAAAATATTAGTTTAAAAATAAATATCTAATTTGATTTCCTTCAAAAAAACTATTTATCAAAATATTCTTCATGAATACTCTGAGAAATTAGAAGCTTTACAGAAAAAAAATGTTGTTAAATTATTCATTTTAGGAACTTGAATGTCTTTGATAACAATGTAAAAATAAAATTTTTAAAGTACATAAATGACATTACAAATTAGTCACCAATTTCCAGTATCATAAAAATATAGTAAAATTCAATGTATTGTATACTTACTGAACAAATATAGTATATTTACCGAACAAAAATACATTCAGGAAACTACTCTAACTATTAACTAAGTATTAAATAAAAGAATTCAAAGGAAAAAATATTTGTTTCCTATAATAATTCACTTATTAATAACTAAGTGCATCTAAGATTAAAAATAATATACAATTTTTTTGAATGAAAAAATTAATTTTGTGCTCAGCAATAAATTCATAAATTATTAAAACGTTCGTTTTCTCTTTTTGCAATTAACATATTTTCAATTTAAAGTTTAGTAAAAAAATCAGTAAGTGTTTTCAAAAAGCCGGTACAATTTTCCTTAAAGGAATTAAAAAGCTCTATATTTACTATAAAAAAAAGAATTATTAACATTTCATATTAATATTGATGAAAAATTCCATTTTCTTAATAACTACTAATGCATTATCAATAGCTGAAGTATAAAAAATATCCATTAGTCTAAGAAAATAATTTCTTGTTTTATTTTCAAAATCCAATTTTTTTACATTAAAATTGATTCGCTTCAATAAAAATAGTTACTCGGGTAATTAATTTTAAAGGAGTGAATTTTTTAATAAGTAAACAAAAACAAGAATGTTTTCATATGATAAGACATTTAAGAAAAATCACAATTGGGCAACATTTCTGATTACTAGATTATCTTATATTAACATGTAAATACTTTTGTTCTAAATTTCTGTTAGGGGATAGATCGTGAATACAAAAATAAAAAATATATGAAATAAAAAAGTTACTATTTTAAAATAAAATAGATAAGAAATTCAGTATCAATACGAAGAAAAATATTAATGAAGAAAAATATTAATCCACATAAATAATGCGACTGAGAATTTTCTTTCAATAAAATGATATCTTCAAAAAATATTTTCCTGACTTTTCTTTACTTTCTATTTATAAAGTTGATTTAAAATATATTTCAGCTTATATAAAGAGAGTGGTTCTAGTAATACATTGCAAAAAAATATTAAAGAAACCATATGTTCTTAGATTAATATTTGTAATAAATTGTCTTATTATAAGTAATTAATTATAAGTTGTGTTTTTGTTTTAAATTCCTAATTACGTATAGGGATTTGCTTATCCTCGTTAAAATATGAACATTTATAATTTTAAGTTATATTTTATTAATAAAAAATTACACTTCAGAAACTAACCCAAGCAATTTTCCAATTTATCTCAGAAGCATTAACAATAATAAAGTAATAAAACTTTGAGAGAAACCAGAAAATTTAGTGAACATTTCATTCACTTGAATTTTCAAAAAACCCAATATATATTAAAATTTAATAAATATTATTGAATACATTAAAATGCTCATGAAGTTAAGTTGATGAAATTATAAATATTGATAATTGAATAAACAATATAAAATACTAATTTGTTAATTTTATTTATCGAAAAATTAGTTACAAAAATTTCTCGAAATACAATGGCACAAATTTAACTGAATGAAATGGATAGAAAATCATTTAAGCTGTATTTTTATTTTAAATTGTTAATTTGATTAATATGATGCAATCACATATCATAGGTTGCTTTAATTTACTGAAAAATCATTGTAATTATTCTACAATAAAATCATTAAATGACACAAATGTGAAGAAATTCTTGCATGTTGTTTCAGACTGACATATACATTAAACAATCAATCTAAATTTGACAATCAACTGGAATTTAACTTTAAAAAACATGTGCCAAATTAACAATTGAAAGATTAGTTTTATGGAATTCAGTTCAGCTTCAACTTAAATTGGGAAAGGAAATTTCCAGTGCGTGAGAAATAAATTTAAAGCGCAGATTTCGATCTATTTCATTTTACAATGTATTATAATAAGCAAGCAAACGTGAAAAAAATGTATGCTACAATAGAACAACAACAAAAATCGAGACAATTTATTTGATACTTTCTTCCATTTTACATTTACATGTATTTCAAATAAATAGTATATTGATTAATTAATAGAACTTTTAAATTTAAGAATTTATGTTTTTCCAAATAGAGACGAATTTTAGTAGATTACTACTGATTATTAAAAATGATATAATGTTTCAGTTAATATGTTATACAATTTGTAATAAAAGAGTTCTTATGAAATCGTTTCTAATTTTACTTAATATGCTATATATTAAAGAAAAATTCTTAACTTTATAAAATGAATATATAATGCAAATATTGTATATCATATTAGAAAAAACCAAAATAACATTTTTTAAAAATATATTAAAAATATATGTTTAAAAAATTGAAAATTTTAACACGAATTATGTATTAAAAATTAGACTTTATCATGTAACTTGATTTTTTAACATTTATCAAGATTATTTATTCTTGTAAGAACTCATTGGAAACGTTTTCTTATACAGATATGAGATGCAGTGAAACAAATAAATTAAATTTTATTAATTATATTTAAAACAATTGCAGACCATAATTTTTTTATAGCATAGAACTGTCGTCTCGCTGAAATATTGTAAATAAAGTCAATGCAATAATGTATGCTATAGGAAATAAATTTATATATGTGCGTGTGTACAGAGAATTAAAACAAGATTCAGATATAAGAACAAAATTGAAACAAGAGAGTTAAAAAAAGTTTATATTAAAGAGATAAATTGATTTAAAAATAGTAAGATATAAATGTTGAATAAAAAATGAGATATTTTATTCCTCTATTGCGCAAACATGAGTTCATATATGTAATTATAATACGGAAACTAACTTAGAACTAACAGTAGATGTTTTTGGCGTATAATACAACTAAATAAATAAAATCCCAAAAAGAAAGAACAATTATTTGGTTAAAAGAAATCTCTGAATATACATCAAAACATGAAGTTCTACACTCTCAGTATAAAATTTTTTACTAAAAGATAATTAACAGTTTAAAAAGAAGTGCTTTGCATTACACGATTATCTTTAAATAATACATTAGCTAGAAGGAAAATGAAATAAGTATACAGTGCTTCAAGTCCTTCTGCAATTACAAAGTTCTTAAATATTGAATTCAGGATTTGTCATCAAATTCTCAATATACTTTCCAACATTTACTTATTGAAAAGGATGGAAATGCATTGGTTAATGAAAGCGAAAGCACCATATTTTTAAAAAATGCAGAAAGTATTAAGTATCATTATATTCTAAAAACATTTTTCCTGCTGGGCATGTAGGCAAAAGAGGAATCCATTGCTGGAAATATATTTGCTTATTGAGGTAATCAATAAAAAATTATAGTTTTATGAAGATATAAAACACTCACACACAACCACACACATTTTTCTTATTTTTTCCACTCTCACTTTTCCGTTCAAGAGAAGAAAATTCCGGACTAAAATTTTACCTAGCTTAAATTAATAACATCATAACGCAAGAAAATTTATAGGTAGTTCAAATAAAATAAGCAAGTAAAATATAACTTTAAAATTAAATGCAAATAATATAATCAAAAATTTGAATTAAAAGCACTTTATATCTATCAATCTATCTATATCTATATCTATCTATCTATCTATCTATATATATATATATATATATATATATATATATATATATATATATATATATATATATATATTGATAGATAGAGTGTTGAGGTTACAAAAACTTCTTAATTAAATAAAAAGTTTTTAAAATTAATGAATTAACGAAATCTAATACATTTGGTAAGCTTTCATCTGGAACGAAATGTTGTATAAATAAATAAATTTTCATAAAAAATCTTCATTGCTTCAAGAGCTTTAAAAGATTAATAGGACCATCATCCAATAATTTTTAAATGAAGTAAAAGAAACAATAGATTTACTTCATGCTATTAGTTAGACGTATATCACAGGAATATTTCTAAATTTGAACCTACCAATTTAAGAAATCTTAATTTAAAAATTTAAATTATAAATAAAATAAAAATTAAATAAATAATAATTAAATAAAATAGCTTTCTTAAAATTCAATTTTT
This sequence comes from Latrodectus hesperus, assembly GCA_037975125.1. NCBI lineage: Eukaryota > Metazoa > Arthropoda > Arachnida > Araneae > Theridiidae > Latrodectus > Latrodectus hesperus. The sequence continues at coordinate 20,363,988 of CM075851.1, forward strand.
GGAAATGAATTCCAAACACTAATTATTTTCATATTCTAAAAAATAATCAAAGACATACTAAAAAATAAAAAAGATATTTTGAGAAGTCTATCTCGTATTATCCTTTTGAATATAAGTTTCCATGATTTTGAAACTCATTTATAACATTTAATAACTTCGAACTCAGCACATTTTCTCTTTTCGTTTTATATTATAGTTAAGTAATAACTTAAAAATTCTTCAGTATTTCTATAATATCATCAAGTAATTGAATAAGAGAAGAATTAATTAAGAAAACTTAATTTTTTCGGAAATTTAATTATTAAGGAAAATGAACAGTGAATAATCTAATTGCTTCTTTATTCATTTCAGATATTTAATGGTTAATATGTAATAAGGATATTTTTTATTTAAACTGAGATACTTAAATTATGAAGCACTTATTATGAAGGAGAGCAGGATTCAATTATATTTTCAAGCATTTTACATTTAATAAGGACAAAATAAAAAAATATTATTTTAATTTTTTTTTAAATTTAATAGAGGTGTAACAAAATTTTCGCTTCATGCACTTTATATTAATAAAAAATAAAGATACTTTATTTTTTATTAATTTATTTAACTCGTTTTCATACCTTGAATATATATAACATTTAAAATATTTGAATATTAAAAATAATAATTTTGAATTTTTTTCAAAGTATATTCCTAAGGTAATTTACAAAAAATTTGTTGATTCATTAAGATTTAAATATTGATAACTAAAACTTAATTAATGATATCCTTTAAATTTCATCCTTTGCCTTAATACTTTGTATCCAAACTTTCTTCATACATTTCGTACTTATAGAAACTACAGAGAAATTATACACATTTAATATCTGTTTTTATCTTTTACAAGAGAATTTTTAGATATTTTCCTTCGGAAGTGAATATAATCTATTTAATTATATAATAAAAATAAAATGTGTTTTCTATGTTTAACGAATATATATATATATACACTGCGGGATTTCATTTGGCCAATAGTCGCAAATACATTTTTTTAAATCCTTAATTAAATAAAGTTAATTTCAGAAGCCATGTATCAAAAGGCTTTTCCCTGATGTTATTTTTAAATTTTATAAAAAATTTAAGTAAAATATGACTAAATCTATTTGTCTTGCTATAGAACACAAGTTTTCCACTCAATAAATATTTTATTTCATCCAAAAATGCTACAAGGATTCCCATCATTTATAAGTTTAGATATTACGCACTTTTTTTCTATAAAAAATGGGTAGTGGTATCAAATCTTTCAAATGTATGGGTGCTTCTTTATCAAAAATAATGGTGGAAGGAAGATTTCGATCAGAAAAAAATGTAGTCAGTTATGTCAGGAAAATTTTTAAAGATTTTAAGAGATTTTACACTAGAAAATTCACAAAATATTTTTTACTACTCTATGCAGAAAAATAACATTGGCTTGGAATATCCTTAAAATAGAAAGTATTTTAAAAAGTCAAGAGATCAGTAGCAGAGATTTATCACTGAGAAAGCAGAAAATAGGTATTCCGTTTCGTGTCATCTTTTCAAAAATTTATGAAAGTAACATCCTGGGAAAAATTCTGCATCTTCAGTGCAGTTTGTGTGTTCTACTATATATATTATTTAATAAAAATAAGAACTATTATACTAACAATAATCCCTTAAGTAAAAAATATAATATTAAGCGTTCTAACAGTCAATATAATTTTTAATATTTACTTTGAAATTTTTACTTTGAAAAGATTATTCACCAAATCTTTTTATAATTACTTTTAGACATTAAATTAATTTGTTTAGACGAAAATGTTAAAAAAAATCACAAATCATACCATACATTTTTATTTTTCATATTGCCCTTCATGCTTTCCGAAGGACATGTCCAAACATTAGTTACGACATTTTTAAGTTTCTAACTATTTTTAACCGTTTCGTTTCCTGACATTGGTAAATAAAGATGAAGTGATTCCTTTTAGAGTGCTTTTGCACTCTTAGATCTTTTTAAGCAAATTGTTGTTTTTCTTGCATTTATACATAGTTTTGCATGAAAATTAGCTTTCTAGTTTTCTATTATAGTTCCATACATGTATTTAGTTGTTTATTTCCATTAATTTAAATAATCATATTCTATACGATATTAGAAAGCTTATTTAAAATTTTCAAAGAGAAAGAAGTTTCATAAATGTAATTTTATACTCTTTAAGGATTTAGTTTTAAAACTTCGATATATATGATTTATAATATATTTTAATTTATCTGAATTCTTAATATCCTATATTTTTATATCATATATTACATTTTACAAACGCTAATTCAATTTTTTTACTTCAATATTAATATTTAAAGGAAGATAAAATTAAAATAAATATTTTTGAAGCTGCCGCTTATACAGAAAGGTATTCTGAAAGATAATTTTCTCAGAATTTAGGAAAACACATGAAACATTCTTTTTAAAAATAAAATATAAAGAATATTTCTATAATTATTTGAGTTTCACATATAAAACATTTTAAACTAAATGCATCTTTTATAAAGTACGAAAAAGCTATGCAAGTTTAAAAAAATGCTTTTAAATAAAATTTCAAAGAAAACAATCATTGTTAATGAATATAATCACAAATATTTGCTTATAAATCATACGTTTTTTTCAGTTAAAATATCATAAAAATTTTAATATTTCATTTTTAATAAAATGTATCTCAATTAATATTTATTACAATGTAAAATGAAAATATTATATCACATTTATAAATAAATATATTCAAATAAATTAACATTCATTTCTTTTAAAAATAATAAGTTGAATTCTTTTGAATTTGAAGTTTATTGTTTATTTCTGTTAGTTTTATTAATTAGTTATTTAAGTGAAAAAATTTAAAAATAATGGAGCAGAATTTTCTAAACTTTTTATTCATCAGCTTCTTTATTCATTTTCTTTTATCTATGTTTTTTCAGTCTGTTTTGTTTATTCCTTCAGATTCCATCTCGTATCAATTCATTTTACTCATACATACCAACTCTCATCAAATATTATATTGAGCTATTACTAAGAACATTATATTCTATACAATGAAAGATTTTATGTCAATAAATAGAAAAGCTTACAGGGAAAAAAATTATACTTAGCTTTATGAATGAATTGGGATTTATCCTTTTAAGGATATATTATTATTTATAGTTTTGTTAGTATTTCCGTTTTTCATCATGAAATGAGATCTCTCAGGTACATCAACTAAAAATGAACCGAATGAAATGTAAAATCCTTTAAAAAATCAATTTAGTTACGAAACAATTTTTTAATGAATTTGTGGGGCTCCTTTCAATAGTACTCCAATGTACTTCCGACTTGGGACGCATTGGAAAAATCTTAAAAAAATTCTTTGCAATAAGCAAAAACGGTAGTTTTTAAGAATGAAAAGAAGAAGATCAGATGACGAGAATATTATTCCTCTATCCCAATTAGTTATCTGTAAATGATAATTCTGAAACACGCGCGCGGAGGGATGAAATGTTTCCCTCCGCTATTGAAACCAGATGTGTAGTTCTAGGACAGTATTCTTTAGTTTAATTAATCATTTCATACTATTAGTTATTTTTCAACGATGTTAAAAACAATATTTAATCTTTAAATTGCTTATAAAATTTTAAAAAATTTGGATCCAAACATAGACTATGTTTCTAATTTGCTTGAGGCCAAGATCCTGATTCTATTCTATTTTGTGTAATCATTCTCAAGTGCATGCAAACACTAAGAAAAAATATCGACAAAGTTAAAAGATTATTATTTATAGTAATTGGAAATTTTTCAACCATAATACATAAAGAAATAAAAATATATGAAACCGTTAGAAATCTTCTTAAAAACAAACTTCTGCAAAATCGAACATTAAATGTTACTTTCCTCAGATATGATTCACAATATTTGTGAAGAAACTTCATTTCAAGAAATATTTTTATGATACTTTTATGCTATTTCTCTAACGTAGTATATTTTCTTTATAGTCCAATAAGCTTTTTGACTATCTTTGAGAAGATTATTCCAATTTCCCTTTCATGTTTTTTTTTTGCTAGCTAATCAGTAATCCTCTCTAAAAACAGTTTATTGGATAAAGGTAATAAAAACAATTCTTAATGTTTTTCTAGGTTTTCATGTTTAAATTATATTTTAAACTTCTTCTTAATCTAAAAATCGGAAAATATTTAAAAGACTGTGAATACTTAAACATGTTTAGTATACATCCTTATGGTATGCTTGCATTAATTTACTTTTATCATTGATTATAAATAATATACCTACATTTTATATAAAGAAAATTTTTATTTTTCGTTGATTACTTTAACTGTAATATTAGTTTCTTTAAAAACAGTATCTTATCCATGTTAAAAATGTACGATAGAAAATTTACTATAAAGTCAACCTTAAAACTTGGTGTATTCACACATTTACACTGCTAAATACGTGACCCGGTCTTGCGTAGACATGCAATCATGTCGATGTGTAGTTCCTATTTAGGTGCATGAGAATAGATGAATGATCTGCTTGAGTAAAACTATATTCACAGCTGTCAAACGTTTTCCTGTTATGTGCACTGTAAGCTGCTAAAATAATTACACAAAAATTTTTTAGAAACTACTTGATAAATATATTACATTGAAAATAATAAATTAAAGTTTCAAGAAATTTTTAGTCAAATTCTTGAGAAATAAGTACTTAGAATAACTTCTGGCAGCAATGATAGCATTTATATACATGGGCATGGAGTTAACAACCATTGGATGATACATGCATTTATAGCTGTCGTTGTAGTGACATCTAGTAGCCGAGTTACATTTGACTATAATTTTTATAGTATTGAGAAATTTCGAGGCAGCACCAACTCCACAATTTCTGTATCAGACAGCTTCTTAAAGATAGTAACAATATGCAGCTAAGCACTGTTCAGCTGAAGCGTAACATTTCACTGTGCTTCAGCCATGGTCCTTAAAGCAACTCAAGCATAACAATCTGTGTTGAAAATTCCATCAATCTGGCAAAATGATCAATACGTGGATATATTGGCGTCTTTTATTAACACAGCAAGTAATGGGCTTCTATGATTATGTAAGCTGATAGTTTGAGCTGCTTGAGCTGACAGTGAGACTTCAAGCTGACAATGTGAGCCGCCAAACCCAAACTTCGATACTCATAATACTATAACATATATTCATCTTAAAACATAAGGCATACCAATTTTGCGTTCAAGTTTGTCAGTAAAGAAACTTCTGTTTATGATGTACAGCTAATTATAACCAAAACCATGTGTTGAAAGTTCACTGTTCATGCTAGTGGTGTCCAATTGTTTGTGTGATCAATTGTAGTTTTCCAAAAGATTCGTTTTTAGACTCAAAGCTGATGATGTTCGAAAAGATACCTTAAACCCATGTAGGTAAAATTTCGAATGTTAGGGATAATGAATTACACTTTGATTCAACAGGACGCTAAGTTTGACCATTCTGAAACCATTGATTTCAGTTTCTGCAATTACCGGATTTCAAATGACTTAGACAGCAATGATTAGTTCTGATAAATCTTAATCCCGTTAGGCTACACTTTGAAATTTATCAAAGTCAGATATGTTCAGGCAAGTGTTTCTGTATTTTAAAAAAGTCATTAAAAACGTTTTACCTAACAAGAAATATTAAAAGGCATTTTACGTACAGCTTACTGCACAATTACTTCACTTAAATACATTATATATGTCTTATCTCTTTTTTTATCTGAATGTATTAAAATTTAATTCTCAAACATCTTGATTTCATGTAAATACGTTGATAACAATTGCAATGACCAGCTGCGTACATGCTTCGAACATTGGTATAAAATACTGTATTATATACTTAAATTACATAATAAACAAATTTTAATTCCATTTTTTAGGAAGTAGTTAAAAAATTCATTTCACATTTGTATTCAGAACAAATGATTTCTTCAAATCAGTTTGTAAAAAAAAATAATTATGAGAAAATTACTTTCAACTCTATTGTCAAACAATAAATTCCACTTATTTTCTTACTGAAAAGTAATAGTATGTTTAATCAAGATGAAGTTAGGATTTAGGGTATTTAAATTCATTTTGCACAACTTAATATGACGTATTATTGTTGCAAATGTAAATATCATAATTGAAATTTTTTTATGTAAACTTTTGAAACTAATGTAATACGCTAGTTTCTTTTAAGAAAAGATGTTTTCAGAGTTGAAAATTGATGTTGAATTTTGATGGGATATTCTAAGCTGCTTTCAGTGTCCATACTTTTTTTCAATATTTATGGATTCAATTAGTATGTTACTTTCATATGTTTGCTTCATTTATACTCTATTTCCTGATCAGTAAGCGCATTATCCCATAATATTCTTAAATATGTTAAATGGAATTCAATAAGCTCCAAAAACATAATTTTACATATAGAAATTTTACAAAATGAACATTTCCAATGTTTCTTATAACAAGTAAAATTGTTTGCTTACAAACTTAATGAAGAACTCAAATACAGAATATCATTACAACACCTATTTTTTTAATTAAATTATAGAATATTATTTTTTCCTTACCAAAAAATCTCCAAATATAACAAAATGTTTTTTTTTTCATAAATATTACACTTAATCAGATTTCAAAAATACACACATGTATTTAATCAAATTAATAAAGAATAATAATTGCAAAATGTGTCATTTATAACAACAAGATTTGATTTATAAAATTAGCTGTAAATATTTTTTTATTATTTATATTGTATTTGAAGATTTCACAATCAAATATCCAGCAATTTAGAATTTGAAAAGGAATTGATAATATGTGTTGTACTAGATAATGGTTTCATCTCAAAACCAATACTAATTTTATAGAATAAAAAATGTAAGTTTATATTGTAATTTATAATTATATTATTACCTCATTTAATCTTTTTTTATTTACACGTATTATGTTATTGTAATCACAAGAAATTATTCTTATTTCTCAAACTTAATTGTTGAATTAAAAGACAAATACACAATAATAGAATCATTAACTATATTAACAGTAATATTTACGTTTGAAAAGTTAGATTGATTACATGAAATAAGTTGCTATAGGACAACAATAAAAGTTTAAATCAATCGCATGACATAAAAATCATTTTAATGTCTATTCAAACAAAATGTAATATTTTTATTAGTCATATTTTACTTTTAAGTGAAAAAAGAATTTCAAATGTTCATTTTTCAAAACACATGTTTTTATATTTTAAACAAGTATAATAAGTATTTGCACACACTAAGAACCAGAATTTTAAAAGCTCTTTTTAGTAAAAGAGTAGAAATATCATTTCATAATTTAGTTAAATATTTCCAAAGGGAGAAACTAATTGTAATGTTTAAACGTAGTTAGGAAAGTTTCTTTGCCTTTTAAGCAAAAGTAGTTCAATCAATACAAAACTTTATTTTCTTAGTTAACAAACCTCGTTAAAGTTTCACGGTCCTTTATAACAAAACAGTCAAAGAAAAGAATAGTATTTTCTTGACCAGCAATATGATAGAAACTGATAAGTCTTAACTATGAGTTGTAGAAAGTTCTAGTTAATTGGAATGCCAAAATGCTACCTTAATTAGACATCTTTATTCCCTGGTCCAACGATAAATTCTTTTGGTTGAAGGAAAATAAAAATTTGACAAGAAAGAATGTATGATATAATTTTAACAATAATGCTAGAAAAAGAGTACATAATTTTTAATTATTTTATGTTTAATGAACTCAACTTTTTATATTATCATTAGGTAAATGAAACAGAAAGCCGATATAATTCTGAAATCATATTTGTACTCTGAATAATAAAAGAATCAAAACATAAACGTATTTTTAAATTTTCAATGAGATAAATATTCAAAATTTTAGAATAAAAAATGTATGCTTTAAATTTAGAATTCCTCAAAATATATTGATGTGATAAAACTCACTTCATTAGATATATTTTAATATTTTTCAGACAGAAAATCATTTTAAAATTAATTATAAATTTGTTCGTTAGAACAACACAATTTTTTTGAATATTTAGATAATTAACAATTACCTGTAAACGTTAACTCACGAAGCAAAAGTGTGATTAAAAATATTTTCATTTTTAATCCAGTTTTAAATTAAAATCATTGTAATTAATTGATTTAACCAATATATCGAATAAAACATAAATTAATGCTTCAAAACATGATACATTGTATTATAGTGTGTAAATTTATGTTAATACAATTTTTTAATGTTTTCTCGTGATAAACATTTTCAATGAAAATTTATGAAATTTCGACTAAGAAAATATATTTAAATGAGTTCTAATAAAATATTAATTGTAAGTGAGAGAGATAAAATCTTATGAAAAAGTTACTGGAATGGTATGCTTACTTTGAAAAGTTATGTTCAGAATTTATAGAATTAAATAAAAAAGGGAAATAATAATTATCATAATTGAATTCAAATAAATTACTGAATTTATTTTTAATTTTTCATCATTCTACAAATATTGAAACTATAAGAATGGGTTAAGAAAAAATTAAATCATTGGAAACTGAAAAATTAGATTAAATTAATTCACTATGCAAATGAAACTTTGAAAAAGTATTAATTTTAATTCCATTTTCTTTCTTCCTTCTTCTCCGTTAAGCGATGATTTCATGGATAAAATGTAAGATCTAGAAGTCAATTTTATAATACTTATATGGACATATACATATATATAGTAATCAATATGCAGTATTGATGCAAAATTAAAACCTATGAAAACAAAGTAAAAACAGAAATACTAAAAATGAAAATTTTATTATTTGAAAGCATTTAACATAAATATGCTTATGGTGTTGACAAAAGCTTTGTTTTCTATGTACAAATAATTATTGCGCAAAAATACACTTTGTGCATAGAGAGATTCCATTTTAATCATTGAAACAAATGAACAAAATAGCATCGCACTGGTTTTACTTAAATCTTCTTTATCAGTTATGAAAATATTTTATCAAAATTGGTAAAGTTTTATGATTTTCCTTCCATAAGAACATAATAACACTAAAAAATACTGATTTATTGGTTAAAATTATTCTTACTACGATTCTATTACAATTTTTTTCCAATCAATCTACAAAATTTACCATGCAGAGATTTTTCTGAAATCCTATAAAAATTAAAGCTATGTTAAAATAGGAGATGGAGACGCAGTACGACATCAAATATAACCTGACATGACGATTACAAAACAGAATTTAATGGATTTCTCATTAAAAAACCGTGAATAAACCACTATTATTGCCATTTCGATTTTGAGACTCCTAATTTAAAATCGTTATATAGTTATCCTCAATATTCGGATATATCTCATCATATTTCTTTTTCTGCTTAGGATATTTAGACGCAAAAGCCAGAGATCTGTCAAACAATAATATTTATACCCAGTTAATGAAAAGCGTATATCGAAAAATCTAAAAATAAAACAAGACAAAAAATTATATTTTTGAAAGACAAAGAGTTAGAAATTTTAGCTTTTTCATCTTTTTAAGTATCATTTGCTTGATTTTTGATTTCTTTTCTACATTGAAAGAATATATTAAGACACAATTAAAAAGAGAATTACGTACAGAAATCATTTTAAGAAAAAATCCCTTTCCAACACTCATTTTATTTGAGCACATCGTTGGTACAAAGAACAAAATAGTACAATTTTGAATAAAATATTTCCATCAAAAATTATTATCATTGACTACTAAACATCTGACCCAATAAAAATAACAAATGTAAAAGTGAAGTAAATGACATACTAATAAGTTGACCGATTCTGTACCTGTATACCTATTTTCATTCCCATACTGATGAAATACAATTTTATTTCATGAAATTTCTTTCGAAACGCTTTACAATACTTTAAACTAATATATAGCAAAATTCTGTTAAGATTTAAGTTCTTATTCATCATTTTACAAATACATTCGTCATTTCGTAAAATAAAAAAAATTAAATTAATTATCATTAATTTTTTTGCTCTCATAAATTATAAAATTAAACTACTTCCTTATTACTAGAAAATATTTACTAATGTTATAAAAATATTTGATAAAATCGGCAAATGATAACTAAAATATATTTTAAAAATGAATTATTACTTATACTTTTTTAGTACAATTTTTTAATAAATTTAAACATTTTGTAAATTTTTGAAATTTTTTAACTAATATTATTTCAAAGAAAATATTTTCTTATATTGTTATTATTTACTTTATAAACCATGAAATTTAAAATTAAATTTCATTTTAAGTAAATAAATATAATAAAAGACTTCATAAGCAAGAATAATTATATAAATATATTTATATTAAATAAATAATAAATATTTACAGTAAAAAAATTTTTCTATATCATTTTTCATTTCTGCACAGATAGATGTTAAGTCAAGTATTGAAGCTAAATGAAACTAAATAGTTAACGTAAAATATCTTTTATATTATTTTATAATCAAAAAATGCTTCATTTCAAAACACTTGGCTTAAGATAAATACTGTCAATAAATTTTTATTTGTATATTGTATTACTTAATTAAAAGTATTTAAAAAATATGTATATGAATCTATATATAAAAGGTTTTCTCAAAATTTGCTATTAAAATATTTTGTATGAGTTCTTAATAAAAATTGAATACAAAATTTTATGTATTATTAACAATCTTATATTGAAATAACCGTGCATAAAATTTAATATTTCTTAAATTAAAACATAAAGTGAATTTTAAAGACTTCTAGATATTCATTTTACCATAAAATAATAACATGCATAACATAATGTAAAGCAAAGAAATAATATATATATATATATATATATATAAATTAAATGGAAGGCACTCGATGATTAACCCTTCGCCACAACAAGGCCGGAAACCGCTACTCTTTTATCGTTACCCGGTAGGCACCTGTGAACGAGGTCACGGAGATGAGTAGTTTTGCCCATGTGATGCCACCACAAACACGTTTATAGGTTGGGCCACATTCATACATCATCACAGAAAAATGGACAGAGAAACACAGAGAGAAAGTAACATCCATTCCTGAACAAGTATTTGAACCCGGGACCCACAGCTCAGGAGTAAGGAACGCTAAGCTCTCAGCCATCGGTCGGCGTATACATGCATTCATACACACACACACACACACACACACACACACACGTGTGTATATATATATATATATATATATATATATATATATATATATATATATATATATATGTGTATGATATATATATATAGGTGATATCTATATATATATATATATATTTGCAGATTAAGAGGGGTCATATTACCCATCCAGAGAAGCAATAATTACACAGGAACATCAGGTCGCATTCCACTCTGAAAGGCAGAAAAGAGGAATTCCCACCTGAACTTAAAACAATGTTGGGTAATTGAATGAATAATACCAAAAATTTCACAATCATATTTATTGTTCAGGGAAAACTTCATACCAAATACTCAAAATGCCGATGATGTGTATCGTTGCACAGTTGAAGCAGGCGAAGGAATGACTGGCTACTAAATTAAACCATTCATTTGTATATACATTGGGCATTTTTTAAGATATTGAGGAAATTTTCAAATCATCGAAACCGCGAAAAGTAGATTTCACGTGTCACCCGAGCGCATGATATAAAAACTCACTTTTCTCCTAAAATATATTTTTTATAATAAATTCTCTCTCGAAGATTCCTGATGTTAAATTTTTCAGTTGCAACAATGATTCTATCCACGAGGTCTTTATAACAGGCGTCTCTTACACTAAAGAATTTATGTGTTCCTAGAAGAAAAAGCCCAGTGAGTTCAGGTCCGTGAGCTAGGAGGCCAAACCTTGGGTCCGCTTTCAAAAAGTTACGGACCGTGAAGAAAAAATATGCTCAGGCTCCATCGTGCATAAGCCACTTGTCTCTCTGGATGGGAACACTCTGCAATAAACTGGGAACTTGTTCCAAGAAGATAGTTATGTTACACCGGTCAAATGGTTGGCATGATGTACAGGCTTACCAAATAATCACCAAAGATCCCTCTGATTAGTTTTCTGCGGTAACCAATAAAAGCAAAATGATATTTCTCTCTGTGGATATTTGCATTCGCTAAATTCGTGATAGATTCTTGATGAGCTTTTACTTTCCTATTTTCTGCCACTAAGAGTTGAATGCGACCCTATATTCCTATGTAATTATTGCTTGCACGTATTGGTTCTATCTCCCCTCTTAATTTGTAAAAAAATTTAGAATCATCCAGTATGTATTTATGTCTGTATATATATATATATATATATATATATATATATACATATATATATATATATATATATATATATATATATATATATATATATATATATATATATATATATATATATATATATATATATATATATATATATATATATATATATATATATATATATATATATATATATATATATATATATACAGAGAGAGAAGGCTTTTGTAAGTTTTTAAATATTTGTTTTTCTTAAAGATATATTCAGAATCAATACTCTAACTTTATTCCTTAGCTAACCAGCAAACTTTTCCGAATTGTTATATTTCTACATGTTTTTATCCCTTGGGCTATACATAATGCAAGAAATGTCATTTCTTTGAAAATATGTGTCTGTATATTTTTGGATTTTAGACAAAGACCTCGTATCTACCTCTAATGCATATTATTCTTCAAAAACTCTCGAAAAAGCCAAAGAATAAAAAAATGAATCTAATTCATATAAGAGAGAGGTTATTATTCTCAGGTATAAAATCTAAATTTAATATTATATTACTTAATTTCATCCAAATTCATTTATAATAAAATTTAAAAAATAATTAAGAAAATACTTTTATTCTTTACAAGAAAAATTATTATAATTTTCAGGTAAATTAAATACAAAGAATGAAAAGAAGTTCGTGACATTGAGAAATGTTCTAATTTTATTGAAAATTTGAATTAAGAAGTTTAAAAAATTTTAGTCAGAAATAAAAAAAATATTTAAAACTTTAAAAGCTTGGTTTTCAAAACAATTTTGTTTATTCAAATTTAATACTTCATTTATGAAATAAAAGCGTAAAAAAGAATTAAATATAAATATATATCTACAAAAATATTTCGGTTATGCTTTGCTAGTACAGTTAACATTGTAATATTTGAACGATTGAAAATGATAAAAAGTCTCGTAAAGTCAAGTGAATTTCGTTGATTTTCTCTTTATAAGTCTAAACATTAGAAAATTCTTTTATTCGTAAACCACACCTACTAAGATTTCAAATAAAAAAATACATAAAAATGTAAAAAATATAGTAAAAAAGCTTCATTATTCCATTAAAAATTCCCACTTTCAAATTCATAAGCCAATAAATAATTTGACTTAAAATACATTTTTAAGTCTTAAAATCCTTACTAGTTTTCTTTAATAGGAATTCTTAAAATTCTCACATTGGAAAAGCATCGGAAATTTTACATTAAAATTTTTTGATCAGTTTCAAATTAGGGAACATTTTTAAATCTGATAAAAAGAAAATTCATTGGCAAATTATGTCCTTGAGTAAAAAAATCAGTAAATTAATTTACTGAATGAATCACAAAATTTATTGAGTGAAGAAATTAAAATATATGAGCAATAATTTTTTTAATTTAACAAAAACTTTTTCTTAATGAAAACTATATTGTTTGCCTTGATTAATTTATATTGATAAATAAAATACTTCATTTGCAATAATGTAACATTTATACAAAACTCTTTTTGAAATATAGAAGTCTTCAATGAAAAATAAATGTTCATATTTGATACAAATTTTATTTGATTTTCTTTATAAAATTTAGTAGTATTTTTAAATAATAGTATATTTAAACCTAAAGAAATATTTTTATCATAACATTTAATTACAAGAAAAACTTCAGTAGAATTGCTTCGTTTAAAAAAAAGTTATTCTTACTGTTAAGGAAAAGTTTCAAAAGAAATTTTAAATTATATTAAGAAAAGACATTCTTATTTAACAAAATTATTAAGGTAAACTTTTAATTCACATCAAAAAGACCATTTCCTTAAACAAGTCCCAATTTAATCTCTAACAAATAAAAAATAGAATTTGAGGTCTGAGATTGAGGTGTTTTCTAAGACCCACACACCTGAAAGACCATCCGTTTCTTCAAATAAATTCTACATTCTGACTTGCTTCTATTCTTTTTAACTACGCTTTGTTTATACTTTATTTTGAAATTGAATTTTGAATACTAACATTTTTTGCTATACAAGCAAAATAATGCTTAACTCATGAACTCCTGTTTCTGTTATTTATAGACAAAAGCCACTTGTTCTGTACTAGATTAACCCAAAAAATTGTATTCATAGATTGTGATTAAATCATTCAAAACATGTGTTGGTTGCCAAATCATTTTCCACTTGAAATGGAGCTTTTTGGAAAAACAGTTTAATTCTTATCGTATTCTGTTGGTATTAGCTTCTAAATAATAATATGATCCAAGTAATTTCATAATAACAATACCTCTAACTTTAGGTGCTACACTCTATGATTTCCCTACGATTATGCCTTTTGAAGGTTCAAAAGATGAACTGAAGCATAGTGTAATGATTTGTACGACTCGAAATGGCGCTGCGAAAAAAGCAAGACAAGTTTTTTTTTTTTTTTTTTGATAAGTAGAAGAAAAGGAATAGCGGGCTGTTCGGCTGGATTCGAAAGTGATTTAGAACTGCCATGTTGATAATATAATAATGGTGTTCTTATTACAAAATGTTCCTGTAAATTAATGTTATGCTATGTGCAATCATGGATGATAATAAAAAATTGATTGCTAATATGTTGTGTGATAAATTCACGGAGTAAATTTAATTCAGCGTCCGAACAGACGTGAAGATTGATGGCAGCTTTTCAGATTACAAAAAAATCCAGTGCTTTGTGAATTCTAACAGGAATCTTGTAGGATTACCAATAAAACAGATAAAAAATAGGGGTGAGTACCTTTTCTATCGGTAGTGCCTTGGAATTTTAATTTAACCTCAGTTTTTGTATTAAAATTTGGGAAAATGAAATACGGAAATATATTCATAAATCATATTTTGTATTAGATTTTGGGTTAGAAATACTGTTTTTATGGCACTCACTTATCCCTACTTAAAAAATAAGAATATTGAGTATTTTTGTAAACGTACATATTTAATTCCTTTATTATAATTGATTGTTGGTTTATTAAATAACCTTTATGAAATCGAACTTGTGATGAATAATTATTGAAGTTTGGAAGAAAATAATAATCAGGTATACATATAAATAAATAAATAAATATATATATATATATATATATATATATATATATATATATATATATATATATATATATATATATATATATATATATATATATATATATATATATATATATGTCTTTTCTGAAATGTTTTCATTATAAAATATTGTGAATATTTTATGCTCGGATCAGATTTGTCTTAAAAAAAAGAAATTAGATAAATATCAAGATTTGTTAGTATATTTAAATACTTAATAATTGTCTGTTAATATTCTATGACACAACATAAGTGCATAATTAGTTTTGTTTCTATCGAACTTTTGATTAGAATTTAGGACAAAGTTTTGTTATGATTTAAATGAGAACTATATTGTATGTATGATTAGAAATATGAATATATTTTATTTAAATTATGAATGATTGCCAGAATTTCTTTCCTGCAATCAGTGTGTATTTTGTTTTGATTTAGGAATAGAATTTACTGTAATTGTGTTGATTGAAATGTTTGTTTTGATTCAGAAAGTAAAAAAAAATGAGTATGTGTTTCGATTTATTTTTATTTGTGACATTGAAAGTATGAAAAAAAAAGATTTTTCTATGTATTGAGAGTTTAATAATTATTGTGGTGATATAATATATTGAATTTAAAAACAGTGTTTTAATTTACCAGCGATAGTAAATCAAAAGTGTGTTATGGTTAAAAAAATATTAAAAAAATAATTTTTATTGCTTTTGTGACAAGTTGTTGTTTTCTCTTTTGGTAAAAATTATGAAATATTGTTTTATCAAACTTGCTTGATAATCTGTTTTAAATTCTTGAAAACAATCTGATACTAAATTGTATTTTGGTAAATAATAATTAGAATAAGAATTTTTATTTGAAAATTTGACAAATTGTTTTATAAGGTATGGTGTATTATTAATATTGATATCCAAAATTCTGCAAAGATTGTTTTTTTCTAAATAATCAGTTAACTAGTCCTATATATTTGTAAGCTCTATTCTCTTTAATACTTTAGTAAAGCGTTCTGATTTTGTTGACCTAATTCTAAAAACGGCCTATTTAGCTAAAGCTAGGAAAACTGAATTGTTGGAGATATATGAAAAACTAGGACTGGAAGCAAATGCCTCAAATAAAATTCCAGAAATTAAAGCTTTAATTTTAAGTAGTGATATTTACATGAGGAAGAAGTAAAACTTATCTTGGATAGAATTATTGAAGATAGAAAACGAATAGAGAAAAAAGAGAGAGAGGAACGAATGGTTCGTGAAGCTCGGCAACACGAACTAGAAATGAAAAGGTTAGAACTGTCACAAAGAGAATCTAGTCAGAAAACTGAATCGGAGGCCAGAGTAGAGTTTAGTCCTAAAATTCCGCTAACACACGTTATCCCAAAGTATGATGAAAACCATGACGAAATTTCGAAAGACGAGCTGAAATGGCTCAGGTGCCGAAGAAAGATTGGGTTGCATACCTGTTATCAGTTTTACCATTTGAATTATCCAATATGTTAGCTAGAGAACAGCCTTGTGATGCTAGCAATTACGATTTTGTCAAAAGTCTGATCTTGAAAAGATATAAGTTAAATAGTAAAAAATTGAAGCAATGTTTCTACCGAAATCACAAGTCTTCGGACAAATCTTGGAGAAACTATGCCCAAGAACTCCTTAATTATTTCACTGAATGGATTTCTGATTGAGACCATTCAGCAACTCAGAGATGGTTACGGAGCAGTTAAAGTTTGGAGTGCCTGCAGAAGTGAGAGATAATTTCCTTGAAGATTGGCTAAAATTCACAAGTCCCTATGAATTGGCTGAAAAGTTGGACGGTTATGAAAGTATAAGAGAAAATTTTAAGAAGAAAGAAGTACCCAGAAGAAATTTTCTCAATTTTCGAAACAAACATTGGAATCACAAGCCTAAAGAGAATGTGAAAGATTTCAAATATGAATTCCAAATAAAATCTGAAACATCTCAAGATAAACAGAAAGAAAAGGATTTTGATAAAAGAAAAACTGCGTTGCTATGAATGTGACTAAAGCAATCATCTTCACCCACAGTGCGATAAACTAAAGAAAACTGCAGAATCTATTTCCACTGCTGTGGCTGATAAAAATATTGATGAATTGATGGCTCAATATACCAGTATAGGTAAAGTAAACGGAGTAGAAATGAAGATTTTACGAGATACTGGTGCTACTTAGGATCTGATCTGCAACAAATATGTGAAACCACACATGTAAACGAATGAAAAGGTTTGGTTGAGAACGCCATTGGAAGAGACTTTGACTTGTTACCTCTTGTGGAAGTTGAACTTGAATGTGAAATGGGACACCTAATGACTAAAGCTGCTGTTTTCAGAGATTCATTTAATAAAGGTAGATATTTACTGGGAAATAAAACAGGTATGTTATTTGAAGATTGCAAAACCAAAAAAGATATTCAAGTGTACATGATGAATGCTAGAGCAACAAGAGCCCAAAAGAAACTTTCTGAACAGAAAGAAACGGAAAAACACCAATCCAGCGACCGAATGGAAGAATATTTAAACAAAAGTATGTCTGAAGATAACGACGAAAAATAACATGGCTTTGGTTTAAAGAATTAAGAGTGAAAGATCTCATAATAAAATTTCAACAAAAGATTTCATCAAAGAGCCACAAAACAGTGAAGAATTGAAACCACTTATGTCAGAAACACAAAAGCCTACTTTAAAATGAAACAAGTATTTCTTAAAAAAATAATATACTTTTCTATAAGAAAAAAGATTAAAATGGAACAGAAAGAAAGTTGCTGGTTGTTCCAGAAAAATTTCTTAAGCAACTAAAATCGTTTTGTCAGGAAGATATCGCTGCCCATTTAGGCGTAACTAAAACTAAAGATGCTCTTTTTAAGACTTTCTATTGGCCAAATTGTTATAATGACGTCGAAAATTTCATCCAAACTTGTGAACACTGTCAACGAATTGGAAAGCCTCAAGAAAAAAAAGCACCACTGAAAATCATTCCTGTTATTTCTAAAATATTTACTAAGCTGAACGTTGATGCTTGTGGACTGTTGCCTGTCAGCAGTTTAGGGAACAAGTATATAATAACTGTGATATGTATGTCATCAAAATATCCATATGCAATTCCCACTCCGAATTTATGTTCTATTACTATTGTAGATGCACTGCTACCGATTTTCAGTCGTCTTGTTTCCCTAGAGAACTACAAACTGACAAAGGGACGTCTTTTGTGAGTGTACTTCCGTCAGAGTTTTTGGATATGAATTGTGGTATGATAGAAACGCTGAAAAATGACAATTTAAAATTTGTGATCTAGTTCTTGTTGTGGTCCCATCAAAACCCAATAAACTGTTCGTGAATTGGGTTGCTCCAGGGGAAATCGTTAAAAACCTTTCAGAGACAAATTACGTTGTTCGTTTTCCGAACAGTAACAAAAGCCAATTTTACCATGTGAATATGCTAATGCCATATTTTCAGAGAGAAGAAAATGTAAATTTGATGTCTTTGAAGGAAAACAATAACAAAGAGGATGATGAAATTCCTAAGCTTGAATTAGAATTCCCATATTCTGATTTAAAAGAAGTGTGGCAGTCAATACAATCAAATACGCAATTATCTGAAATTCAAATTGGGGAACTTTCTGAACTGATTACAAAATACTCAAACACTTTTTCAAATGTGCCTGGTTGTTCCGATCTGACTGAACATGATATTGAACTAGATTCTGACAGACCTATCTGTGCCAAACCTTATAGACTTTCACAGAGACAGTCTGAAATTTTGAAAGCCAAAATAGAAAAAATGCTGAAGCTAAAAATGATAGAGCCAGGAGAATCTGATTTTACATCTCCTCTTATCTTGGTAGAAGCTCCTGGAAAGGAAGCAAAACCTTGCATCGATTATCGACGATTAAACTAAGTGACCAGAACAAAGTTTTTCCCTCTGCCTAATATAGAAGAGTTGATAGAAAACGTATTAGATGCGAAATATATTACAGTTCTGGATTTAACCAGATGTTACTGGCAGATACGTTTGAGTAAAAATGCACAAAGATATGTAGCGTTCATGACTAGTTTTGGAACATACAGACTTCTGCGCCTTCTTTTTGGATTAAAAAATGCACCATATGATTTCAGTCGACTTATGGCTAGTATATTAAAAGGATGTGAAGAATATGCAATCCCTTATTTGGATGTTGTGGCTATATTTTCTCAACACTGGGATGATCATTTAAAACATCTAGAAGACATTTTCATTAAGCTAAATGTGACGAAGTTGCACATAAAACCATCGAAGTGCCAATTTGCCCAATCTTGCGTGAAATACCTTGAACATTTGGTAGGACAAGGGCGAAGTACGCCTGGCGAATTGAAAGTTCAAGTTATCAAAGATTTTCCTATTCCTGTAAATAAAACTGAAGTCCATGCCTTTTTAGGGTTAGCTGATTATTATCGAAGATAAATTTTTAACTTTTCTGTCTTAGCAGCTCCTCTAACCAACCTGCTAAAAGGCAAGAATAGAAAATCAACTATCGATTGAAATAGCTCTTGCCAAAGTGCCTGCGATGAATTGAAAAAAAAAACTTTCTAATAAACCCGGTTTGTACAGACCTGATTTTACACAACAATTTATTATTCAGTGTGATGCTTCAAATATTGGAATTGGAGTTGTGATGTCGCAAGTGATTGGAAACGAAGAACATCATATTATTTATATAAGTAAGAAATTTTCCTCTACGGAACAAAAATATAGCACTTTCGGGAAAGAATGTGCCACTATGGTTTTTGCTGTGCAAAAATTAAATATTACTTGGATGGTCACCAAAGTTTTATAATACAAACAGATCATAATCCTCTGGTGTAGTTGGAAAAAAATACCGGAACTAATCTTAGACTTTTATGATGGGCCTTGATTTTTACAGTCCTTTAAATACGAAATAGTTCATCGTAAAGGAAAACAACACCAGAATACTGAAAATTTGAGTCGTATCCGTTAAAACTTTGAAACATTAAACTTAAATATATAATTGAAGGATACATTTTGGTTTATATTTTCATGTGTCTTAATAAAATTTGTAAATATTCCTTTTTTATTTTATTTATGTGTTTTTTAAAGTGTTCATTAATTAGGGATGAGACGAGTGCATTTCTTAGCGTAAGGTACTACTTAGATAGAACTGGTACGTATCTAAATATATATGCGTATTTCTAAGCATTACTGAACATTTATGAACTATTATTTGGTTTTCCTGACTTGAGAATCAAAAGCATAAAAATTTTCATTCCATGAAAAGTTCCCTCCAAATGAGGAGGGAAAAAAATCTGTAATGATTTCGATGACTCGAGATGGCGCTGCGTAGACAGCAATACAAGTTTTTTTTAAGAAAAGAAAAAGAATAGCGTGGTGTTCGGCTGGATTCGAAAGTGATTTAGAACGGCCATGTTAAGAATGTAATGGTGGTGTTCCTATTATAAAATGCTCCTGTAAATTAATGTTATGTTATGTGCAATCATAGGTGATAATAAAAAAATGATTGCTAATATGTTGTGTGATAAATTCATGGTGTAAATTTAACTCAGCGTCAGAACAATAGATACCTACTTCCACTTCTGGAATTCCTTCAATATCAGGGATTTCATAATATTGTTCGCGTAATTACACGAGTCACCATTGGTATTGTTCTCTTTAGCTTTACTTCAAGTTTCATTGTGTTGGTAGCATTTGTTTCCTTTTTTACAGAAACAAAGTTTTCAATTTTTGTAATATTTCCTTTAACAGAACTTTTGCATTGATTTAATTTTCCTATTATGCTCTAAATATTCATTTTTTCTGGTTTTGATTTATCCATATCGCATAGCTTGAACTCCGGACTCAATAGGATCAAATGTTCTTTTACAAACGTAAATTTCCTGGCTTTCTTTGTGGACTATAAGTATTAATTGAATCAAGAAGTGCTTGCAAGTAATTAGTTTATTTTTAATATAGAAACATTATTAATCATTATTTTAGCAGGGTGAAAGAGAAAGCAATTTTATACCCCGATACTGATGCTACTTTGGATCTGACCCGCTTTGTCCAGGTTTTTCTTTTGTTTGTTTACGCATTTTTGCTACACTAAGACAGTGGCGCTGTAGTTAATATTCCAAGACAGAACAGTAGGAGAGGTCCTAAAGACCCCTTTAAACAAGCAGAAGATGATAAAACAGTACTAAAAAATAAACGGAATTTATAAAACTAGGTTTCTCAAGCGTTTTTGTTTTTCCTATGACACTACAGCCCATGTGGGTCAAGGGCTACAAAGCCCTTATATATTTTCCTAACCATGAGCCTGGTGTTCAAAATTTGTTCCGGTTAGGTGACCAGCCTAACATGAAACCGGCAGGATTTAGTTCCCAAGAATGCTAGGTACACAGTATATCGATCAACTGAGGGGATAAAAGGCTGAGTCGGCTTTGCCCAGCGCAAGGGCTGAACCTCAGACCTGAGGCTTGAGATCGTGAAACGTTATCGTTAAGCCACCGGGCTTCTTTCTCGTGTGTACTTTAAATGTATTAGTTTTTAGGAACGAAAATCTATTGAAATATTGGAGAATAAATTTGCTATACCTTAACTATTCCTTACTGATAATTAAAACATAAGAATAAATTTACATAAGAATAAACATTTTTAGTACCATTAAAATAATATTTATTTATTGTGTAATTAAATAAATGCAAATAATTTTTTCCAAGTGTTTATACATAAAAAGTAAATTAAACACAGCAAATATTCCAATATACTAAATAAACTGCTAATTTTGCATACTTTGAAATTGTCTCGCTTATTATTTTATATTTCATGACATTTTTATAACATAAAATAGATAATAAAAAGATTTAAATTTTCCTTCATTTGAACAAAATTTAAATGAATGAATCAAAAATTAAGGAAATCTGTCCATGATAACTATAAAGTTAATAGAAAGTTCGACATTTTTTATATAAGGGATTTCTCGACATTATGAATAATTTTTCATAAGTTAATCTTATGTAAGCAAATTAAATTGCAAATACATAACACACATACATAGTAATTTTTTAAAATTAATCAAATGCCAAATGGAGAGTGGAAAATAATAAACTAAAATGAGATGTTATAAACAGATGGAACAAATATTCAATAGGCACTTTAAAATTCAAAAGAAATATAGAATAAAAGGAAAATGTAACGAAGTATCAAAATGGCCAGCTTCTTCAGGGAATGTTAACCATATTGGTACAAAGTATGGTTTTCCTGCATTGGCTTCAGACTGAGGTATTAATGAAGTCAATACACCCCAAAGTCACACTAATAATGCTAAACCAACAAATATTAACACAAAAAAGAAGAAATAAATATGAAGTTAAAATGTAAGCCAAAATATAATAATAAATCCAAAGTTACCTAGCCCCATTATTGAATTAATTGTAATCAAAATCAAATCCAATTCCAAGCCCGCAAAAACGACAAATAAATAGAGAAAACCAAATACATATAAATTAAAGACTACATTTAAACACTGTTGGCAATTCAAACTTTTTATAACACCTTCAAAGCTTGGGTGACCCTTGTTCAATTTATAATTACGCCTTACTTCATTCTTATAAGCAATGCACTACTAGCCAAATAGTGTTTAATGTAATTAATTAAAGTATTGTTATTAGTTGATATGTTTTGCAGATTTTTATTTGTTATTTGGTACTTTTAAAGTCATTACACACTCTATTAAGTCGATTAAAAATAAAAATTTTATAAATTTGAATTGAAATATTTGAGTTCTCTAAAAAATTGCATATTTATTTGTAATTAAAATCATTAGTTTTATTATAAATATCAGTGTATGTATAGTTATCTTTTATTGTAATCAAAATATCCAAAAATTCAGTTTTTAAATTATCTCTGTTTTAATTAATTTTAAATCTATAGGATCAATAGCTTTGTATAATTTAACAAATTCTGAAAAATTGAAAATTATGAAATCATTAATATATCTATATGCAAAATTCCTCTGAATAATAAAAGTTTTTCATAATAATGTAAAAATTAACTTGCTAAAATGCTTGAGAATTTTGAACCTTGAGGGATACCATAAACTTGTATATAAAGTCTTTCTCCATAAAAAATATAGCTATTGAAAATGCAAAATGAACAAAAATCTTTCCAAAAGTTTAAAACAATATTTAATACTGAATCAAAATCATAAAGAAAACATAATAATATTAAAAAGTTTATCGAATGGAATGCTGGTGAATAGATCTTTGAAGTAATAAGAGGAAACATCATTAATTTTATGAGAAGAAACAAATTCAATATTGTCCATATGTTTGGAAAATCAATGATATTGTTTAAAATAATATTTAAAGAACAAGAAATTAAATTTCAAAACTTATTTGCATATGTGTTACATCCACGTGAAATAAACCGAAATTTAACTGGGTTTTTATAGAATTTTGGATAAATTGTAAAATAAGGAATAATAAAATTTATATTTTTAATAAAGTTTTTTTTAGAAAAGGCAAGAATTGTTTAAAATATTGCTATGTTTTGCTTGAATTAATGAGTTTGAAGGGTTGAATTAGAAATTTCTTCATTTAATAGTTGGTAATAAAATTTTTTACAGAAAAATACAAAAATATTATAAACTTTATCTACAGGAGTAATAATGAAAAGGTTTTGAAGTTCTTTTATGGAATTTTTAAGATATTTTTTATTAATTCTTTTAAATTCAAAATTTTTTATTATTCCTTTAAATCTATTGTAAAAGTTCCATAAAATTTTATTGGAATTGAATAAGTTTTAGAAGTCTTAAGAATAAATTTGTCAATATCACACTGACAAAAAATTTAAGAATCTATTTATAATTATAATTCCTTAGGGATCTAAATTTAATACCTTCATTAATAATATTTCTTAATTCAGCATGATATCAGTGTTTCCTGTAACTATAAGCCCAAAAGTAGAATTTTCAAATTATTGTATTTAGAATCATTACTGAAACAATGGGCATTTTCTTTATTAATATTTACATTATAACAAAATTTATTAATATTTACATTGCTGCAAAATTAATTAAAAATATGTCTGCCAAAAGGTAAATTATAATTAAAAGTACATTTAGTTTCACTATTATTTAAAGGAAAGATATACTTAAGCTCTTTAATAATATTCAAGAACTTAATTTTATCATATAACGGATGCTTAAATGAAATAACAAAATTAAATGATTTAACATTTTTATTAGAATTTAGATTTAGTTTATATATAAAAATTTCAAAAATTAGAATGTTATAATTTATTTATTTTAATAATGAACATTTTGATGTTTATTATTAGAGTCTACATAATTTTAAAGAAATATATGTTGTTTTTTATTTAAATTCATAATAAAATTTTACAAAAATAAAATTTAAAACAGTTTACAAATTGATATTCTATTTCAATGAGTTTATCATTTCAATATTTAAAATCATTTATATTATTATTTTTAGAGGTTTTAATAAGTTTTCCACCACCTCTTCTATAACGTTTACTTTTTTACCATTACGTCTAAAGTAGATAAATCATTTAGTATTCTCTTAATTAGCTTTTGAATTATTAAATAGTTCATTAATTCCAAATGGTACTAGAGATTTATGATAAATAATAGCTTGATTTTTTAAATTAGATGAGTAGATTATTATGGGTTTCAATATTAAAAATGGTGATAATAATATCATCGACACTATGTATCTTAAAATGGTCAAAATCAATATTAAAGCTTTCATTATTATTATTATTATTAAATCTGTGTAGGTTTATACGTAAATTAATGATATTAGAAGTTTGTCCAATATATTTGAATTTATAAATTTTGCATTCAATCATATATATGCAACACTAAGTCTTACAAGCTTTATTTAAGAGACAGTAATTATCAATTCGTGATGTATTGAATTTAGAGCAAGTCTTGCAGAGTCTGGAATTACAAAAGTTGAAAAGAAATTTCCTTGTAAAAATTAAATTATTTTTAACAAAAAAGCAATCCTCATTAACATCAGAAAAATTGTTACTTACTATACTAAAAAGTTTGTAGCATATCGATTTAATTCCATACCTTTTATAGGAATTCTACGGACACAGGCTGCAGAATTATCTATTCTCTATTTGTCAGGCGCTAATATACTATTTTCATACACCATAATGTTTAAATATATATAAATGGAGGGGACGTAAGAAAATGGAGTTAGAATTATGCAGAAAAAATATTATATTTATTACGACATTACACAAAATGGAATGCATTCCGGATGAACACATAATCAGAGAAATTCCGATGTGAAATTATAACTAACAAATTAATATAGCTAAAACTCAAAACTTATTAAATAGAAAACAGTGGGAAGGGCCCCACATTGGGCGCCATTTTGTAGGGGACGTAAGAAAATGGAGTTAGAATTATGCAGAAAAAATATTATATTTATTACGACATTACACATGATAAAAAAATAATAGTTACAAAGAAAACATTTGGCTAATAATAAGGTTACATAGTACCTGCACACTATAAACACGGAAATATTTACGAACCGGATGGTTCGGCTTCCATTCCTCACAGTCCTCTACTCTCTCTTCTAATTCTATTGTATATAGAATATTTTGTATTGCCCAGTAACGCCATCTATTGTCAGTATAGTTATTATGGATCTGTTACAACCTCCCCCTCTGACCCCGAAGACGTCCCGACCAGGGGTCAGCAGGAGTTTTCCTGGAATGGTTTTGTTCTTGAGCATGAGCTATGGCAGGAGTGGGAGTTTTAGGACAGTTAATTTTTGTTGGCCTACCTCTTCTGCGCAAAGCTTTGATAGGGGAAGTTTTCTTTCCTTGAAAAGGAGTCAATGCCGAAGTGTGGTATACTCCTATTGGTATATTTGGAGAATCTGTGTTTGCCACAGAATACGATACAGGAGATTTTTGAGTAACGATGATAAATGGTCCATCGCGACGAGGCGAAAATTTTGCAGCAACACCAGCACTTTTATTACTTAAATTTGGTTTGCTAACCAAAACTAATTCTCCTGATTTATATATAGGAGCTGGTCTCCTTCTCTGATCCGCAAAAACCTTGCTTTTATTTTGTTGTTCAATAAAGATCTCTTTGGCTTCAGATGTAAATCTTTCAAGCCTTTTTAGATACGGGGTCATTTCAACGACGAAGTTATCGTTTTCGATGATACCACGAAAGTCGTTGGTAACATCATCAATTGTGCGGAGCTCTCGTCCAAAATTGAGAAAAGCTGCAGTTTTTCCAGTTGAACTGCACTTTGAAGTGTTCAGTGCGAATCGAATTGCAGGGAGTTTCTCGGACCAGCTATCATGCCGATTTTTGACTAATATGGCAAGACGAGGTTTCAAATCACGGTTCTTCCTTTCAACTGGATTCGCTTGAGGGTGGTAAACTGGGGTTAAGGATTGATGAATTTTCATGAGATAACATAGTTGCTGCATCACAGCAGAAACAAATTGTGGTCCATTATCGCTAATAATCCTGCGTTGTATTCCATATCTCATGAAGATTTCTTCTACAAGAGTGACAGCACACTCTTTAGCTGTTGCATTTTCTAAGACAAATAGCTCAATCCACTTCGTAGTAACATCTTCTAGTATAAATATCCATTTTTTCCCATGACTAACTGGAAGAGGGCCGAACAAATCAATGGATAACGTCTCAAACCTTTGGGATGGTACTGGAGTCTGCAGCAGACCAGCAAGTTTTTGGTTGAAGGGCTAGTATCACATACATTCTATACAATCTTTTACATAACTGGTGATGTATTTCCGCATGCCAGTCCAGTAGTACCTTCTAGAAATTCTATCAAAAGTGCCTTCAGCACCGTAATGACCTGCGGTGGGATCATCGTGATGAATTTTAAGAATCTGCTCTCTTGCATCTTCTGGAATGACAAGCTGAGCTTCATCAGACCATGAATCAGGTGCACATTTGTACAGGACACCTCTGTTCATCAAAAACCCTTTTTCCGTCCAGTTTCTGTATTCCTCAGTCAAGTTGACTGCTTCCAAGGTATTTCTTATTTTCTTCAGATTTTCATCTTAAAGTTGACTGTCTCTGATTTCTTTAGGACCTTTGATAGGAAAATCTACTGAAACAACAGTGGGTTGGTTAACAGTCACAGAACATATCTCGCATGGGTCATCTTCTTGGTGACAGGGTGGGCGAGATAACATGTCAGCTACCACGTTGCTTTTACCAGGAACGTATTCGATACGGAGGTTGAACTATTGGAATTGAAGAGCCCAACGAGCAAGTCGTCTTGACGGGGATTTGAAAGACATGAGCCAGCGTAACGCCTGATGGTCTGTGGCAACTGTGACTTCTTGTCCCTCAATATAACATCTGAATTTTCCTAAAGCCCAAACAACTGCAAGGGCTTCACGCTCTGTAGTTGTGTAGTTTCGCTCAGCACTGGTTAATAGTCGGCTTGCATATTCAATGGGATGTTGATCTTCCAGGGATTCTCCTAGGAGGAGGACAGCACCTAAGGCATACCCACTAGCATCTGTGCGCAAGATGTAAGGTTTACTCGGATCACACTGCTTAAGAACAGGTGGTAAAGTAAGTAATGTCTTTAACTTTTGAAACGAAGCTTTTTCTTGTTCTTTCCAGCACCACGAGGAGGATTTCTTGGTTAGATTACTGAGAGGTCTGGCTATTTCAGAAAAGTTCGGAATGAACCTCCTGTACCAAGAACAAGTTTGCAGAAAGGACTGAACTTGCTTAACAGTTTTGGGTTCAGGCATGTCCAAGATAGCAGCAGTTTTTGCAGGATCAACCTCTAGACCTTCAGGGGTAATATAATGCCCAAGATATTTAATCTTTGAACATGCAAAATTGCATTTTTCTCGGTTAGCTGTTAATTTGAATAACTCAAGTCGTTGAAAAATGTCTCTTAAATTTTCTAAATGTTCCTGAAATGACTCTGATAGAACTATAATGTCATCAAGGTAGGAACGAAGGAAAATATCACCAAGACCACTTCGGAATTTGTCTATCAGTCTCTGAAAGGTCGCTGGGGCATTTTTCAATCCAAATGGCATTCGTATGAAACGATATGTCCCGAACGGACAGATAAATGCAGTTTTGTCTCTATCCATAGCAGCCACATTTACCTGGTGATAACCAGCTTTAAGGTCGATGGTCGACATATAACGAGTTTGTTTAGCTTCTTGAAGTAAATCATCTATGCGTGGAAGAGGGTAAGAGTCTGTCTTCCTGATAGCATTCAATTTTCTGTAATCCACACAGAATCTATAAGCACCATTTGGCTTAGGGATGAGTACAACAGGCGCTGCGTACGGAGATTCGCTGGGCTCAATAATTCCTTCATTTAAGAGTCTATCAATTTCATTTTGCATGATTTCTTTCCTAGCTGGAGACACTCGATATGGAGGAACAGAAACCGGAGGATGGTTCGGCATATCAATGTAATGTTCAATAAATGGGGTTGCCTCTCCCCCTGGACTGAAGATAGTTTCATACTGGGATAAGAGTTCATTTAGTTCAATTCTCTGTTTAGCAGTCAGGTGAATGTCTTCATCTTCACGCAGTTGATGAGAATGATTCTTTAATTTCTTTTCCCGGGTGGGAGTCAAATGGAATGTTTCATCTTCAACAGTACCACCTTTTTCACTCACAGTTAGCGGTGCAACTGTTTGGGAAGCATTTGTTTGTAGCGACCCACAAAAAGCTGGCATCGGCTCTTCAAAGGAAAAGTGTCTTTTGGGTTGATCATTGAAAAACCAAATGTTCCGTTTCAAATTTAACACAATCCAAGCCGAATTCAAAAAGTCCATTCCCAACAGGGTGTTGTTTCCTTTTGCCTCAGGGATGGCAACAAGGTGCAAAGGCAACGTACGGCCTCTGAGACGAATTTTTACCTTTGTTGTGTGAACTTCTCTTTTTATTTTACTACCATCTGCTAAAGACATTAGTAGTGTACTGGGGGCAAAGATTGCACCTTGTTTCTGCAGGATGTGGTAAAGTGTTTCTCCTGCGATTGAATCTGCGCAAGCGGTACCCATGACTCCATTGATAGTTACTCTTAACATTGCTTTCTGTTCGGGTGCACTAGAAGCCGATTGGAGAATAACACTACTAAAAGTACCAGAAGTTTTCTTTCTCTTTCCTTTACAGGAAGGACAGTTTGATTTAATAACTCCTGGACTGCCACATCCATAACAGGCAACTTCGATTGACTCTTTCTTAAGATTCTCATTTCTTTCGTGTCGAGGTTTTCTTTCTTGGGTAAAATGTTTAAGGGGAAACTGCTTCTTTTGTTGTATTGAAAGGAGATGTTTCTTTACACCACACCGGACACTTTCTTAAGCATCAAGCTTCTCAACGAGATCAACCGGAGAAATAAATTTAGACCAAATATCGATAAAATGTTCTTTAACATCAGGGGAAACTTTCTTCTTGATTTGGTCTGCAATAATAAGTTGTTTTAACTTTTCAAAATCCTGAACCTTAAGTTCTTCAAGCTAGCCATCAAAATAGCTAGACAGATCAAAGAAGAAGTCTCTCCATGTTTTCTCTGGGTCTTTTTTGTGTTGAGCGAAAAGTTGTCTGAATCGATCTCCAGACAATTTAAATCTTTTCAGAAGTAGTTCCTTTACTTTCGCATAATCTTGTGTTCCTTCAGATTCTCGAACTATGAGAGCTGCAATGTCAGATGGCAGGGTGCCTATTAAGTAAGGAATCCATGAAGATTCGGGTAATTCCATACATTTAACTTGTCTTTCGAAAACTGTGAAGAATGTACCTAATTCTTCTTTTTTCGGATCGAATTTTCGCAAAAGAATGCTGAAATTACTAAAATCCAGCTTCTGGTGTGCTACCGAGGGACCAGTTGACGATAGAGGATCTATGCTTGCCAAACGCTGAGATTCAATTTGAAGCTGGAGTTTCTCCAGTTCATATTTTTGCTCTTTCTCAAATTTTTCCTTTGCATCAGCTATTTCGGATTCTCTTAAAGCTGCGGTTTCTTTCGCAACTCGCTCTTCAGTGATTGCTTGAAGCATACATTTGACCACAGTTTCATCATAATTAGGAGCTTTGCTAATGAGATCTGTTAATTGGACTATTTTTAAATTATCTCCCACTACCAAACCAAGCTCGTTGGCTAAGGTCCTTAAATCTTCTTTTCGGGCACGGTAAAGGAAAGCCATTCTTGATCTCAAGAGTTCTAATTTTATAACTTATTATTTAAATTAAGTTAATCAATCAAACAAGTTTTGTTAAACACTTGTTAAGCAACATTAATTAAATACTAATTGTTAAATTAATCAAACACATGTTTTTTAATTACATTTCAACAATAATATAATTTGAAAATATTTTTCACATTTATCACATTCTAAGACTAGAAACAATACAGAAAACTAGTAAATATATGTTGAAATTATAATTCAAATTAAATTACAAACCAAAAGTTATGATAATAACTAAAGTTATTTTTTTTAAAAAAAGAAAGGAATAAATATGAATAATAAGCAATATCTTCTAACAACTTCAGTTACTATTCAATTAATAAATTACTTCCATAATAATTAAACAAATAATACACAATTTGTTCTGAGTGAAAACATAATTATTTCTAAAAATAATGACAATTTTATTTTTTACAATTTTTTAAATAAATTCAAAAATTAATTTCTGCATTTCACTTGATAAACAATTTCACATCATAAGTTTAATAATTACTAACTTATAAGCAAATTATTTTCAATGTAAAAATATTTAATGTTCTTATGTTTTATTTAATAAAACCATATCTTGTAAAAATTTTAAACTATAATGTACTCACAGAAAATATTCAAAATAAACAGATAAATACAAAACATTTATTTATAATATCTTATTTAACCTATGTCATAAAATACAAAATTCTACAAAGTATTATTTTCTTTCAAAAGAAATAAAAAATTTTAAGGTATCAAGAGTAAAAACAAAACGGAACAGAAATAGAATAGAACACAACAGAAATATTATTCTTATATTTTGTTTTGTTTTCGTTTTAAAACTTAATAGATTCCTCATAGATAAAAAAATTTAAATTTTTTTTCGAATATAAAACACTGTGATTTAAAAATAAACAAATAAAATATTTACTTATTTTTATCAAAACCAACATTCATGGAGCCATTACTTCGACTTCCATACTTTTCTCTAGACAGAACATTGACTCTTTTTATGCAAAGAAATTATTCTAACTGAATTCTTTCAATGAAAATAAACAAAGATAATCAGTTTTTAATTTAAATATGCAATATCAAAAGCTTATTCTAATTTAAAACAATAAAAAAAACCAATCGATTTCTTTCGATTTCCGTTTAGAACAATATAGAACAGCGTTTTGAGTCACTTCTGTTTTATAATATAAACAGTTTAAATTAAAGAATTTTACTGAACACATTATACATTTCAAAAGATTAAACTTCACTATACATGCAAATTGACGTGCAGAAAATATATATCAAATACATGCAGTATTAGTAGACGAAACTTATAACATTCATGCACACGTCTGAACAAAATTTAATCAAAACAGAAGTTATAAGGAACTAATACTACAAAACAAAAGTTATGTTATTTGGATTAGTTTTACTACAAAACATGCTATTATTACAACATGCACATATTATAAAGATGATAATGAAATTTTTTCGAACAAAATAAACTTACCTGTTTTCTGGATGAAAACTTTAGCTCGGCGAAATTCCGATATTAAATACATCTGTTCCGTTTCTAGATGAAAAAGAACGACTCAGGAAAATTCACAAAATGGAATGCATTCCGGATGAACACATAATCAGAGAAATTCCGATGTGAAATTATAACTAACAAATTAATATAGCTAAAACTCAAAACTTATTAAATAGAAAACAGTGGGAAGGGCCCCACATTGGGCGCCATTTTGTAGGGGACGTAAGAAAATGGAGTTAGAATTATGCAGAAAAAATATTATATTTATTACGACATTACACATGATAAAAAAATAATAGTTACAAAGAAAACATTTGGCTAATAATAAGGTTACATAGTACCTGCACACTATAAACACGGAAATATTTACGAACCGGATGGTTCGGCTTCCATTCCTCACAGTCCTCTACTCTCTCTTCTAATTCTATTGTATATAGAATATTTTGTATTGGCCAGTAACGCCATCTATTGTCAGTATAGTTATTATGGATCTGTTACATAAATACATAGAACTGAGAGAGAGTATATATAGAAATAAGAGAGAATAGTACATAATGTGAGACATTATTTTATTTAACAAGTGAACCATCGCAAACCCAAGTAGAAAGAACAACATATATATATATATATATATATATATATATATATATATATATATATATATATATATATATATATATATATATATATATATATATATATATATATATATAAGTCGTACTTTCACCTTCGTGGTGCTCTGATCCAAACGAAAGACGCTCTCTATTGACTTAATTCGCGTGCACTGCCAAAGGCATAGTGAGCTTCGCTTGTCACAGAGTCATAAGCAACAACATATATGTATATACATAAATTTTTGAAATAAATGTCTTTTTCTTTTAATACGAACACTCTTCGGGGGAATTGCGGATCTTTAGACATTTGTCCTTGCATTTCAGAAAAGTTGGTTTATTTTGCATAGCTGACCATCTCCCTCCTGATGAAGACGTGGATATATATCTGTGTGTGTGTTCGCAGGAGGTGGAAATGGGGGACAATTGTGTGTATACACACCTTCTAACCGAGGACGTCCACGCTTTGATTTGCTTTTTTTGTGTAGAAATTGCATAATTTCTGCTTGAATTTTAATTTTTGTTGAAATTTAAGAAAGCTCTCTATTTGATTTTGCTTATTTTAAGTTTAAATTATATATTTTTATTTTTAATTATCATTTTTTTGTTGACATTTAAAAGGGTCCTCGGTTTACACCTTGTGCATTAAACTTGTGTATGTGTGTATCAAAAGCGTGTATCTTGTAAAATGTGACGTCTTCGGTGTTCCGGTAAAATCCGGGTTGTGAGTGTGTGCTCAGATAATCGAAAAAATGTACATTGTGTATGTCAAAAATTGTCTAATAATATCGTTCATTGTGATAATTTCATAAAATCTCATATATTTAGTTCTTTATACATCAGTAAATGAGTATAATTATTATTATGTTTTTAAAAAATTAAGTAAATTAAAAATTTAAGTAAACTTAAATACCTAAAATTTTAGCTTGTTTTTTAAAGAACAGAGACCTTTTGAGAATTAAAGGAACTTCTTTATAAAATAATTAAATATATTTTTTCATTTAATATAAATTTAATTTTATTAAATGAACAAAATAATTTAAATGTTAATTATATATATTTTTACTTATAAGTATATTGAAAAACTTTCTTCATTTGAAAAATTCCAAATGCTATAGTAAGAAGCATAATTTTAATTTTGCTTGATTAGATATACAGTTTTTAATTTACTCTTTAATATTATGTTTTGTTGTAATTACATTTTTAAAATTAAAATTAAATATATTTATATTTTCCTGCTTTTTCATTATTATTTATTTATAAATAAATAATTAAAAAATTAAAATTAATGTTAAATGAAAATTTACAAAAAGTTTTTAATTAAATTTGTTCAGAAATTTTCAACAAATATCATTACGTTACATTCTTATTATAAACTCTAATGAAAAGATTTTACTGTATACTTTATCAGTCCACTGAAATATAAATAAAAAATTTATTTTATGTTTCATACATTAAAATTTCTTAGTTCAAAGTAGATCATATACATACCAGAAAAGCAATAGATGGCATCACATACACACAGGCTATCGAGGACATTACATACACACAGGCAATCGAGGGCATCACATACATATAGGCTATCGAGAACCCCTTTAGAAAGTAAAAACTGAACGAAAAATTTAACTTAGCTGAAACTCCACTCAATTAATTTCATTTGTTTATAATAATTCAATAAACAATTAATTCAATATTTTGTTTGTGTTGAAGAGACTTCATACATTCAACATATTGTTTATTTTTATGTACACACAATCAGTAAATGCAATAAATTTATTCATATTTAAATCTTCAAGGAAGAAATATATATCTTGATATAAATGTGCGGTACAGTTGTTTGGATTCCATTTGGAATTATTAGTTCAAACTACTTTATTTCTCTTAAAAATCAATCAATCCATTTTTTCTTATATATTTTACTAACAAGTCATTAAATTTAAATTTGAATATTTAAATATCGATACCCATATGTTTATTTTTAAAATAATATTCATATTTCAAAATTAATTTTTTACACGATTATTCTGTTTTCTTCTTCTTCTTCATTGGCCTGACAGCCCAGGTTGGGCCTTTGCCTTCCTCAGAAGTGCATACCAAGACCCCCTATTTTTGGATAAGGTCATCCAGTTTGTCACTTTTAGTGTTTTTAGATCGTTTTCAAGGCAGTCACGCCATCGGTGTTTCGGTCGTCCTCTTCTTCTGGTGCCAATGGGGCGATCCAAGAAAAATTTTTTCGTCACACAATTGTCGTTCGGCCGGCTCAAATGTCCTGCCCATTTTAATACCTGTATTGAGATAAACTTAACAATATCTGGTTCTTTATATAGTTTACAGAGCTCGGAATTAGTTCTTCTTCGCCATGTATTCTCACATTTTATTCCACCAAAAATGCTTATTAAAGTTTTTTTTTCGAAAATGGAGATGGTTTCTTTGTCCTTCGCAGTCAATGTCTACGTTTCAGATTATTCTGTTTTTATTCATCTAATAACAAGATAATTTTTGTTAATCATATTAATTTTCTCATTAGATTCAAATTTTCATTATTCCAATCGTCTTTCCCCGATTTAATTTCCAAACCATATTTATCAGTTATAGTAAAGAAAATATATTTATTTCTGAGAGTATATATATATAAGTACTATCCCATACCTATTTTATTATTTAAGATAATTTTCGGGACAAATACACAAAATTAAAGTTAATTAATTGTTCCCAAATACGATGAAAATTTTACATATTTAAGCAATCACAAAATTTTATCGAAAATGACATTCTCAGCTTTTGTATATTTTAAATCCTTACTGACAGCTTTTGTTGTCTCATCTATGTGATGAGTCAATAGACTTATTCTCACACCCACCTTGGTATGATGTACACATCACCGTACTTAATTCTTTTGAAGACCATAAAAAATCGGACACAAGTTCTGCTATTTTTCAACAGTTTTATGCATTTCAGCGCTATCCGTGTGCTATGTACAGTCCTGTCTTCATAAGTGGATCCAAAACTGCTGGACATTTTGACTGTGCTGTTTTTCTTAATATTTCTTTTAGCTAATATCTCCACAAGCCCTACTTCATCTTCATTACTGAGGTTAAGGCTATATCACGTGCACTTAAGCAGCTGCATACTAAAACTGGGCATACATTTTGCGTATTTTCTGAAAGTAGGATTATTTTAGAAGTTTTGAGAAATTGAATTTTTTATTTCGGTAGTGTTCAAGTATTTTAATATATTGTTTTCCTGGATACCAAGCCACACACATATTATATATATATATGACAATGAGAAGACTAATGTGACAGCTAAGTCTGCAATTATTTCCATTTTATCTTTAGCTCCATCTATGTGCTGCAAGAAATAGATTTAAACATTTCGTACAGTCACTTTGACAGGAGTTTTGTAATAGGCAAGTCTGCGAAAATATATTTACCATCTTTCCATTAATCATTCTTTTACCTCTACCCTTGGTCTATACCGAATTACACGTGTTCAACTGACTCGTCTTCGTATCGGTCATAAGCGTTTCACACACAAAGAACTATTTTTAAGTTATTTAAAGAATAGGTGTTTCTGGGTAGGAATTTTTGTCATCTATTCAGATTTTAATTAATGCCACTGTACATATTTTTAACCATTATATTTTAGCCTTAGAACATATGCTACGGGAACCCAGCCATTGCAATCTCTGTGCTTGTTTAAAAGTAATCGGTTTTAAGCATTTTATCTAGTTTTAACTATCGTACACAAACCCCATTTAATATTTTAAAATTTTACACTATATATTAACGGTTCTTTTGTAAAAACTTCAAATGATATACTAAGATCTATTTAAAAATATTTAATGTTATTTGGTTTGTAAAATGAAGTCCGCATCTAAAACTTCAGTTTGGGTTAGCCTGTTCTATTTGGACTTTGTGCCACAAATCCCAACCAACCAACGAAAAGTTACCTTCATAAATAATATTTTTTACAAAGAATTCTGTCCATAGAAGAAAAAATATAATTTTCACAAAACCAGCTTAGAGGGAATTATTTTGAAAAATGTTAACGAAAACAAATATACAGATGAAAATTATGAACGAGAAAATCAAATAAATTATTATATATAAGTGATTTAGAATCAGCACTAATATATTTTCACATAGAATTAGATAGATTTAAAATATATCATTGAAAAGAATACGATAGTCTCAGTGCTATTATTGTCTTAATGTTATTATCTGCGATATTGTAGTAACAATCATTATACAGCTGAGACATGTGGCATTAGGTTATTAGTAAAATAAATAATATAAATTTTGCTGTGACGATAAGTACGTTCTTTGGAAAGCAAAATGTTATTAGATTCAAGTAATCGTTTCATTATGAAGATTCAAATAATCTTTTCATTGTTTGACTCCAAATTCGTAATATAAAAATTTAAATAAACTGCTAAAAAGTTTAATATTTGTTTAAATATTTACTTTTTTACATGTATATTACAAAAATATACACGGATTAGCAATAATAAAAGCCTACAGAATTATTTATTGCAGTATTTCAATTTTTGTTAAATTTTCTATAACATTTTGTAGCAATTAACTATTGAAAACACTTAAAATATTTTATAAAATTTTAAAACTTAAATTAGACGTACTTTCACCTTCGTGGTGCTCTGATCCAAACGAAAGACTCTATTGACTTAATTCGCACTGCCAAAGGCATAGCGAGCTTGGCTTGTACAAGAGTCATAAGCAACAACAACAACACACACACACACACACACATATATATATATATATATATATATATATATATATATATATATATATATATATATATATATATAAAATATAAATTTTTGAAATAAATGTCTTTTTCTTTTAATACGAACACTCTTCGGGGGAATTGCAGACCTTTAGACATTTGTCCTTGCATTTCAGAAAAGTTGGTTTATTTTGCATAGCTGACCATCTCCCTCCTGATGAAGACGTGGTCCCTAGGCTTTCTTCCTACTCTTTGTATTGCATATTTTAGTAATTTTCAAATTTTGTCTCTTTAGTTTGAATGTTTTTCATGTTTTATCTAATATACATATACATTAGATAATGTGTGTGTGTAATGTAATGTAACAAAAATAATTAAGTATATTTTAAGACTTTTATAGTATATACAAAACATATAAATAATTTAAGGAAAACAAATAAAAATCCTTTAAAGCTTAATTTATCTGAATATAATGATGGAGAATATAGTGTATTGCAGAAAATAAACTTATTTATCTATTGCATTTATTTGTTTGAAATATTCGATATACTTAAAAAAATGTAAGATTATTTTGCAATATTTGTCATGTAAACAGTACTATATATAATAAAAGAAAATCTGAAATAAATGAGATCATGAGATTTAAATTTGTGAATAGTTTCTTCAACTGAAAAATTACCAAGTAGATACAAATACATATCAGCAAATATTAAAATTCCTATATCACTCATGACGTTAACATTATATTTTTTTCAAAAGATTTGTGCAATTTTCTCAAAACTTCAGGTCATTCTTTAATATACTAAGATCATATTCTTACGAAAAAAATTTTTAAAAAGAGTCTTTGTAAGGATTTCACTAAGTATAATACATAAAATAATTTTTTAATGGAAATGTTTGTTGAACATAAAAATAATATAGAAAAAATATCATTTATTACTATTTATATACTTTAAACTAGACTAATATCCATGGAAATTAATAAAGACGCATTTACGAAAAAAAGGAAATATCTAAAACGAATTGCTTATTCAGAAAAATTCTAAGATTTTAGATACTAAATTTGCTCACTAATAACACAATTATATTTTTTATATTTATTTTTATTTTTTTTTATTTTTAAAATATTTTTTTAAATTTATTTACTTTTTGCTTACGAAACTATGATTAACTAGCGCATTCTTAATGTAAATCCTTTATTTCTAATGAAAATCCTAAAAGGACAAATACATGATTTTATTCATGAATGAGCTTGATATTTAGGTGAGATAACCTGATATTTATAATAATCATTTCTTAATCATCAAAAATTAAGTTTTCTTTTGCGTATAACCAGTTAAATATAGTTAGTTCAAATAGTTTTATATCCAATTAAATTTTTTCTAATAAGTTTTAAATTATTAGAAAGCAGCTGGAGATGTAATAATTCCTAAAAAGTATTTAATGCTTAAATTTTTTTTATTTTTTCCTGCTCAAAAAGGAATTTTAATTTATAAAAATTCTTAGTGAATCTTTCCGCGTGATTCATAATGAATTCCTAATGAATCTTAATATACAAATGACGGCCAAACTCTTTTTTCAAAAAATAATCTCGTAAGTTCACATGTCTAACAGAGCAATAATTTTACTTCAGCAATAAATTTTTAAAGTTTTATTAGTTTCTCAATTCATTTTAATTAGTCCTAATTAAAAATAAATGGAATTTATTACAAACAATTTTTTTAAGGTCAATGATTAGCTGAGAGGTTAGCGTTCCTGACGCTTGAGGTGTGGATGCCGGGTTCGCATCTCGGTTCGGGCATGGAGCTTCTCTTCATATTTATATGTCTTTTCTTCTGAGATGATGTATAAATATGGCTCACTCTATAAACGGGCTTGTGGTGGTATGGCGAGAGTAATGCTGCTCGCCTCCGTGACTTGGTTCACAAGTGCCCTCTGGGTAACGACAAATGAGTAGCAGATATCTACCTTCTTAAGGCAAAGGGTTAACCACCCAAGTGCCTACCGTTATTTCAAAAAAAGGTAAATAATTAAAACTTTTTTTCTGAAAATATGAAATGTTTTCACTCTTAAAAAATCCTTTAAAGATATTTCATTTTTACTTAAGCAATACAGAATTAAAAATATTAGTGTTCACATTACTGAAATACTTCAACAGAATATTAACATAGTTTGTTGATAAGTAATATCCTTAGCGATTTATCAAACTCATGGATGAAATGTTAAAACTGTAAGTTTTAACTCATCAACTTGTAGATCCGACTGTCATTTTGGCCGTGGATGTTTGTGGTTATTTTGAATCCACTTGTAGATAACAATCCAATTAACCTTCTTTTGTCAAACGCATGGTAAACATTTGTTATTTAGAATTATAATAAACAAATTTTTGCTACCCAAAATTTGGAATATTTTCCTAGTCTTGTTTATAGTTCATTTTTTTTATTCATACCAGAATTTATTGCTGCATTTTCAATTTAAAATTTTAATATTTGTTATGTTAATAAATCCATATGTGTTCATAATTATTTTATAATTTATTTCACAATCGTAAGAAACATTGGAGAGAAATATTGTTGGTTTTTTATTTATGTGCAACAATCTATACTACTGTTAAAGAAGATGCCATTTATATAATTTTATTAAATTCGGTCAACTGAAATAAATTTTTATTACTTCAAAGAAGCGATACATAACAAGTTTTACGTGTTTTAATTTCTCAAACTCATTCAAAAAATTCAGGCATAAAATATTTTTACTGCTTCTCATTTATTTTAAACATTAAAGACATTAATAAAATAAATAATAAAATTTTGCCTGGCAAACTTTCCTGTATCTTTTCTCCCTCTCTCTCGGTATACAAAGAAACGTTTTAAAATAAATTTTTATTTTTCATACCCATTAACTTCAAATCCCCATTAAGGTGATTTATTTCAAAAGTAAAAATATCTTTAATTTATCAAGAAATTTTTCAAAACCTTACTATTTTATAAAAAAGCAAATTTATTGTGATATTTTTTTTAATTCTCTAAATAGTAAATATAAAAATAAACATCAAAAGTACTTTATTGTATGTTTTGGATTTCCTTTAAGTTATGGAATTTTCTTTTCCTAAAATACCTTCTGTTTCTCTAAAAATATATCAAAAATCTAAAAATGTTCAAAAATAGATACACACAAATATTTTTTAGATGTAAGATATAAAGTTAATAGACTGGTATTACCTAAATATGAAATGCCATTTTTCATTTATGGTACCAATATGTTCTCAGATTACTCAGTTTAAATCATAATATATATATATATATATATATATATATATATATATATATATATATATATATATATATATATATATATATATATATATATATATATATATATATATATATATGAATATACATATATATGTCACGTCCTAAATCTGGAAATGTTTACTATTATTGGTTATGATATAGCGCAGAAATTCTGCATGATTCCTTGATATGTTGGAACATCGTTGCTGATAATGATTTGCTGGAGGACAGTTTTGAACTTAGTAATGAATTTGGTATTATTTATATGTATACCTTCAATATACATTCCTAAAATGAGTCATATGTCTCAGATTCAGAAAATATGGTGGCCAAATGAGTCCGATTCAAATGACTTCTAGATGCAGAGAGCCAGAATAAGATCACCAAAGTTCTTTAGGACATCAAATATTCTTTTTCCCCTTTGGGATCAAGCTCCATTGCATAAAATATACGCAGTCTAATAAGGAGAGGTTTGAATAATGGTGAAGAAATCATTTTTTAAAAACTCTTCGCTTATTATTTATTGTATACCGTGCCATCTATGAATAACGCATCGATTATTCCATGACAAGAGGTTTTACATCACATTGTCCCGCATTGATAATGGAGAGACATCTCGATGGTAAAATGTGTATTCTCGTATCCCAATTCTGATTATTTATTAAACTATCCTAAGGAAATTGAGATTCGTCTAAATCAAGAACATTTTCATCAAATCTCAGTTCATCATGACAATAGTATTGACAAAATACAATCATTTTTCTATGACCATGTCGTTCAATTTTCACTGTGAGATGGAAGTCCTCAAAAACAATTTATCACTAAATCTCGCGGTTGATTCATACCTTTAGAGCAACTCGTGTAATCGACTTTCTTAGGAAGATTAAAATCATAGCACGTGTCTTTTCCATATTTTCAGGCATTTTTACACTTGCTAGATGACTGAAATTCCCAACCCTGTCGTCAAAAACATTATCAGTTCTAGCAAACTTGAAAAAAAAAAGCTTTTGATTGTTAAAACACATCAACCATTTGTCTATAGCTTGTATTCTGTTTTAAACTTTCTGTAATATGACCTATATCTGCTTTATTTTTCCTAAATGTATTAAATTTTAAGAAACTTATAAACATCAATTTCATCACTGCTGGCTACCCAAATTTCAACAAGAAGAAAGACAAGAATCATCACATCAAATTTTTTTTCTGGATACCATGCTGACCAAGTATCTCAGTATCTCAAGTAATTACTTAATCAAATATAAATTTAATCAAATTTATAAACTTCTGTGAGATGTGGTTCCTGCCAAAATCAGTAGCCACAGTAGCCACCGTTGTTGGAGATCTCTACTGCCACACACGTCGGCATTGATTCAAATAAGCTTTAGATGTATTTTTTGGGTACAGCAGACCAAGCAGCTTCCATACGTTGTCAAAATGGATCTGGTGTGGTAGCTGGGGATGTAATCTGGCTCAATCGTTGAGCAACCATGAACCGCATGTTTTCTATCAGTGAAAGATCCGGAGAACTAGTTGTTCAGGGAGCAATTCAATCTGAGTATTGATGAAGAACCCTTAGACAATGCGTGCGACGTGTGGTTAAGCATTATCCTGTTGAAATAGTCTGTGGAAAAGGTCTGAAGTTAAAGAAGGACAACTGATTCCAACATCTCAGAGATGTAGCGCTGTCTGTTTAAAGTACTGGCAATACATACTAGAGGAGTGCGAGAGTGATATCAAATACCTCCCCACATCATAATATAAAGCGCAGGACCAGTATAGTAGTGCATAACGCAGAAGTTTAGCATACACTTCTCAAGGTGTCTCCAGACTCGAATGCGACAATCATGGTGTTGCAAGCTTAACCGTGACTTCTTAGGAAAGACAATTTCATTCCATTCCACTTTTCCGTCAATAGCCTTCTTTAATCATACCATTTACGACGGAGATGTCTGTGGTTCTGCATCAAGGTTAGACAAGCTTACAGACAGACCACTCTGCTATAAACGGCGTCGAATGGTGCGCGCAAACACTGTATGATACTATACAGACTGAGTGCGCTGTGCTATGGTTCGTGATGTGGCTGAGCGATCTGTAACTGCCATGCGCACAATTTGCTTGTCATCACGTAAAATGGTGCATTTAGGTGGATGCGATCGAACATATCGGTCGGTCGTACCCTCCTGTATCCGACGATCACATACCCGCACTTCATTTGTTTGGTTTCGTCCAACACGACTACCGATTTCCCTGAAAGATAAACCACAATATCAGTAGGCCACTATCCTTCCTCTGTCTAACTTGGATACTTGATCAAAAAATAATTGCTGTTTTCTATGAGGCATAATTGATCTTTTTTATGAAAAAATCCACAAGTAAAACACAATTGCCCAACTTCAAATCGTCAAAATCTCCAAGCCTTAAATAGCGCTTTGAAGTGGATCCACAGGCCCGTGTAATCTGCGTCTACGATAAAATTCTAATCATTTGCATATATCACTATTGCTAATGTATGTTTTAAATTTCATGTTATTTTCTTGTTTCCTTTAGGGTGCTGCATTTACGGTGGCCGGCAGAGTAATTTCAAATATCAGCATTTATTTATAGCAGGTAGTTATAACATTTATTTAAAATATGCGTAACACATAGAGAGGAAGCAAATTATTCTCTTTTGAATAAAATTGAAATAACAGAAATATATTTAATAAATTGGAATATGTAAATCTAAATTTGAGTTTTGCCTCGAGAAATGCAATTTTTGTATTTCTAATTATAATTTATTTATAAAAATTTATAATTGTTTAAAAAATCTCTTGCGAAATATTCGTTTTCCATTATTTAAATAAAAAATAAAATTATAAATGAAATTTATAATCATCATAAAATAAATAATTAGTGAAAGACCATTTTGATAAGAAATTTATTCAATAATATTATTGGAAATGTTTTCTTTTATGAATACACACGTAACATTAGAAATTATTGAACATTTGAATTCATAAATAAAGAATAAGTTTCTGGAAAACATATTTTTCTTGATATGAATAAATAACTAAATTAAAATAAGAAAAATAGAACATGAGGCTGTATTTTCTAAAAGTATATTTGAGCTAAAATCAATTCGTCAATACTTGATCAAAATGAGCAAAAAATTCTAAATTTTTCTTTGTATCTAAGAAAAAGACTATGTTTAAATATCTTGTAAATAGCAAAAAATTAATTAGTTTATACCGTTCACACTAAAGCATTATGAATATTTCATTTATATTTTCATCCATAAATATGTATTCAGAAAAATATATGAAAAAATTTAATATCTGTGTGTAGTCATCTTATAAAGAATATTTTAAAAGAAACCCTTTTAACATTCTCAGAAATGAATTATGAAATATACTTCACCTATTTACGATCTGCAATCTTAAATAATCTACCGAAAGCTAATTTAGAATACTTTTTACAATAACTTTTAATCAAAATTTGCATTCTTATAAAAATTTTCTGGGTTTAAAAAACATAAATTTTGAAATTTGAATCATTTCACTAAAAACCTAAGCATTTTTATAGTTTAAAAAATACTTCTTTTGATTAATGAGATGCTTTTAAATTAAATAACTAAGAGAGAATGTGAGATCATATATACATGCACAAACATCTTGCGCTATAAATCTCTTAATATATGCATATATTACCAATAGTTTACATTAATCTTATTCGATGTTTTATGTTTTAAATATTTTTTGTTAGGTAAGCAATGAAAAGGCTTATATTAATCAAGCAACAATATTCCTATAATTTTTTTGTCAATAAAAATTCATAAACGTTATCTACAAATTAGG
Source organism: Latrodectus hesperus (assembly GCA_037975125.1). Taxonomy (NCBI): domain Eukaryota; kingdom Metazoa; phylum Arthropoda; class Arachnida; order Araneae; family Theridiidae; genus Latrodectus; species Latrodectus hesperus. The sequence continues at coordinate 20,408,588 of CM075851.1, forward strand.
AAATAATAATTTGGAAAACATGTAATGAATTTGCGCTTTTATTATAAAATGTTTTTAAAATATTTTTCCGTTAACAGTTTGTTGTTGAAAAAATACCTTGTGCACTTGAAGAAAAAGGAAGGTAAAAATAAAAATTTTAAAAATAAGGAGAGCTATGAACTTTATCAAATTACAATAAAAATATTTTAACACTTTTAAGGTACGAATGTAGTTCTCATTAGATTCACAAAGCTTTAAGTTCATTCTTCTTATAGCTGTTACAGCCTGCTAATAAACAAGGCTATCCTAATGTGTCATAAAGTGTCATAAAGTCGTGTCATGGTTTTCTATTGAATCAATCGTAACACTGAAATGAAAAAATCTCTGGGGATAAATATTGCTTTTAGCTGATCTGAGAGGTTCATCCTAGAAAGAAAATTTTATTTGCTGCAAGAGATTGAATTTTCCAAGCAGATCCAAGAGGAAGATTCCAATGATGGTTGGTTAATCACAAAAATCTACCTAGGTCCTGACCGCAATATAACTGAATCATTTCAAACTATTTCAGAGCGTTTAATACGGAATCAATATCTTTCTCCGACATTTTTATCAAAACTTTCACAGTATCTGTAAGAAAAATGATATATTTCTATAAACACTAATCACAGTATTTACATAACACTTTCTAGGCAAATCGAAAATGCATCATATGCTAAAGAATGTCCTACACTAAATTAATAAAGTATTTTGACAACCTTGTAAACATATAACTTAAAATTATTAACAAAAAAAACTTAGCTATCCACTATTTACAAAAAATGACTACTTAATATTTCTTAGTTTATAGAAAAAATTTTAATTAACAAGAGCAATTCTGAAGGCTAATACATTTTTTTATTTAAATTTTTTTATTATAATTAATTCTGAAGGCAATTTTTTTATAATTTAAATTAATATATCAAATCGTGTGTGCTTATGTTCCATTAACTACAAATCGGAAATACCTGTAAAATTAGATCCATCTTTAATTATTAAAATAACTGCCGTATTTAATTTATGATATATACATTAGAAAATTAATTTTAATTTTCAAGAATCCGTTTTCAAATGTTTAAATTAGATGTAAATTAAAAATTTACAGGAAATTATTGATGTAAATTAAAAATTTCACTTATAGTAACACTAAGAATTAAAACAGAACCCTATTATCATTCTTAATTCTAACAATGAAGATCAACAATTTTTAAGCAATCTTGAATTTAATTTATGTTTTTCCAAATGTGGTGGCATAAAATCACGTTGTTTAGGAAACTTAGGTCTTAGACTTTATAATCCAATCACACAATTTATTTAATTAATAATAAATTCTTTAATTAACATACAAATAAAAACTAACAGTAATATAATTTAAGAAAAATTGGCCAGAAGCTTCATACAAATAAAATACTCCTTAGCTACAATTAATTTTATGGTGTATAGTTTTCAACAATAATATAACGTAGTATATTAAAAATTCAGAGGAAAACAATACTGAAGCAAAAATCTTATTTTATTTTATTCACGAAATTTATATATAATGGAAGGATATTATATAATAACATTAAAATGAAATAAAATTTAGATATAACTAGTTCAATTTTTTTGAGTTTGTTTTACTATTAACATAATAGATACATAATTTAATCAAATCCAAAATGAATATATTAGATATTGTGCAAATAGGGGCTTTTATAGACAATTCACTTTTTACGAAATATTTCATGTATGTATAATTAAAAGTTAAATCAATTTATCATGAAGATTTGATTAAAATAAATGAAAAGCTACTGAAAAATATCTTCATTTATAAAAATGGCAATAATCATGATTTTGTTAACTAGAGAGATGCTGAAGAGCTCTCATTTGATTTCACTGTTTACTTTTATAATTTCTCCACCGAATATGTGAAGATGAAATTTCGTGAAAATGGAATTTTGCTTAATTGCTTTCTGGAAATGAAATATTTCAACAGGAAAAGGTCAAAGGAAAACGCAAATGAAAATTAAACTTCGAAGCACAGTTCACAGCTTAAGGCAGTCATCTGTTTATATAAACTTCACTTCCTAGACTTTCTGAACAAAGAATTTACATTATAAAAGTTGACATTTGTCATATTATATCTCTCCTTAGGAGTTTTCACCAACCTTCTCGTGAATGTTTCTGATCTCACTTGATTCTAAAACTAAATCTTTTAAAATAAGCTTGGAGAATTCATCTAGAAATTAAATGCTTCTTTATTAAGTGGATATTCAAACTATTTCTTAGCATCGTTCCTTAACAAAAATTACTTACATGTGTATATAATATACACAAAGTAGGATTCACATTCTACTAAGAAGCTTCATGTGTTTTAAAATTGATGGTATATAGATATTTTTTTCAATTCAGTTGACTTGAGATAAAAATTTTACTTTACAATAAAGTTATATTTCTTGTAACCTAATTAAACTGAAATTTTTTTGATGTATTAAGAAGTGTGCTCAAAGAAATCTTTAAGTAATAAAGTTGATGCACATATTCAATGTTAGGTTACTGTTTTTAAATGTCTGTTATTTGATTTCAAAAATTAAGTAAGTTCAAGAAACCAGTATATAATTCAATATCTATAAAAAGTTCTTAAAATATTCATATAAACTTCTGTTTAGTAAATAAACTTTAAAAGCTAGTAACATGCTTATAAACTAATCTATTTTGAAACAGCAAAGCACAAAATATTTTCATTGTTATTTGAAATTAAAAAAAGCCTTTATACATGAATATCTATAAATTTACGTACACGAAATATGATGATAAAAATCTGGTTCAGTTCTTAATGCGTATCATGCTTAGTATTCATAAATTTCAATTTACTATCATTTAAATAAAATTTAGGATGAAAGTCACATATTTATCACGTCGGTTAAATATAAATTAAAATTAAGAACATTTGTGTGCTTAACTGCTTGAGTTAGTTAAAATGGGATACAATCCAGTGTAAACATCATGAGAGTAGGTCAGAAAGTAGGTTGAATTTTTTATAGCTCTGAACAGAGTAGTGCAATTTTTTCTGAAAATAAATGTTCATTCAAAGGAAAACAAATGTATAAAAATAATAATACAATGATGCAAGTGACATAAATAAATGAAATTGTATTGATGTGAAAGTTTACGATGCACCTAAAACCTGCATTAGGCTCATAGGTATCATTACAGTTTTACACATGTGATAACCATTATCCTTTGCAATAGAAGGGTAGTCTTCAATAAGAATAAAAAGCAATGTGTTGTCTTTTGTATTTTTGTTTGGTGAGTCGAAAGTTATGAGGTGCAATTTTTTTAACTCTCCTTGAAAATGTAAGAGTTACATACTAATTTGATGATCGAAAGGTAATCATTGAAAAAAAGGTGAATGGTCTCCGCAAATTAAAAAAATTTACATCAATCTTAAAAAAAGAGAAATAAGAAATGAGGAGAGAAAGGGGAAAAAAGAGAGATGATTCAAAAAGGGAGACATCAACACAAAAATACTGGAATAGTCTTATGAGAAGAAGCTGAAGACAATTACTTTACATGAAAAAGAAATGAGCTTACAACTGAGAGAAACTGTCATGTACAGAGCTTGAATAAATTTAAATCTAGAAGAACACCACGATGTTCAGGAAATCCGATGATTAGAAGCCTTCACAAAATACAGAAATACGTATTTTACTAGAAAATTTGTATTGCAAAAATACAATTCAATACTATATAATATTTGTAATAATCATAATTAGAAAATAACATAGAAATAATCGTTTGCTATTCAAAAACATCCAACTAGTAGTTAATGAAAAAAAGATATCATTTCTAATTCATTGTTCATAGAAAGATTCCACACAATTCATATTTTATTAAATATCTCTGTTAAAAAGTAATCATTTTTTTAAATTGAAATGAAAAAATACTGTGCATCTTTCCAAAAAAATCCATATTTGTATCATAAATAATTATAAATTTCTGGTTTATCAAATGCAATTATATTAAGATTATAAAAATTATCTTCTACTTTGGAGAAAAACGTACTGCACATTATTTTTCTTCATATTACAAAGTAAAAAATTATTACTCTTTGCTATATTATCAATGTATTTTCTTTCGAAATGTTTTCAGTCCTGTTGACAGTCAAAGTATTGTCGGAATTAATGCAAGCGCCTCATTGAAAACAGTGACATCCAGGTGTGATAACATAAGACTAAATTAAATTCATAACTTTGCTACATTTTTATAATCTTAAGTATCTTGAGTGTATTGTGCATCATTGTTTGTATAGTTTGTATCGAGTAAAAGTAAAATCAATGTTCCAAAGAAGGGAAACAGTCGGATGCTCTGGTCGGTGAGTTGAAACCATAATAATGAAGAAAGTACCGATAGGCACCGTGTTGGAAATCATAATAGTACACAACAATAAGGGCTAAACAATACAAGTAAAACAACTGGAGCAGGAAAACCAAATTGTAAGAGGCAGAAGGACATTCAGGAGAATAGATTCCAGAAGTAAGACAATGGAGACAAATTTGACTACAGCTCAATGAACCATTTTTCTCAATTTTTGATTATGGAACACGTTAATTTATAGCAAAATCCTCTAGACGCCAATTACATAGACTGCCTTCTTGCTAGAGAGAACCAAGGAGTGATTCCGTAATGGTTTGGGGAGTCATCTCGTGGTTTAATAGGTCTCTTTTCACATTATGAAGACCAGTCACTTGCACTGGTTAAAACACTCTTTCCACTTACTACTTGTAATCAAGAAAACAGATATTCTTTCTGTCTGGAGATTGTCTTTTTTCAGGATCATGATTCCCATTTCATTGTAGTTTAGCTGTTCAATTGTGTTTTTTGGGAATTAAGTACTCAAATGCTCAATTTTCTTGGGTGGTTTAACCAGTGAACAAAAGCATCCTAGGATTTTCGTGACTTATTTTGGAAAAAAGAATGATATCTCATTATCCTCTTTCGGTAACCCTAGGTACAAGTCATCGGAGAGTCGACTACACTGCTTTTGTGCCTATGCATCTCCAGAAACAAATGTAGAATAGGCAGCCACCAAGACTGCACTTTAAAATTATACTAAAAACAATATTTAAAATGTTTAAAATTTATTAAAAATCTAAGCAATCTATCCATACATCTTTCAAGAGCAAGTATATGTATAATTATAAAGCATTAGAGATAGTCAAAAATTGAATACTAAAAATTACAGAATTAGTCCCAACAGAGGTCGTACGAAATAAAAATAAATTGATTAAATAACTCAAAAAAGTAGATTAAAATTCTATGAAAACCATTATAAAAGCTCTGTAAAGGATATCGTTTGTTCTCTAGTAGCAATTATAATACATTTAAACAATAACTGAGAGATTTATATCTCTAAGCTATTGGCCTTTATAATTTTAAAGATTATCATTAATGAAAATATATGTCTTCCCATTAGAGTAAGAATTGAAAAATATTGATGAACCTTTTATTCTTAACGTTATTTAGAATACTTCTCTAACATTAAGTAACATCTGTAACATCTATATTATTTTCTTGAAATTTAAGCAAATAATAAACATAAAAATGCCAAAAAATATGTGTCTAAAATAAATATACTGACTTTGATGCTACTGCAAAGGAACAGAAATACTTTTTATATATACACTGCACAAAACAAGTAAAGTATATTGAGGTTGCAAGTTTATTTTCCACATAGAGAACTGATTGTTTTATTGATACATTAGTGATAGGCGTAGTAGACTATATGAGACAAAAATGGTATGTGTTTCGAAGACAAAAAGGCGGTTTTGGCCATTTAGGTACAAAAGAAAAATAACACGATTGGGGCACAGCAAAAAAATAAATAAAAGGTGTCTCCATAAAAAATGGTTTTAGTAGGGATATGGTTTCTCCTACCGGCCAGCAACTTTGATCACCTTTCAGGCATCAAATAAATGAGACTATTAAAGAGAAGCTAGAGTATTCTATCCTATTCCCTCGGAAGAGTTCTTTTCAGCTCTTGGAGAATTTATTGGGGTGATAGGCGTCATATCCCGTTTGCTTATAATGTTCGAATAACATGCTGGCGATTCCATTCTTATGATTCTTACCTCAAAGAGGAAATGATTCACAAGTTAGCGTGATGTGATCTGCAATTATGATTCGTTAGCAGGAAATCATCTCCAATTTCTGCCGCATAAAGGGCTACGATAAGTCTGAGGATCACATCCCTTTGCCAGTCATATACTATTTCCAATAATATAGCGATCCGTAAAGCCATAAGTGTACATGCTAATATAGACCATCATTTATCCTTTCACAAAATGTGACACTTTCGTGTTCGATCGTAGGATTGTTTCTAGTGCCACGCTTCCTTCAAATAAAAATAAGATATTATGAAGATGTTGAGAAAACGGGGACTCTTCAGGATTAGGTGTTATTGCAAGTCTATGATCTTATCCTGATCTTCAGCCCGCATATACAGGAAAAAACAATTCAGAATTTGGAAATCACATTTTGTGAAACTCTAATATCTTCTGTTACTTCAGACTGTGTTTGGTCATCCTCTAATCAGTCAGAATATTATATATATAGAAGATAATTATTATTTACTTTAAAAACACATGATTTCAGGTTTATTTTCAATATTCTTTATTTGTTCAATTAACTATAAGCTTAATTACAAAACTCAGCAGTTTTTATTCACATTATGTTTTATTGGGCAGCTATTAGATTTGTAGGTGTAAATTGATTCGTATTTATCTAGAAAAAATCACATGTCAAGCGATATTTAATGCCATGTGATATTTAATACAAATTTTAAACTCGTAAACCAATATGATATTTATTTATTGCAGTCATATTAAAATCTATGTACTTGTAGCACAGTTATTAGTTCTTATTAAAAAGCAATAAAATATAAATAAAGGGGTATGTACATTAATCAATTTATTGTATTTTTCTTAAAGTATTTTTTAATATTTACTTAAGTAGTATTCATTATTAATATATTTTTAAAAGTTTACATTAATTTGAGTATGATTAGTAATTTTAAAAATATTACCTTACTTTGTAAATTTTTTTACATGAAAAATAAAGTAAACTGTAAAAATAAACTGAAGTAAAACTTCAAATTCATATTTTAATTTATAGGTAATTAACTGAAAATCTTCTTTTAGTTGAATGTGGAAAATTCTTATTAAATTTAATTGAAATTTTATAGCACAATTTCATGTGCATATATTATTAATATCATAGTAAATCATAAGCATTTTAATTTATTATATTAAACGCATTACATCTTTAAAACCAATTTACAAAGAAAAATGGCCCAATAAACGAAATGTTTTAAATCATAACATTAAATATTTAGACATTTCTCAACATTAAAGTTACTTTAATCACATTCAAACTATTCATGTTTCCCCATTTAAAACAAATATTTCTCAAAATATCTTATTCACAGAAGTTGAATTTCACATATTCGGAAATTAGTAATTACCCATAAAATTTATATTTTTATGACATACCTGTTTATTTAAAAGTGTCTTTCACTGATAGATTCTGCTTTGAAGTAAGAACATTATATGCAAATGTATTCTGGGTATCCCCAAAAGTAATTTACAAGATTTATTTTAGTAGTTAAATTGATTTTGAAAATGACTTCTAGGAGTGTAAAGTAATGGGAATTGATATATTTGCAACTGGAAAACGACCCACTATTTTAAGATTTTATCAAAATAAATTGGTGATACTATCAACTTATTCCTTGTTTATGATTGTAAAAATTGAGCTACTGTCTTTAATGGGTTTATTGAAATAACTTTTGACAGTTTACTTTTAAATATCAATTTAAATTATGTCCAGCTCTATTTGGTATAGTTCATTATAAATATGCTATTTTAAAGTATTTGATCAAAGTTTAATACTTCTTTTTATTTTCTGAAAATAATTTTATAGATAACGTATGCATGCAATAAAAATATTTGCCTTCATTTATTTTAGTTCACTGTTCTTATGATTTAGGATTTAAATTCTTTACTTTAAGTTTAAAAATCGAAAAGTTGAATACAAATAGTTTCTATAATTGTAAAAATTAACTGCAGACGTGTATTAGAAATGAAATGACTAGTTTCCAGAAGTTCTTATAAAATCTTTATTCAGAAATAAATATTTTAATCTTAAATGACACTTCCATTTCACACTATCAAAAATGTCCTTGCACTAAAAGAACTATATTCAGTAAGTGCAAGAGATTATAATTTAAAATATTTTTCTGTAAAGCTGAATATATAATATAACTTGGTACTTACGTATTATCGCAACCATATTGGCGGCATTATATAAGACCGGGCCAATTCAAAACGACAACCAATTACGACTTCCTATTCCCGCATGTTGATTACAAGTTTAAACTTTGCACTCCCAAAAAATCTGTTTTCCAAAGTAAAGCTTTATCGGGTGATCCTTCCTAACGTCTGGTAAAATGTTATTTTTCTGAAAAAGTGTAACGGCATCTTTTTCGGTAAATCCCAGATTCGCATTTTAATATTCGACCTTGCCATTTTCAAAGAACAGTTAGGCTGAGAAAGGTGGCAAGCGGGGAAATTTGAAAAGAAGCACATGGTTGCCAATTCAGCGCCTTAGCTGCGTGCGACATTGGGGTTGCAAATTTGGCAAGTTATCCTGGAGTTTGGCATGGTTGCGATAATGCGCAAATACCTATAACTGATTCATGTCTCAAATTAAAAATGTTTTGATTACTATAAGAAACTTAATAAGCTTAATAAATTCAGGTAATTTTGTATAGATGTAATAAGGATGAAACTCTTAAATTTTTGATCGGTATTATAGGTATTACATAAAAATTCCTGTGAAGTTAAAATATAGGAGGAGATATCTCGTTTAAAATACTTTATTAAGAGCAGAGTAAAGCATATTTCTCTTTCTCTCTCAGTGACGTCAGTTAACTTAGTAGTATCAACAGAAAACTAAAACACAAAAAAATAATAATTTATTGAATAGAACAAATTTTAAAATGTTATTCAACTGGATACGATTAATGTAAGATTTTTCATCTTCTATGACATTAAGATATTATGCACTTTTTAATTTAAATTCCTTCGTGCTTACCATTCTTATTTATAAATATTTTTCACAGTTATTAATTTTTAGACAATATTTCATCTAAAGTTTCAAAAAAAGGAAGTATTATTTTACCAATAACATTTATACAATATAATATCAAACCGTATATAATAAATCTCAAACCGTAGTCCAATTAAGATTACAAATATAAGTACTAAAAATCTATACAATCAAGTAATAATAAGAATATATAATAAATTTATTTGATTATGATTTTGATCAGAATTTGTATAAATTGTTTGCAATATTTTTTCCTCTCCTCTCTAAAAAAATAGAGTAAACTTATATAAAAAATAAGTTTCTAGCAAACCAAGTGATCTTGAAATAATGAAATCTTACGCAGATTTGAAAACAATAGTTTATAGTACATTATAATTATTTTTTGACGATTATTCGGAGAAATATTTATTTTACTGTCATGTATCAATAAGATTCATAGATTCAAAACCAGTTACTTTTGCCTACATGATTGAAATCATATACACATTAATTCCTCTTTGCGTTAATTTTGTTAAATAATACGAATAAAAATTCTCATGGAATTTTATATTTCTCGTAGGAAATAATTTCACATATATTTTAAATTTTTACTAGAATAATTTTGACATATATATATATATATATATATATATATATATATATATATATATATATATATATATATATATATATATATATATATATATATATATATATATATATATATATATATATATATATATATATATATATACATATATATATATATATATATATATATATATATATATATATATATATATATATATATATATATATATATATACATATATATATATATATATATATATATATATATATATATATATATATATATATATATATATATATATATATATATATATATATATATATATATATATATATATATATATGATTCAATATCTTTTTAATACAGATCTTACAATTGCATTAAAGATTTTTAAAAAAGAATAAGTAAGTCAGTTTAATTTGAAAATTTATAATCTGATTGCGTATTTAATTGAAGATTATTTTATTGCTTACATTTCAGTATTCGGAAACAGAATATTTAGAATTAATGTTGATATGCCATAATCTTTTTTATAAATTTATTTGAATTCATTTGGATGTTGAAACATTATATAATGTATAATGCATTTATGTACATGTAGTGGTGAACTCGGTTATTTTCGAAGAATTCCGAGGAAACCCAGATTCGTTTTTTAAATAATTGAATGACAGAGATAAATTCAAAACAAAAATACAATAAAACTTAATAATTTATTTTAGTAACTTAATTACAAGAGAAATTTACATTTACAATCAAAACATTCTTGATTAAATAATTGAGATTCTAAAATTATTATTTGTTTTATGACAATTACACATTAATATCATAACTGAATTTGACCAGCTTGACGAGGAACGAGAGATCAGACTCACCCCTTTTAGAAGTAGCAAGTGTGGTGTCTCCTAACATCAATGGCATTACCGGCTCTGGATCTCGCTTGGCTTGCTCATCGCTCATGAGCTTTCCCTCTTTTCTCTCTGTCTTTGGTATATCTCCTCAGACTTTACCTTCATCTATTTGTCGGACATCTGCAGCTCCATTCTGGAAATTCGAGGCAGGGTTCCTTCTGGAATGCGGTGGTTATACTTTGTTTACAACTAACATCGTTTTAGCTTCTTATTATGCTCAATGAGGACCCAGTCCTCAGTTGTGGACTCCTTTTCTATGTCGGGCTTCTCTGGGGGTTCTGTGTCCCTTCTCTGTGTTTGGATGCAGTTTTTAACTCTTCATAATTTTCGGCTTAGCTCCTCCTCTTTACATCATTGGTTTTCCAAAGTTCTGTAGTTCCTCCTATACTATAGGATTGGTCAGGAATCTCTCCCTCTCATTCCCGACTGGTCAGATTTACAAATAATACATATCATAAAACAATATACTTTGCTTGCAATTTCCTCTAGATCACTCATCCCTTCCGAAAGGAAAAATTTATTCTTTTATTGCACTTGTTTCATTGTGCCAATTTTTATTACATCTTTTCCTTTATATTATTCCCGCTTAGTTTGAAAGGAAAAGAGGAGACTCTTAAATTTAAAGTGCAATAAAAATACACACACCTATTTTCTCAGGGTTTGGTTATGTCGTATTACACTACGACATGTACATGCATTTAAGTAAATGTATTCATTAATTTGAAATAAATTATTTTCAATTTTTCCAACTCACATTTTTTTTAATTTTTAGGTATTTGGCGCAGTTTGGGACCTGTATATCTTAATATTTCTAAATTTTTCTGAGAAAATCTTGCTTAAATTTTTTTATCATATAATCAATGGTTATATTTAGCTTAGTTCTATAAAGTTGCAAATGCATAAGAAGGTCATTATATTTGTCAATCTCAATTTTCCTTGTAATTTACTTCTTTAATTAACATTTTTTTCTCAGGAAATCATTCAAGAAAAGTAAAGATTTTTAATTGTAAGAGACATTGCTTAAAAGTTAAGACATAAAAGTTTAACATTAATTTTTCTTTCAGAAGACATTCAAATAAGATTCATATATGTTTGTTTCTGTATTTATTAAATGTTAAATTTTTTATGCATTTTCTGTATTTTGAATAGTAATTTATGTTCATAAAAATTTATAATTGCTTAAAAAACTTCGTAAAAATTCGTTTTCTGTTTTTTAAATAAATAATAAAATTTATTTAATTTTTGATTTTTTATGTATTTATAAATTGTTTATACTGAAATTAATTTTGATATGATTAATATTACTTCTGCATTATAATATGTACTCTTTTCCTTTGTGAAGTAATATTTTAAACCTTATTTTCATTTCTTTTTTAAATAAAGAAATCATAATAATTTATTAATATTTCTATAAAGTTGTAAAATTCAATAAGAAGCTATATAATTTCCATAAAACAACTTTAAAATTAACTTAGTTCGTATTTCCAATGAACTATTTTCACATTCAAAATATTGTGCTGATGAAATAAATACCTAAACTTCTGCAACGAATTATATTACATATTTTTAGTTATTGATCGTAATTTTAAATAGCTGGAGTATTATTTTGATTTATTGTATGTTACCTGATAATAACCATAATGGAGAAACTAAACTCAAGTCTGGTGCTTCGAATCAGTTTATAAATTGTTTATAGATTTATCTAAAACCAATTTTGAGTTATTCATAAAGTGACTTTTAGATGAGAGTTTATTCGATCTTTTATCGGAAAAATGCAGATTGTAATACCTAACTCAATAATATCTTGATAAAACAACATAAAATATCACGATCAGATGTCTGCTAAGGAATGTATTTGATACATTATTGACATTTATAAAATATACATAAATAGATTTGAGTACAGTCTTTTGATTGTAACAATGATGTAAAGAAATCTGATAACATCAATATTCATGTTTTTGATATATCTGCTCCAATTTTTCTGATAATTTATCATTTTCCATAAATATATAGATTTAAAATTTAATAGAATGGATGAATCAATTTTATAATCACAAACACTTTTAAATTTGAACATATTTTGAAAATAATAATTTATTTATCTTATAATATTAAATTTTTAAATTTCATATTTTACTTATAAATAACAGTATTTTATAGCAACTTTATCAATTCTCTTTTGTCAAATTGTTTTTAACTTAAATGAAACATTCGTTGTTGTGCTATATATAATAAACATTTAAATTAAATACTTATAATACTTAAGCATAATATTTTAAAGGTTATATAAGCAATATATTTTACTTTAAAAAATGACTAACAAAAGATATTCAATAATATATTTATAAAAATAATTTAAGTTCAAAAAATTTGTTGAAAAAATCACATGAATACTATCAACGTCAGTTTAACGACATGAACTGCGTAAACTTCAAAAACTGAATTTTTCAGAAACCACATTTACTATTTTAAAAATATATTCAATTTGGTAGCATATTGAAAATTAAACAATCGATTAAGCACTTTGCGTGATTTCTTACTCATTATTAAAATTAATTAATTATTAAATCTATTTAAAGTAGACACCCAATTATGTAGGAAATTAGCTTTTTATTTTTAATTTCCTGTTAAATATTATTTTCCTGTTAAATATTGTGAAAAATAAACATAAATTTGGCTGTGTTAGTCTTAAAATTACATGTGAGTCGCCTATGTTAATTATAAGTTTATTATATAATGTAAGCATTTCAATTTGATAAGAATTTTCAAAAGTGATTTGTTGCTGAACGTACGAATCAAATCAATTATAAAGAACACAAGGATAATAAATATCAAAAAATAGAAAGTTTTTTTTAATTTTTTATAATTAAATTGCTTAAAAAATACCAAAAAAAATTTTTTTGCTTCAGTAAGAATAATAAGATAAATATAGTTCAAATTTACTTTACTGTTTCTAAATATTGTGGAGCAGTTAACTTTAAATCCAGTTTTAGCCCCTAGTGTAAAAATTTAGAAAACATGCTTATTTTCAATTTATAGTAGTCATTGATTTTTCTCATATATGTAGAAAGCTGTTGTTGTAAAAAGTTTATTTGAAAACAAAAGTTGTGAAACACTAGAAAAAAACACAAATACTTGCAAAACAATGTGTATAGTATATTAGATTTGAAGATAAGCTATAATTTCTGTTTCCTCTCATGGTTCTTCTATGCAGATTGTTTTTGTCATTTTTCTATAGAGTTCAAATAAACTAATAAAAAGAATTATCTATTTTTTGTAGAAAGTAATGATTGGTATAGCAAAACAGATAAGAAAAATGGCTTGTTTTTCAAATGATCTTTTTTAATATGAAAATAAAAAGCTGTGTAGACTTGTTTAGGTTCACTAACTCGGAGAATATCACTAAGCAAATTTATATAACATTTAGGATACTTAATACAAAGAAATCATAATTTTTATTGAAGACAACATTGTTTAGTAAAGCTATTTACAAAATTCTTTTGTTTACAGAACATCAATTAATTGTGAATTTGATAACTGAAAATATATTTCAATTCTAAGTAATAACAAATTAAAGCTGGAGTAAAAAAACATAATATATAACAAAATAAATGAATTATTTGAAAATTGATTTTTTATGGCTTCCATGTTTACCATAAACTCATTTGTAGCACTAAGCACATTCAATATTTTCAATGTAAATCCTTTTTTATATGTGATATTTAATATTTACCACTTCATGTTATTGTTCTTGAGACTTATGGCATGTAATAAAAGAAAGTTAAGAGGAATTTTCGATAGCAAAAAGTTATAAATTTAATAACTAGCATATATTATGACCGGTTATGATGTTCAGTTCTGTAGTTATCTCTATATAATACTAAAAATTTTAAATTTTAAGTTAAAAGATGAAGTAAATCGGTCAAAAAAATTAGGATAATGTGATCAAATATGAAGTAATTGGTGAGTTGCTAAAAATATGCAAGAATGTGTATAAAAGTTTACATTAATTGAACTATGAAAGATATCGTTTTTGCTGTGGTTAACAGAGCACTTGTTTAGCGATATTTTGAACTATGCTTATAAATAAATTATTAAATATTTGCTTCTTTGAAAGTCTTAGAAATGTAAGAATCAAAGTTTTTCAGTGAAGCAATTAATAAAATGGTTGTTTATATTTTAAAGCACTGACATTTATATAACTATGGGCATATTTTAAAAGTGAATTGCATTGTAAAATACCAAAAATCAACATAAAAGTTCATTTTTGAATGAAGTTTATTTTAGTTAAAATCTAAGATTTCGGGAGCTTGTCAGAAAATTGGGTAATGCTAAAAACTTTGCTTAATCGTATAAACAATGTATTCATTTTTGAAATTTAAAGCCTATTTGACATTCAAAAGCATTTAAAGAAAAATGCAAATATTTTTTATTTTACATTTTAAGATGATATTATTTGAAATAAATGTGTTTATGAACAATACATTTTCATAAAGTATTAAAAAAGTATGAGACCTAATAATTCAATGACAAATACTTGGATAAAATATTAACTTTCTGATGAGAAATTTAGTGAACACATAAGAGTAGTATACAAATATTTTCTGTATCAAGCAATATCTATGCAAACGTTGCTTACTTTGACACTTAGTAGCGTTTCGCATTGTTCAAATAATGGATAAATCTAAGAGTATTAACAAAATTGAAATGTAAGGATCACCCTTCAAAATGTTACCTTTGCAAAAAAGAAGTAACTGAGATGTTTATCTAATGACAACCGATGCTATCCCTCTTATATGATGGGCCAGTTGGCGATATCAAATGCTTTCTGGCAACGTACGTTCTCCATAATTCCTCTAAACACGGGTTGTATAGATCTTACAATAAGACGTTACACTTCAGAGTGGAAAGTTTCCAATTAATAAAAGCCACTTTTGAACAATGGGATGTTGTTGCTCTTTTTCCTTTTGTATGAATTCTATCAAAACAGGTGTTTGGATGTTTGCCTAGTTTTTTTATATGAGACAAAGGAACATCATCTACTGTCTATGAAATGTTATCTGGGATGACATTTTAATCGAAGATTATTAGAATGCCTTACAACAACCCTACATCGTGGTCTATCAACTACATTTTGTCAAAATACAGGTGGATATTAAGGATATTGTAAATATAAGAAAGATTCGGCTAGAAACCAGCTGTTAAATCATTTCTGGATCTCAATGATCATAGTATTGGTGACTTTTTTGTATGTAAATTAGCGTCAAGGCAGCTGAAATAATTGCTGTTAACCTTATACCACACATTAGGCTCATATATGATGTAAGTGAAAGAATTGTCATAAAAGTCTACGTTACGTCATCAATCTTTTTTATGCAGACATTTGTTTTGCAAACAATCTCAGCCGTGATTGTAAGAAAGCTTAATGTCATACTGGTGATATATTTATCTTCTTGATTCTTACTGATAGTGGGCGTTGAGACTAATAAGATGTCGATAACAATACGATAAACCACATTTTCTGTAGCTTTTAATTTGATTTTTATCAAATCCATAAACATGCGAGTAAATACTTTTTCTTCTTATTTCAGAAATTACAATATTTTATCACGGTATCAATATTTAAATAGAATATATATATATATAAAAATCCACTTAGCATTTCTTTCATTTAAACATATTGTAAATGTTTTAATTTCCCTTTATTTTATATCATTGGGTAACAAGCCTTTTTCAACAACGTTTGTAGAAACGACCATAAGGGTCCGAAAATTGATGATATTACCCTTACTCGTTGAACATTTTGGGTTTTTTTATCACTAAAGAATTAAACCTTAACTCCATAAGAAGGATACTTGAATTCATAAGTAAAGTGAAAGACCTTAATTGGTGAAGTTAGGTTATTTTGGATTTGTTGTTTGGTACAAAATTCTTTAGAAAAGGTGCTTTGCCTTTCAAATCCAGTTAAGAAGAAGAAGAATCATTTTTTCAAAATAACTTCCAGTAATAAATTCTACATGTATAGCAAACCGCTTCTTTTTTGTTTAAACTTAAATGGCCATAAGGAAAGTTTTGGCCATTTAAGTTTAAAAACTGTAATCATCATTTTGATATTTAATACGCGAACTATAACTTATTTATTTTTTAGCACTCATATTACAGCTTCTAATAATTGCGAATGAATTAAAATTTTTACGGTGAAAATTATTCATAAATCTTAATACATTTTTAATTTAATTAAAAGCAGTAGTCATCGAAGAAATGAATTACGCTTCAGACAAATATTTTAATAAACTTTAATTTTCTATCATTCTTTGAATGAAGAATAATACTTAAATAATATCTAAAAAGTTAACTCTTCTACAGTCACAGAGTGTTTTATGAAAAAAATATTATTTAAAAACCATAAAGTTTTTTTTATGTTGCTTCTGCTGATACAATTATCATTCTCTATATCTAATAAACACTATTATTTAAAGTATTTGAACTGACTCTATAATTTCATTTTTTTTCCGTACATATACAATGATTTACAAAAAGCATGTAATTTTAAATTAAGAAAACAATTTTATTCTATTATAAATTAAATTTGCATTTGTTAATTACTCAGTTAATTTTCCATTAATACATTCATTCTGAGAATATTAAGCATATTCGTAAATACATAAAAATATTTCTATCATTCATGTAATCGATTATACAAAGAAATATTTTATAAAATGCCTTACAAATTATAATGGAGGCTAAAGTTCATTGTATTACCTCACAATCTTCCCACCAAATCAATGCTTTAAAATTATCAGTTTCCTGTCATTCCAAAATTAAAATGTTTCCATAACTCAAAACTAAATCCCCTAGATTACAGTATGTTATCTTAAGGAATAAATGGAGAGTCAATATTAAAATATAATAGAGGAGTCAACTAACATATTAAGATAAAAATCAATCTCATAAACCTGGCCGATGGTAAAATGTAGCCACTCACATTGCATCTCCATATTACTGAAATCAAAATTCAAAAATTCAAGACGACTGATGATGTCACGATAATTAGTCTATGTGTGTTACAGCCTGTATAGACGCTATTTTAAAAATATTCTTACAGTCGCTATACAGTCCATACCTACGGATACATTTTTCGTGTCGGTACAATTTACATATGCTTGTCTTCCTTAAAATATTATATAGGCTGTTAATCATAAAAAGTAACAACTAATATGCAGTGTTCTGTGTGCTTAAATGTTTTAACCAACACTTTCCGCTGCAAAGTACCAGCTGCTTTATAGACGTGACGCAATACAATTTATTTTATTTTGCTCGTAAGCATATAAATAACCCTAGATCTCCGTAATTTTATTCATTTCCTCAGAATCTTGGATTTTTTTAATAATTTTTCATATTTTAATCACCGAAGTCAGTGCAGTGATTTTATTACATTACTTAATAATCTTCATAGCTAAAATATTTCCTTTCAAACAAAGAAGAGAATATTAACAGCTTAATTATGATATTTAAAGCATTATAAAAAATATATAAATCTTGGATACGTAAAGAAACTTCATTGTTTGCGTTCAATTATATTAACCGGTATCCAATATCATCTTATAAACATTCAAAAAATAAACAAATATTTTTTCAATGTTTACAAAACTTCGAATATTTTACAAATAACATGATCTGAAAGTAAATATTTTCTTGATGCCCCTCCTTGGATAAACATGTATTAGAATATCCAAAAATATTTAAAACATTTGAAACGTCAAGCATTTCATTGCAAAATGTAATCCTGCTTGAATATTTATTTAAGTCTGTAAAGTATTCTAAAAAGATATGTATCACTGAGATTAATATTTCATTGACAAGCATTTAATATATTTTCAAAACATTTTAATCCAATGCGAAGCTTTACTTTGCTTTCTAACATCTGGAATAAAAGGAATGAAAATAAGTAGCATGATAAAATAAAAGATTTCAATTTGACAAATTCAAATATCTTATGATTTGCTTGCATATTTTATTTAAATATTAATCTATGAAGCTTTTCATAAAAAACATTAGTTTATTTTCTTGAAAAAAATTTTACAGATATATAAACTTCTAAATAAAATAGTAAAAATATTAAAACCTGTCTTCTGAAACTCTGTCATTTGAAAAATTAATAATATTTCAAATATTCATTTCTATAAGATTAAATTTGGTCTTTTAAACTTTAAATCAAAAATGAAAATATATTTGACATATACATGAATACATCAGAATATTTAAGAGCGTAATATTATTAGTATTACCTTGCAATCATTTGAAATAATTCATATTTTATGCGAGTTACAGTACACCACAAGTAATGCAATTTTCATTTGATTAGCAGTTCAATCTTGGCTTAAATGAAGAGAAAAAGTAGCAAACAATAGACATACTATCGTGATTAAATATTCATAGACAGTGGAATTAGCTACTAGCTATGCATTCAGAATGCAAATATAAAAACCATATATTTATGAAATTACACAGCACTCCCCACATACGAGTATATATACAGACTTTATTCAAAATACACACCATAGGCTTGAGCACAACGATCCCACTGATGAACAAGCCGCAGGATTCCTTGGTCCCAGAATTACTGTGACCGTGACGAGATCCAGTCCTTCATAGAGTCCTTCAGTACGTCCTCCGAATTGAAGTGCTTCCCTTTCAGGTGTTTCTTTAGTAGACCAAACACATGGAAATCGCAAGATGACATGTCTGGACGGTATGTCAGATGTGGTCCCACTTGAACTTGGCCAGTTTTATGTGTGTGACTCTGTATACGCGTGGACGCGCGTTATCATGCAGCAGAACCATACCCTTCCAGAGTAGCCCCAGTCTTTTGTTCTTGATTGACCTGCGTAAGCGTCAGAATGTCTCACAGTACACATCGGAATTTATGGTTTTTCTTCTGTGTTCGTTCAATTCCACAAGTATCGGACTTTAAACGTCAAAAAAGACGGTGAACAAATACCTTTCCTCCTGACGGTACGGTTTTGAACATTTTATAGGGAGGTGACGACTCATGTTTCCACTGGTTTATCATCTTCCGCTGTCAGAAATAAGATAACACCTCGCTGCTCATCGATCGTCAAATATTGCAGTGTGAAACACATCCTGTCATACGGACTGCCGCATTATTTGGACGCTGAATTTGATAAGACCCTTTGCTTTTTCCTGTGCACGCGAGCACCTGAGCATGTTCCGATCCCAATTAGAGGCTCCAATCACATACCGAGATGTCTCCCTACGTTCTCCAATGGCACATTATGCACATATTTAACTAATACGTTTTTATTTCGTTTCGTAGCTTTTCATTTGATCACCCCTATATATATATATATATATATATATATATATATATATATATATATATATATATATATATATATATATATATATATATATATATATATATATATATATATATATATATATATATATATAGCTGACCCAGCCACGCGTTGCAGTGGCTGAGTTTTTAAAATACATTGAATCAATTTTTTACTAATTCTTGGGTTCAATCAAATTAATATTTTCTAAAACAATTTAGAATAGGTTCATTCATAGGAGATTAAAAATAAAACGTTTCACCAAAATTTAATAGTAATAGGTAAAGTATCGAAATTTTGAAATTAAGCACAA
The DNA here is from genome assembly GCA_037975125.1 of Latrodectus hesperus. NCBI lineage: Eukaryota > Metazoa > Arthropoda > Arachnida > Araneae > Theridiidae > Latrodectus > Latrodectus hesperus. The sequence continues at coordinate 20,428,904 of CM075851.1, forward strand.
ATCAACATATACTTTCTGAATTTACATTTTATTCATCTTATATTAAATTATAGTTTGTAATCAGTGACTTACTTATAAAATATACTATATAAATTAAAGACATCTAAAAATAAATTGTTATAAATGAGGTAGATAACATTGACATCGAACTATTATTATTTTAATTTTAAATTATATTAAAACTAAAAATTTTTTCCGCGGCATTATACTGAAATAAAAGAAAATTAAAAGAATTTATCATTTGAATAAATAAATTAGATCAAAATGTTCTACTGAATAAATTAATAATTATCAAATTATAAAATAAAAATAAAAAATAATAAAAGGCTATCAAGAAATACTTACATATTTTCGAGGTAGTATGAAAATTAGTAGAGAAAAACAGTAATAAATAAAATTTTATTTTACTATTTATAATATTAAAAATATTCAAACTGAATACTGCACAATAATAACACAATGCAAAGTATAATTATGAAAATGATTCACGAAAAATTGTTATAGTATCATTATACATCATGAAAATATATGTAAATTCTATATTTAACCACGCGCTTGCGCGCGCACGATAATTTTCTCGAAGATGGTATAATCTAGAAAAATAAACACGTCGCCATCTGCCGAATACCTGTGCAACTTAGATGCTAAACCGCCATCTATTAGGAACTTACAGAACTAACTAAAAAAAATAAAAAAAAATTAGGGTTGTACTACCCCTAACATTTAGGGGGATGAAAAATAGATGTTGGCCGATTCTCATAGATACCGGATAAGCACAAAAATTTCATCAAAATCGGTCAAGCCGTTTCGGAGGAGTATGGCAACGAAAACTGTGACACGAGAATTTTATATATTATATATATATATATATATATATATATATATATATATATATATATATATATATATATATATATATATATATATATATATATATATATATATATATATATATATATATATATATATATACTGGCCATTAAAATTGCTACACCAAAAAGGAATGCAAATAACAGAACGATATTTATTGGACACATACATTATAGTAGAAAGAACAAGTGATTAGATTTACAGGAAATAATGATGTATAGATCTTGAGAAATCAGTACCCAGATTAGCCACCTCTGGCTGCAATAACAGCATTTATTTGCCTAGGCATGGAGTCAAACAGAGATTGTATGGCATGTATGGGGATCTCAGTCCATGCAGCTTCAACACTATGCCACAGTTCATCGACAGTAGTGGATGGTGAGTGATGGCGTGCCAATTGCTCGGCAACCATTGACCACATGTTCTCAATTGGTGACAGATCAGGAGAACGTGCTGGCCAGGGTAAGTCAAACCTGTTTTGTATTAAGGAAGTTCATAACAGTACGGGAAACATGCGGTCGTGCATTATCCTGTTCAAACAAAGCATTAGGGACGCCTCGAAAATAGGGCAGAGGCACGGGCCTTAACACATCGGAAATGTAACGGTTGCTGTTCAAAGTGCCGGTAATGCGAACAAGAGGTGATCGAGATGTGTATCCAATGGCACCTCATACCATCACTCCAGCAGATGGGCCAGTATGGCGATGTCCAATGCAAGCTGGCAATGCGCGTTCTCCACAATGCCTCCAAACACGGATGCGGCCATCATGGTCCTGTATACAGAAACGAGATTCATCTGTAAAGATGATGCGATGCCATTCCCGCGTCCAGGTTCATCACCGTTCACACCATTAAAGGCGCTTCTGTCTATGACGCAGCGTCAATGGTAGCCGAAGTCATGGTCGCCGTGCAGACAATCCATACTGCTGCAAACGTCGTCGAACTTTTCATGCAGAAACTTATTGCCTTGCAAATGACTCCATTTCTCGACTCAGGGTTCGTGACGTGGCTGTACGATCCCTTGTGACCATGTGGATTAGATGTCTGTCTTCTCTGCTGTTAGTAATGGGAGGTCACTGAGATCCTGCATGAAGTTCCGTATGATTGTCCTGAACCCATCGATTCCATATTCTGCTAACAGTCATGGGTTCTCGACCGACGCGAGCAGCAATATTGCGGTACGATAAACCGCAATCCCGGTAGGCTATAATTCTTCCTCGATCAAAGTCAGACACGTGTTGATAGGCATTTCTTCTTCTTACACGAGGCATTACCACAACTTTCTTTGCCGAAAACAACGTTGAAACGGAAATTGAGTATGAGAAAACTGCTGTGATCTCTGGTTCTGGTTTTATACACATTGTAGACGTCGCTATAGTCACCTGCTTTGTATGAATGCTCTGAAAATCTAATCATTTGCATATCACAGCATGTTCTACGTGTCATGCAAATTTCACGTGTGTGGTGTGCCGCTTTCCTGGTGTGGCAATTTTAATGGCCAGTAGTATATATATATATATATATATATATATATATATATATATATATATATATATATATATATATATATATATATATATATATATATATATATATATATATATATATATATATATATATATATATATATATATATATATATATATATATATATATATATATATATATATGTATGTATATATATATATACCTAAACTTAAGTAATTTCTTTTAAATAAAAATATTTAATTTAAAATAATAGTAAAGGAAAGGCAAATCTATTTCACTAGATTTTTTAACCATAAACAGTGCAATTCGTTTTCATACAAAAGTATTACCATACCTCTATTTTGAAAAAGGAATATAGCTTTCACTACAAAAGATAAGATCATTATTATTTTATAAGAAATAAAAGTAAAATAAAAAATTTTCACCTTAAAGAAAAATTTTAATGTATCCTATTGGGATTTTCCATTATTATATTCTGTCTTTCGCAATAGACATTCAGTTTCCTTTATAAATTTGGTTTTATAGTTCACACAAGGCTTATTTTAAATTTACTCAAGACGTGTAAGGTTTAACATAGATTTAAATCTGGGTGCGGAGTAAAAATTTTCAAATTGCATATACATGAAATCAAATTCTTCTTTTTGATAAAGCTTTAACTGAATATTTATTGATGCATTAAAATAGCTAGCTAACTGAACCATTTTAATATTCAAAAAAAATTTAGAATTATATATTTTCATAGTCGTATACGTATTTGCATACAAAAATTCAAGTTTCTTTATTTATTTTATAAAATTATATATATATATGTATATATATATATATATATATATATATATATATATATATATATATATATATATATATATATATATATATATATATGTATATATATATATATATATATATATATATATATATATATATATATATATATATATATATATATATATATATATATATATATATATATATATATATATATATATATATATATATATGTATGTATATATATATATACCTAAACTTAAGTAATTTCTTTTAAATAAAAAGATTTAATTTAAAATGATAATAGTAAAGGAAAGGCAAATCTATTTCACTAGATTTTTTAACCATAAACAGTGCAATTCGTTTTCATACAAAAGTATTACCATACCTTCATTTTGAAAAAGGAATATAGCTTTCACTACAAAAGATAAGATCATTATTATTTTATAAGAAATAAAAGTAAAATAAAAAATTTTCACCTTAAAGAAAAATTTTAATGTATCCTATTGGGATTTTCCATTATTATATTCTGTCTTTCGCAGTAGACATTCAGTTTCCTTTATAAATTTGTTTTTATAGTTCACACAAGGCTTATTTTAAATTTACTCAAGACGTGTAAGGCTTAACATAGATTTCAATCTAGGTGCGGAGTAAAAATTTTCAAATTGCATATACATAAAATCAAATTCTTCTTTTTGATAAAGCTTAAACTGAATATTTATTGATGCATTAAAATAGCTAACTGAACCATTTTAATATTCAAAAAAAAATTCAGAATTATATATTTTCATAGTCGTATACGTATTTGCATACAAAAATTCAAGTTTCTTTATTTATTTTATAAAATTATATATATATATATATACATATATATATATATATATATATATATATATATATATATATATATATATATATATATATATATATATATATATATATATATATATATATATATATATATATATATATATATATATATATATATATATATATATATATATATATATATATATATATATATATATATATATATATATATATATATATATATATATATATATATATATATATATATATATATATATATATATATATATATATATATATATATATATATATATATATATATATATATATATATATATATATATATATATATATATATATATATATATATATATATATATATATTATTGTTTTATACCCAGAACCCCTATAAAATACTTTTAACTGTTTTCTCAAATAGTAAAAATTAATTCCCTCAGAATAAAAAATTAAAGAATGGGACTTTAGAAAAAAATTTCATATTAAATTAGTTTGTGCTTGAAAGCTTATGTCTTAATATTAAAAAGATTTAGAGCTCATTATTTAATAACGCATAGAGCAATTTTTAATATTCAAATTATGTGCTCAAAATAAAAATTTTACTTAAAAAAGTAATTCAGAAATACAATCAAATGAATCTTCAATTGTTCTAATAAAAAGTATTCTTATAAACAATTACTTATTTTTACCAATCACAAATCAATCTGTTGTTTAATAACTAATGAACTGTTTATGTAGTATAAATCAAATAAAAATTCATTTTCATTCATTGATATAATATGTTTCTCTGTGTTATGTAATAATAAAGGCAATCATTATAAGTTTGCAAAACATTTTATATCATGAAGACTTAAACATCATCAACTTAATTAAATATTAATCATTTCGAAAAATCAAAAAAAATTTTATCTTTTTATTTTTGAACTAAAAGAGAACTCTTAATTTGTTTTAGCAGTTTAAAGAAAGTAATACTTTTAGCTAATAGGCATTTAGTAAATGGTACTATTAGTAAATATAAATTAATATTTATCGCAATCTCCAGTTCAAATGTTATGTCTTTTTAGAATTATATAAAATATTTTCGTGTAGTTCATTTGTTTTATAAAAAATTGTAAAACTATACAATTATTTTAATAATATTGCTATTGAATGTAAATAACAAATTTATTTAAAAAATATTTCTTATAAACCTAAGTATACAAACATTTATTTGTATTATAATACTGAAATTTTTGTATTATTTAAAAGTATTTTTTCCAATTTTTTTTAAATTGATCAATTAACATTTTTTAATCTAATATTGAAACTAAAATTTTATAAGAGAATACATCATAATTTTTAATTGCTGTCATGGAATTAACTCTAACTGGAATTTAGTGTTTTCTCAATCTACTAGTGTTAATAAGAAAATTAAAATATATTTTATTGCTATATTTATATGTAGTTTTCCTTTTATCTTCTATTCCCATTATAAAACCAATTTCAGTTATTATTTTTAAATTATTCAAAGTTAATTAATAATTATAAAATGAAAAAAATTATAAAGAATATAAAAATATATTCTAAGAAATTAGTACTTAACTTATTTTAAAAGCACTCATTACCATAAACATTTCAACATCCAAAAGAATTGTAAAAAGAGAACGAACTTTTACATACGTAATTTAAAATGTTGATGTAAGAAAATGATTACAAAATAAGGGTAAAATGACCATTTATTGTTTAGAAAAATTTAAAAAAGAAGAGAAATTGTGTACCTTGTCGGGTAATTTGTAATGGGAATACATGATTTGATATAGTCGGATATTGAAAAATGCAATTTGCATATGCTATCTTGACACATTCGACTCACAACACTCGTTCCCCATTTAGTGCAAACGTATCTTTAACTTGAAAATATTCATAAGCTGTCTAATTTTCTGTCCTAAATCACCACAGATATGTTCAATTAGTGACAAATCTGCAGATATATGTTTGAAATAAGGTGAAGGCTGTCATGTGAAATTCCTTCGGTGTATCAACGAATATTATCCTGTTGCAAAATGGCTCTTAAGTGCCTAGTCCTGACATATTAAATGATACATATTGCGGAAACATTTTATATATTTCTGTTCTAATAGTATCGTGAACCAATATCAGGCAAAACCATGCGTCGTTTGCGATAAACATCTATACTATCACACCAGTAGAGAATGCAATGTACCACTGTACTGACAAAATCGGATTGAAAAGTTAACAACAGGGCTTTCAATTGTATACATGATTGTAAACTAAAATTGTATTGCATTTGTCTAGAAAGATAAACTCATTCCATTTGGTTAATGTAAAATGCTTTGAAATGTGACAGTATTACAAATAGATATGACGATGTGCGGTTGCCAATGATAATAATGTAATAAGTGCTTCAGTAGTACTTGACTACTGAAGCACTAAACCAGATGACTTACGATGGTACTAACTGACACAAAGATCCGTAGTGAAGGTGCTGTATGTCTACGGAGAGCGTACGATGAGACAGTTGTCACTATTCGTCTATGTCGTATAATGTACTAGTCATCTCGACTATTGCTCTCCCAAGAGCATTCTGAGTCTTGCTGACATGCAATACTGGTACCAATACCACCTGACAATAAAGATAGGACATCTTATGTTTCTAGTTTTCTATCATCTTTATTCTTCTTTTCTCGAATTCTGACATCTTTTCACATTGTTTCCGAGGATATGTAAGAGCATCTCTATGCGTAGATGCACTCTAACGTGATACATTTCTCTGTAACAGATAAGTACATATAAAAACGGTCTGCTCATTAGATTATAAAACAAATGCATCATCAATCAAATCTCCTTGAAGTTTAATGAAATCTGATGGCGTTTTGCAATTCACTCTGTATTACTAATTATTTAAAAATCTGCGCGTCAACTACCGACATACAAAATTTTTCACTAATGCAATTCTTACTCCTTGGTACGTAGATCTTTGGCAGTAAATGCATTTTAAAAAATAATTACCCACACATAAATAATTATATATTCATTTATATACTTATATACATATTACCATTTGGAAAAGTGGAGCAGCGCACCCCATATTCCCAGCCTAGCTGGCACACGACAACAACAATAACAAATTTCCATGAAATGTTAAAAAAAAAACAGAATAAGCAAATGAAACACAAATTTACAAGTATGTTACTTCTGTCCATAGTTCTGAACATTATGATTGCTACCCACAGAAAAAAATTGAAAATTGTCGTGTTAATTTCAGTTTTCTTATTTACTTCGAAAAACAGCCATTTTATTTCTGTTTAAACATTTCTGCTATGGCTCCATTGTTTGCTTTAATCCATAATAATCTGCCATCTTAATTTTTGGTATTTTATGAACCTTCCTTAAAACAGAATATTTTGAATGCGCTCCTGGATATTACATTCTTAATATATGTCATCAATAGAAAATGTCTAAATAATGTTTGTTGAGTGACTTGCTCTTCATCATATACATTTCACAACCGTCGATTACTTATGATGTTATGTTGAGTTGTATCTGTTTTAGGCCATTCAAATATATTTATCCATTGATATTCAGTCTCAGCTCACGATCAGTTATGCGCTTGTTCGATACACAAGAGTATAAATACTGTTATTGTTCCTTAAAGAAATATTGGGAATTCTTATTTTAAGAATCTGTTTCCAAATTTTTTGAGAATATAATCAAATATGTTTGCCCTATATTATTTTGTTACTGTTAAGATTCCTCTTCTTTCCGATGAAAGGTCTTTATAAGTAATATTTTCTTAAAAAAATTAAATTTAAGTAATACATACACAAAGGTAACATTATATATTTAATAAAATTATATTGATCAAATAGTAAATAAAAAATTATGTATTAAATTATTTTCTAAAAAGAAGGAGTTGTTACATTAATTTGAAGCTAGAAAAAGGAAGAGGAAACATAATATTTATTGTGAAATTAACAGTGCCATTCTTGCTTTCTTAATGACTAAATTTCTCTCTCATACGTGTATATGACAACATTGATCATTCAAATACATATTTCTCAGCATCGACATAATGTGAGTGAATTTGTTCTTACAATTATCAAGTAATTCGTTTCACATCTTATCTAAAGTTTTTTGCTGTTGTAGGACCATTTTTTTAATTCTTTAATTTTTCCGCAAACTTTATTAACATTATTGACATAACTATCTATATATTTAATATTAACATACACAATATTTTAATAGTTGATGAAAATAAAGTATAGAAATTAAAATAATTTCCAAATTTAAATTTTAGAAATTTAAATTTCTGATTGAAAAGTATCGGCTTAGGACATTTGAAGAGATTCTCTTAAAAAATCCATGCAATTGATGTGCAAGATTTCAACATCTTATTATTTGGTAAAGGATTTCTGGAAACAATTTTATAAGACACGTAGTGTAAGCTACCTATCAAAAACTATAAATAGCTCATTAATTAAAAGTCTACTGATTTGAAGAAAGATGTCGAGAATGTATTACTTGCTGAATATTATAAATCTCTCTCTTTCTCATTTTGAAATATATTCTTGTAATGTGAATACTTAATCAAAGTTTTATAAATTTCATACTGAAAATGTAAGTTTGAAACGATGTTTAGTTGATGCTATGACTTATGGAATATAAGAATGTTCTGTTTCCCATCAATTCAAAACTGTAAAAATACTTTCTTTTTCTAAAATTTGTTTTCGAAAAGAAAAATAAAGCTTCCAAATTTGTTCTGCATTTACTGTTTAGGTAAATTAATAAAAGGACTTTATTTAATTTATCAGAAACTCCTAACTCGGAGATGTTAGTAAATTTGATAATATTAGAATAATGGGAATGAAATTTTCCACAAGAAGCAGCAGCTCAACTCGATTTAAAAACAACAATTTTGTCTGAGTCAGATCTTTTTCTTTCAGATTATGTCAAAATTTAAGCAAAGTAAGAAAATATTTTCGCCATAAAAACTTCTATAAAGATATATTATAAATTTTGAATTACGCAAATTCAACGAAACTTATTCAGGCGAAATTACTTCTTATTCTGCACTCTAACACAAAAACGCTTCCCTTTTACGATAGGCTTCATCACATAAGTGAACATAAAATTCTGTAACAGCAGTACTAGTCGAAAATATTATAAATGCAATATAAGTAATTAATGTAATCAAATGCGAGAACCGACTTTCATCTTATTTGCAATAGTAATAATATTGAATTTTAGAATGAAAAAATATGTGTTCTTATAAAATTGTAAATTTAAATTAAAAATAATAAAATATTGAAAATATAAATTATTCTTTTTCAGCTCTTAATGTGAAAACCCATTAAGTGTAAAAAGTGCCATATCATCTCATTAATTGTCAAGATTCTTTCAACTTTATTTATTCTGAGAATCACAATCAGCTATCAGAAAGTATAATATTTTATGGACGAAATCAAATAAGGTTTTAATTTTTAGTGGATAATATTTTATTGCTAATATTGCCATAAAATCTTAAAGTATCATTTTTATGTATCAAAAAGTTGAAAACCATGCTGAAAAATTTCTTTTGCATTAGAAACTGTATGTATGAATTTTAAGACACGCATTTTACGGTAAAATTTACATCAACCTTATATATATATAACATTTCCTGTTTTTATAATTGCATATAGTATTGCGATAAAAATTACGCATTTGCTTACAACCTTAAAGTATTTTAATAATTTCTTTATGCTATTTTAACTGAGTAGAACAAGCTTATTCTTTTGACCAAGTATTCTATATTTTAAAAAATAGTGAATAAGGAAGCTAGTGACCATTAAATACATTAATTGTTTAATATAGTAAAATATAAGTTTAAAGAGTAGTTATATGAAGTTCTGACAGAAATTATAAATATGCAGTTTAATGGTTAATATTTCATATGAATTACGAAGCTTTTTATATTCATTATTTTGTTATTTAAGATTCCATTCATTATCATTATGCTTTTATAAAAACATGCAAAAAATGTGAAAGAAATACTCTATTTAATGTTTATGTAAAGCATTTATTATCAATTAAATCCCGTTACCGTTAGCTCAGTCACAATGTGAACAGTAACTAATTTAAATACAATGAAAATAAAAGTTAAAAAAATTATCTTTTCTGAGCTTTAAATATTTTATAAATTTGTTAAATCGTATTTAATATTTATATAGTGACCATGGGTAATAAACATTTATTTTCAATTATAAAAGATTTCTAGCAGATATTTTATAATGATTCGCTGATATTATTACGTTTCCAACATATTACTCTCACACGTAAGCAAATTCACGGTAGCGTAAGGTGAGACAGTTATATAGATCAATTTTAATAATTAAACCTCATAAACAACTTGAACTGTTTTCTATAATCTGTTAAAAATATTTGCTACCATCTGTGTTTCTGAAAAGCTTTTCACTTGAATGTTTATAAGTTTAATTGTTTAAAATAACATGATAAGGTACAGTATTACCTATAATCAGTAGTTCATTTATACGCTATCTTTTGACTAGCAATAAAAATAATGGTTGTAAGGAACATCAAGAATTTTGTCATTTCTATCAGATTTTGTATATATATGGTTCAACTGCTGTTTCAACCAATTTTGCCCTATAAAATCATGAGTAGGCTCCTATTACTTAAATTTATATTCTTATATTCTTTGATTCGTATTATTTTTTTTTTCTTATTCATAATCATTTTTTGATTGGCAGAACAATGAATTTTAATTATTTTAGAGTTATATTTATGCCATTTAATATTTTATTGACGAAGTTATTCTGGTTCAAATTCGATATAAAATTCATCACCTAATTTAGTATTTGTTCCATTTAGTATTTAGGTAATCGTGTAATTTTGGTGCCGCACTTTAAGGCATAACAGAGATCCAGCAGAACTGTTGATTATAATTCAGCCCACATTGATAATTATAATGAGCTTTTATATAAACCTTCATCTTTTTATGCAACCTCTCAGTTATCTTGTTGTTACAAAATGGATTACTGTAATGTGATGGACTTTAGCCCCATATATAGCAGCTAATTTTCTTTAAAATCAAGATTTAAATTGCGTTCTTTGAATAATAATAATTTTACATGTCATTCCAAATCTACGTATCAATAAAAGGCTTTCTTTACCATTCATGGAATTTTTTCATCGTATGAAAAGTGTACATGTCACTCCAAGTATGGATACTAATGACTCATAAAAAGATTTGCTTAAATTTCTGCAACGATGTATGAATGGATGTTGCTACGATGACTGCAACGATGTTCCATCTTAACACAAGTTTGTTGAGGTCCATTAGATATTATGAATGTCTTTTACAAAGAAGGTAATAAATAGCCTAATGTTGCATAGATTAAACATGAATATCTGATTCCAAAAATGTATTAGATACTGATTCCAAAAATGTATTAGATAAGGCTACTTCCAAAAATGTATTAGATGTTCTATAACTTTGAATTTCTGGTATCTGACTTCTATCTTTAACATACTTTTTATCTTCTATGTGAAACGAATCCAGCAGTCATCTGTTTAATAGTAGGTTTAGTATTATAATATAAAATCATTAATTTGTGAACACCTTCCACATGAAACTAAATAAAATTTAATGTTGAATATTTTTTTTGTTAAGAGTCACATAATAAAAGCTTTTGAAGATGAAAATACCAACTGTTTTATTTGCGTTTTGTGTCAAATAAAATCTCTTTGGATAAAAATATACAGAAAAATATAACCGTTGCAATATTGCCATATCCAGTAATGCGCTGGATATCCGTTACGAATCTCAAAATGTCACTGTGTAAATGTCTTTGGCATGATTCTTTATTATTTTTCTTATAGTTTAGTACAGTCAATGACTTGTGATTCGTAAGAGTCACAAATTATCTCCCTTCAAACATATACTTGAAATGTTTGGCCAGAAAATCTATACCCTAAATTAATGATCCTAGAGGAAAATGGGAAATTTGAATACTATGAAATTTCCGTCAATAAAATTGCCTCAAATTACACCTGACAGCTAGTGACCATCAAGAAAGCTTTTAAAATCTTTTACTCCAAAGGGATGCAAAATTCTAATGGATTTTTATTATTCTCTGACACTAGATCTGTCCTCCAAGCCATTTTCAGGGACAACTTCCAAGTCATTAAAGATATTAACCTGTTCTTGAACAAAATGACAATAGCCCAAAGAATCTGCATTCCTCAATGGATAAAAGTGCACGTCGACATCAGTGGCAATGGGAAAGCTGATAACCTCACCAAAGAAGCCTTAGATAATCCTCATTTTTTCAACAACCTGGCCCTCATTGATGCTGGTGCAATAGCCAGCCGAGAAATACTTCATTCTTCTTCTCAGAAGCGCTTCATCCCTGCTCTAAACTGTAACCATGCTACTCCACCGCCATAGACAGATTGAGGACCAAGTATATCAAGGGAATGAAAATATCTTCCGGTGGTTATCGAAGCTATAGGAACTGTCCTCAATTCCCACGCACTGAACTCTCTATCCATCAAACCTTTGATTGCGCTGCTATTTTGGAAAAGTTCTTCAGGATCCATATCGATTCTCCGCATCAGCTCCTCTATACCTAGGAAATTTTAGATATGATCAGAGCTTTCTTTGCCACTTTTGGATCTATTTAATTCCATTGTACTACTGTACTGGTTAAGATAACAACAACAAGGAATATAGATGCTCAAAAATTTCTAGGCCATATTAATTTTTTTGGAATAAAAAATAACTGGGCTACCTTTTTCTGCTTTATATTGTTCTATACTGAGCCGATAGCTCCGTCGAATGCCTTTGCACATAGATAATGGTAGCCTAATTGTAGAAAAAGACAAAAGTGCAAATTTTCATAAACTGTAATTTTATAAACTGAAACTTTACGTTATCTATGGAGCATTTTATCTTTTTTGTATCTCTTAAATATTCCTTAAGTAATATTTCTATTTGATTAGTGTTTCTCCTGCAATTTTTATAAAAATGTATCTTACATAAGGAAGAAAATTAAGCTTGTATAGTCACTAGCAAATAGTAATATAAGATTACTTAATACTAAGTTGAGGGACGTGATATTTTTCAATAATCAGATAATCAATTTAGTCTGTTCCCAAAATAGATTGATAAATATTAATAAAAATCATATTTGCATAGTATTTTGCAGATCTCTTCAGCTGTCATTTGCCTTCATAATCAGACATTGATACAATTAGCATATCATCTAAATGCAGGAACAATAAAAAAAAGTTATTATGCCTCATAAGGCTACTTACTACGCATCCTCCAATATATTAAAGTCAAGCATGCACACACAACTTGTATTATACAACTTGTTTTTTCCCTTCATCCAACTCGCTTTGCACCTTTTCTCGTAGATTAAGAAAAACTCTTTTAAGGGCAGAAACATTCCATCCCACTTCTTTCCTTGATTACTAGTCAATCATCAAATTAAGGCATAGCTCTTATACTTCCAAGGATTAGTAAAACACATTCCCTCCTAGCCCTTTGCTGGTCAGACAAAAATGGAAAAGATAGTACATTGCTTTTTTTATTACATACGAAATTCTGTCCCCCCCCCAATGCAAAAAGTGCTGTCTGATGTTAAACTGCAATAAACTTTTATTACTTAATTGCAATTTTTAGGTGCATCATAAACTTTTATGTCAATATTATTTTTTTTGTTCCTCTAGTTTCGTTATATTTTTAATCATTTCCTTTCTTTAAATAGAATTACAGAATGTAATTGCAATCCAATTTATTCAAAAAATTTCTCTTTAGAAATTTCTTTCATATCTTTTAAACTACGACATATTGTACAAAATAATACAATAAAAATCCTATTAGGAACACTGCTTTATGTTCAATGTAGTCAAGAGGTAAAATCATACTCTTTTGGAGTATTACCTTGTACGATTTCAGTGTCCTTTAGTAAGGAGAGTTAGGTTCTGTGATTTTATTTTATGAGTGAGTCTGGACATATTCAATGGTTATAGTTATTTTATGTAAATTAACTAAATTACCCTTTTTGTGTGCATGGGAAGTCTTTTCTTTATTTTATTCTCTCATTATTCTTCCATTTCTTTTATATGAAGTAGAATACATTATAGCGCGTGATACGTTTAGAAGAACAAGATTTAAAACAATCGCAGATTCAATATGTCAAAGGGCTACTGCAAGAAAAGGCAAAGGTAAGAACCTGAAAAAGAAAAGAATTGTAAAAAGTGTTCTATTTCTTACATGGAAGTTACTACTCACTAGTTAAGTCCGACTTGAATTTCGTAAATACTCGAGACTCCAAATCATATGTTTAAATTATTCAAACGCTAACAGTCTCTTATACAGGAATTATCTAAACATGTTTCTCTAATATTAGAATTGATTGTGAAACTGGATCTAGAAAAAAGAGAGAAACATGGTTGATAAAATATTGAAATTAAGCCGATATGATAATTCTCTTGTCTACCATAAACCAAGGGTTTTTTATGACTCTTTTTCCGGCCAATAATTTTAATAAGTGTTTCCACTCATTTTTAATATCTTGATTAATTTGTGTAAAGTATAAATGTTACATCGGTTCTTTTAACGATGTAGTTAATCAGAAATCCTTAAATATATTTGAAATAACAAATCACAATTAATCCATATATGTGTAGATATATTGACAATATTTTATTATATTAAAACATAACAGAGTATTTTTAGATTACAAAAAAAGCAAAGCCAATTTCTACAACAAATTTCAATTTTGAATCTGGTAAGAAAAATAGTTGTTATGTAATACAATAATTAAAAGGATAATAAGATATTTAAATTCAAATAAATACTTGTAAGTAATCTGTGGGAACCTCATGCAGTAACTCAAGAGTTTGTAGAGATGAAAACTCTTACTTTTTCTGGTTATTTCTTCCACACATTAAATTATTAGGATAACATGTCTGTCAAAATATCTCTCTCCACAACATGTGAACAAACATAAGAAAAACAATCAAATACTTTACAACTAATATCGTCTTTTAAGCTGCCTGTTTCTCAATGTCTCTAAGGAAGTTCCACATATATCTCGTTCCCCTTCATTTGTTTAAATTTATATTTCTTCAAAACAATATAAATTTCAAGCATTTCTACATAATTATCTGTGTTTTACAGTGCAATTTATTAGAAAATAATATAAGATACTTGTTTAACTTCATTTGTTAGAAATGAATTTATTTACTTTAAAATAGCATTTTGCGCTGTTTTAAGTATTCTATTGGATGTTCTATATTTCTTTCTCACCTTTTTCTCTTAAATGGCAAATATTATAAGAACAAAGTTGATTTTAGAAGATGTTTATAATCCTGAGTATTCAAAGGAATTTGAAAATTTTAGATACAGTCAGAAGTGTATTCAAAGTTGTCTACATTTGCCTCCACACTTTAATGTGTGAGAGCAATTTTGAAAATACCACAAAATTTTACAAAAATTTTAAATATTCAAATTAATCTTAAAATACAGTTTCTTTAAAATTTATTGAATACGTACATAGGTATTAGTTGCATATATATATATATATATATATATATATATTTTATATATATATATAATATATATATATATATATATATATATATATATATATATATATATATATATATATATATATATATATATATATATATATATATATATATATATATATATATATATTTCTATAGTTAAATTAAATATTGTAGTTGGTAGTTAATGTAATTAAATTAAAATTTCCTTATATATATAATATTTTGAAAAAACTGCTATGATTCCGTATATATATGCGCATTGTTTCTTGTTACAGTAAATATAAATTATAGGTAAATAGATGATCTGGAATAATGCTATGATTTTAACTTAATAAAATAAATGTTAATCAAATATAAAAATTGTTTCATAATATGTCAGAGCCGTCTCCATTATTTAAATACTCTAATTTATTATAAATGTAATAATTCATTTCTATGGTTCATTTCCATTTACACAGCATAAATAAAATAAAAAATATTTAGAAAAATTTATGCCAATTGTCACAATCTAATTTTTAAGTAAACGTTGCATTTTTTTTTCTTTGTAAAAATCATTATTGGATCAATACGGACGAAGATCAATTTGCTTAAAGGTGAAAATCCTTCAGTGTTCTATACATTTAGTAAATAGTTTTTAATTTTCAATAAAAAGAATTTAAGATTTCTGAATTCTTAATTAATCTTTTCAGAATCTTACAAATTAATCAATTAAAGTGAAAAGTATTTACTTTTTATCTATAAATACGGGTATCAAAAAGTAAACATTTTAAATTAAAGGCTAACAAAACAAATAAAATATGCACGTAAAAATCCAACGATGTATAAATATAAAGAGATTAATTTAGACAAAATTAAATAATTATTATAGTTTTGTTCGATTAAAAAAAGTAAAATTGTAATCACAGAGTGAATAGTGAATTGAATTTGAATTCATCTTAGAACACAAGTTTAATTTATTTCAATGTTACATAATTAATTATTTAAAAAGAATATATTTAACTCCATTCATAACTTAATTATATCAAATATTTTTAAATTCATATTCACACATAAATTGCGTTTCTTCAATTAATTCAGACCTACACAAAGTTTTATTATTTCCATTAATTTTATAAAAATTACCTTTGAATATGATTACTACATTCAATTTTGGTGATAAAGAGAGAGTAAAATATTTTGAAAACACAAAATATTTATATAAAATAGCTTTGGTTTGATTTTTTTTAATTTGAAAAAGCAGTGAAATACTTCTTGCAAATTAAATAATTGACTCAAATATATAATCATACAAATATTTTCATATAACTTCTTTACTTCGTTACACAATCAGAACTATAACTACGATACATTTTTAAGGTAAAGTGTAAGGAAATGAATTTTGACAAATAAAATATTTCTGAAGTTTAAGCACACATCACTAGATTAAAGCATCTAAAAATTTCTCATTACAAAATTGATCAGTTATTATTTGCATCAATAATCAACACATTTATAAGTTTAACATTAAAATCTTCAATTTACTTAACCCTTTAACGCAACAATAACGCAACAATTACAATCTTCAATAACGAACAATTACAAATCTTCAATAAAGTGGAGGATAAAATCAACAAATGAGCTACATTTTTCTTACTATAAAACATTTTAAAGGTTGTAAGTATTAATAAAATTTCCAATCAAATGATACTGCAAAATAGAACTAAAAACAAATCTGCAAAAATGAAGTAGCTTTTGATTTTCCAAATCATTTCTCAAAAGTATCAATTGATCCAAAAGTATCAATCATTTTTCCTATGTTTTTTCAACCTTTTTCCTATTTCTTCCTTTCTCTTATGTAATCATTTTTCCTATGTTTTTTCCATAAATAACCGATTCACTATACATAATATATGCATTTATAAATTATGCTAGACACGAATCTATTTGACTCATTTAATAAAAAATTACCGTAGTCCTTATTAATATCTTTCTTTATCAGTATTATTAATAAAGAAACTTCAGATTATGTGAGTAATCAGTGAAATTATAAAAAGAGATAACAACAATAGGTTTCTCTTTATTCTAAAAGACAAAATTATTTTTGAAGTCAAATATTTATTGTTGTTGTTTATTGTGATGCAAATTTTAGGGAATCAAAGACTTTTCATTTTAAAAAATCATTTAATTAAATTTTTTAAAACTTTATAAAATGTATTATTAATGTCATTTAAAGACTTATTATAATACAATACAAGCAAAATTTACAATGAACAGTAAACACGAATGGCTCAATTTAAGCAATTTCAGTTAGATTTCTTTCATTATTCATCATTAAGAAATCAAATATTTAGCTGTCTCTATTACTTAGATTATGATAAAAAGTACAATTAATTTACTAAATAAATAAAATATATATCGAAATATAATCAAATTACTTTATTCTATTCCAAAGACTCGAAAACTATTTTTGAGCCTAAGTTATTATAAATCAATACATAATAATAAATTTCTTAAAATTTTATAAGAAATAAAGTATATTTTTTGATGCATGTACTTTAACAAAAATTAATAATTACAATGTTTTTCTAAGTACTTATTACAAAGGATTTAAAAAATAATCACATTGATATTCTATTTAAAATAAATAACTTAAATAATTATTCTATTAAATTAAATATATTACTTAGCCTAATTGACAAATAAAACATAATTTAACATAATGCTTATTTAATATATTAATAAGCAAATATGATATAATATATTAATAAATTTAATATGTCATATGGGAAATCAAAATTAATACGTAATATAGGGACCTAAATTTAATGAGTAACAAATCAATATTTACTCCAATGCATTGTTAATAATATCATTAAAAAACGATAATGTACAACTCAAAAATATAATTTTTAATTTGCAAGACATTTTGTAATTTTAAATAATCTGTGTCTAAAGTAATTTACAAAGATATATCACTTTCAGCATCTCTTAATTTATTTAAAAATAATTAAATAATTCATAATTTTAAAATAATTAATTTATTAGCAAAATGAGAGATTATTTAAAAAAGTGAACATTCTTATTTTCTCTCATTTTGTCTGTATTTTTAAACAGAATATGACGTTTAAATTTCATAAAATATTTTCAATAATTTATACAAATAAGTTTAAGATAAATAAAAGTATATTGGAAAAACTACTCAGTCTCTATGTAACAAATTTAAACAAATTTCATCAAACGTTTTATTTGTTAAATTCTCAAACCATGTATGTAGACACAATCTGTTACACATTATTAATTAATTGCTAAATTTTATAAAAACAAATTGTATTCAAATGGCAATTAAATTATATATTTTTACATTTATTAATCAAAATCATCATTTTCTCAAATACTCTTTTTCTTAAACAATTATATGAAATTTACCTCTTGAGAAATATTTTAGTTCCTAATTTATTTATATGTTTCTATTCTCAATTCAGTTTCCTCGTCTGAAATGAGAAAATTTCATCAAACCTGAATTCCACTTAATTGTTTTCAGTAAATTAAATGTTTCAACAGTAAATGATCAATGAAAGAGGCAGATTGAAAATTAAACATTGTGTCCTCTTACAAGATGACATTTAATGTTAGTCCAAGATGTTCTTAAATTACAATTCTAGAGATGTATAAATGAAGATTTTAATGCATGGAAACTGGTGCATACTAATGTATTTCAACTAGATAATTTTCAATTAAATTATACATTTGTTTTTATTTGAAATTGGAATTTGGAAAATTTTTAAGTAAGATCAAAAATATAATTATAATTCAAATAATTTTGAAAATAAAATCTCCTACATCTTAAAATTAGATCTTGAATTTAATATTAAATTTTGCATGATTTTGAATCAGTCATTTGAATAAAACAAATTAACTGAACAAAATTTATTCCAAAGTCAAGTTGTTTGTACAATATCAAAAAATATTTATGATTTATGCGAAATTTATATTTGTATCATGAGCACGTAGGTAAATTAATAGAGTTAATTATATAAACTGTGAATTACTTTAGAGTCATTTGAATACTAGAAAGAAAGTAAGAGTAAGCAACATTAGTAAGAGTAAGTGACATTTTCTATTCCTAATCTAGATTCCATGCTCATATGATCACACTTTATTAAAAGTGATAATATTTATGCGTTTCATATTTTAATACCTTTCAGTAATATTAATTTAATCAGAAATATCTTAAATGGCATCATTAAATAAACAAGGCCATATTAATACATTTAAAACCTTCTTTCGAATACTATAGTATTCAGGTGTAATTACCTTATGAACACAATAATTACTTATAAAATATTGTTAATAAAACTCAAATTTTTATGAAAGTTATACTGCCCGACAATGAAAATGCAACACCCAGAAGGAGTAGCTAGACAGGGATAAACTCGACAAATATACATAATAGAGAAGAGAACAGGTTAGGGTCAGAAGGTTATTGGACACCCGTGGATGCCGAAACAAGAACCAACATGTCTAGACACATAGTCAACGAGAGAAAAGATGGTATTCTGAGGAATGGATCTCCATTCCTTGTAAACCGTTTGCCAAAAGGAGCCTTCTGAATGAGGCAGTGGAAGAATCTTCAAATTGCACCCAAAAATACTCCAAATGTGTTCGATTGGTGAAAGATCTGGTGAACTATGTGACCAAAAAAGCAGCTGTAGACCTTTCAGGGTATGTTGGTTGATGCAAGCTATGGACGGTTGGGCGTTATGTTGCTGATAAAGGGCATTTTGCAAGACTTGTGAAATGTCCTTTATCTGGGGGAAATGCTATTGAATGTAGGGGAGAGTCACCAGCCACAGAACATCATCCATGTGACATTAAGCTGTTATAGTTCCGTGAATACGAATTATAAATGATCTGAAATTGTACGCAATGACACCCCAAATGCTCATGATGCCGCGTTGTTGCGTATTGGGGCGTTCCAAAATTGCTACAGGATTGGACCTGTCTCTTTGTCGATGGCCCACTCGTAAGCGGCAACTATCGCCGAAGAAACAGAAGCGGGGCTGATCTAAGAAGATGATCCTGTGCCACTTCATCCTCCACATATCTCTAATCTGTCACCATTAAAAACGTTGGCTTCTATGATGTGGGATCATGGGCAATATTCTTTGAGCGCAACCAATCGGCGGCAAATGGTTTTGCTCCATATGGAAGCACCCAGGGTGTCTTGCACATGTTGCTAAATTTCGGTAGATGTGCTTTGCAGCGCTGCCAAAGCTTTCCCTCGGATGCGCTGATCCACTCGTACTGCACCGGCACCCAACGTTCCACAGTTCCTTGTTCCAACTATCTTCTCCATGACCGGTGAACTGTGGACGCGTCCAGGTATTTGTCAGCTGCCATTTGCCATAAGGACCAACCCTCCTTTCTCAGTCCAATCACCATGTCCTTTGTAAACTCTTCTGTCTTCAGAACTGAATTCGCTGTATTCTCTGCAATTATAGAGGACCTTTACAACAAAACAAACTTTCAGCGATTATTTTCCAAGCAGCAATAATGGCCTACTTTGCTGGTTCCTCGCCTTATATCTTTTACTACTTGCACTAGAAAGCTGCTCATTTCACATCATTTGCATAACTTTGAAAGGTGCGTCTTTCCTGAAATTTGTATGGTTTTCTGGCCACTCCTTCACGGTGTTGCATTTTTAATGTCGGGTAGTGTATATTCATTGATTTAAAAAATGTTTCAGTCTAAAAGATTGCACGCCAATGTCATTATACTGTAATCCTAACACAATTCGATTGAAATAAAGCAATTTACAAGAATGAATTGTAAACTGAACTCAAAAGTGCTCCTTTATTACCTTTTAGCTTTGAATGCGAATAGCATTAATTAAATTGTCAGGGTAACATAAATACTTTTAAAGGGACTGTATAATATCATTCATGGCAGTTCACATTTATTGCGTCTATTATAAAAGAGTTATAAACTTAGAAACAGTTAATCGGAAATGAAGCTTCAATATAATCTTGAAAAGTAATACTTCAAGAAAAATTACGCATGATTTGCGTAAATAATTAATCTTAAAATGGGTTACAATATTTAACTAAATACTTCAGAGAAACGAGTTCTATTGAACTGTTAAATTAAGATACTTAGTTATTCTTCGATACAAGTCTGATCATTTGAAAAAATTTTGATTAATAATCTAACACTGTTTTATTAAATTATCTAACAATTTATGTATATTTCTCAAAAATATTTAAAATTGAAAAAACTACATATCCATGAATACGTGCGTTTCATATTTGATGAGTTATTAAAGAGAATGTCATGAAAACATTCAACTGACCATAATACTTCCACTTCTAGCCTAGTTTTTTCAAAAAGTTTTCATATTAACAGAAAATTCTAATGTAACTTATTTAGCAATTTTCAAAAATGAGGTAAGTGCTAGAATCTTATTTGCAATGATATTATGATATATGATTTTAAAACATTAATTAATATTTTTTTCTCAAACACACATTCATAGATTGAAATAATGCATTTAAGGATCTCAGATCATAAATCACAGAAAATAAATTAGTCTAAAAACTACTGTAATTCAATTAAAAAACACTGAATGTTCCCGTCTAACTAGCCTTTGTTTGTAAAAAATGTTGAGTGACAAATTCAGTTAGGAATTTCAATTTTTAACTTATGTGAGAAGTTAAAAAATATTGGAATTTTTATACTTTTATACTTTTTTACATTACAGAAATAAAAACTTTCAATACGTTTTTTAATTTTTACTTATTTATAAAATTTAGCTATAAGCCTTTGCACGAGTTTCCTGGACACTAAATGTTTTGTAATAAAGACAATTGATCCATCTTTTTAAGTCTATTAAGATTTATTTATGTCTTTTTATAGATTATCTTGAATTATATCAAATAAGATTTTAATATATTATTGTGGATCAATTTATATTATTTTCTTTCTTATTTTTTAGTAATCATTTACTAAATGTTAATTAATCTTCAGAATGAAACCAACTTATTCCACAAGAGTATCACTTAATGCGGTGGAGGCAGAGGAAGAAATAATTTTTGGATGCATGATCCTAAATAAAAGAAATGATTTTGGATGGGCCAGCTGGGAACTGAACAGAAAAGTTGCTCTGCACTAGAAAGATGAAAAAATCTCATGAGCTGTTGTGCCACAGGAGCATAATGAACTGCAAGGCAGGCATTAATTAATCCGTTTTATCTTTTATTGAAACCGGTTTTACTTTTTATTAAAAAGGACTTAATTGTAATCAAAATTAGTAATATTTAATAAAAGTAAAATTTGTCACTTAAAATTTGTATAATTAATTCTTGGAAACCCAAGATAAGAGGCATAAGACACTTTGAAAAAGAGTTCACCAAGTTAAAATAAATACAGTGTTATATCTTTTATAACTCCTGCTATATGGTTAATGACAAAAATAAATATTCATTCAACAATTGTAATTAAATATTGAACAATAAGCCTTAAAAAATTTTTATTCTAAAGTATGATTTCTATTTCATGCGTTAGTTATGCAAAATAGGAGAAAAACTTTTATCTTGTGAAAAACTCAATAATTATTAGAAATGTACAGGTCTTTGTTTGTTTGTTCCCAATATAGCTTTGTATGCAATGGTTATTAAAGAATTGTAAAAAGAATAGTCTAAATATTATGTGATAAGTTTCAGTCTTCAGATAAATAGGGACAACATATCAATAAATCGTCAGGAAAATTGCTTAATGTTTAATAACAACAATGAAAGTGATGTTTCTAACATTATTGAACTAAATTCAGAAACCAAATTTTTATTTCCCTCTTTGATTTTATAATCATACACAGGAATTTATTTTATGACATGGAAATGTATACTGTAAATTTGCATACATACACAAATCCGTATATAATAGAATAATTTTCAAATTGTTTTATAATCTTAAATAAGATTTTTTAAATTAAAATTACATGATTTTTTAAAACAGTGTAATAAATATTTCAAATAGAAAATCTAATTTTGAATTTGTATAATTTTAAACAACACTAGTTTTTATTAAATATAATACTGCTAAAATCAAAATATGTTTTTTTATCTTAAAAATAGTGTAAAATTCTGGGGGTTAATTTTCAAAAATAATTGAAATTTTAAAGTAATTTGTTTCTTTTTGAGATTTTAGAAATGCTTTGTTGAGTACTGTCGAAAATATTAATTACAATATTTCCTAAGCACTTATTTCTTATAAGAATTAATATACTCGTATTCTAAAATTTATGTAAAAAATTGCCTGAAATTTGAAAACTGTTATGGAATTTTCAATAATTTTTATAATTTACAGGTATTTAACAATTTTTAAATTAGTTATTTTAAATTCAAAATATCACCCAAGTTACTTATTACTTTGGTCATAATTTTAATTTAAAATAAATAATTTAAAAATTCCTTAAAGGTTATCTTGTAAAATTGCTAAAATTTGTTACCTAAGTTAATTTTCAGTAATTTTAAATTGTAGTTTCTAAAGTAACTAGTAATTTGGAATAGTTCAGACATGATTACAAAATGCTTTGTTAGATGTTTTCCATGTAAAATTATTCTAGAAAACTAAGCCAGAAATGTCGTATTAGAAAATAACAACTATAGATGATTAAAATGCATATTTTGAAATTAGAAATACTGAATTTTAAAATACCTAATTTTTTGAATATTTTTTATGTTCATCTTTGCTTTAATTTTGTCATCTGTGATAGTATTGTATGGTAAGTTTTCGGCCAAAATGTTTTGAATATAAGGGCAAGGCTCGTTTATAAATGAGTTATACAAAACTTTTCACTAATATTCATGCAAAAGCTAAATGTTTAATATAATTTAAACTTGAGTGAAAATGAAGGAAAATGTAATATCTTTCCTTAATTGATATATAAATGAATATATCTCCAATCTGTTAAACTATAATAACAAACTAATTGCAAACCAGATTTTTTTGTGTGTTAAAACTGAAATAAAATACGAATCCTACTATAAAACTATATATTCATATTCCCTGATATTTAAATTTTACAGTCAAAAGTGTAAGAAATACTTTAATGTAAAAGCAGTTCATTTTTAAATTTTCAGTTAGAGTTCATATCAACTCAATCTCATCTATCAGTAAAGATTTTCAACAAAATAAAGCTTTTTTTGTCAGAATATTATTCATATAAAATTTTAGAATAAAATAGTGTGTAAATAATAATGGATGCGTGACAAAAAATATATTACACAAAATTTAAGAGTAATTTTTAAGTTTTCTTTTGACTTCAGCAAATTAATCATTAGAACAACATCACATTTAAATTTCAACCATAAATGGTTATCTATTACAAAATGCACCAAGTACAATTGGGTCTTTTAAAAATATAATTACTTTATTAAATACAGATTTTAAATATATTTTAACAAAATAATAAAGTATTTAATTGCAGATCATATATATACTTATTTTTCCTCTCATAAAACTGAATAAAAAGTTTTTATGCTTAATCATTAATTTTAATTATCAATTTCAATTTTTTTTTCTTTCATTGAAATGGTATCTTTTCACATTATTTTGATAACTTTAAGCAAACTTATGTATAATATATATATATATATATATATATATATATATATATATATATATATATATATATATATATATATATATATATATATATATATTCTCTTCCTGTAATTTCAAAATAAATGGTTTAAATGTTCATTAATACATAGTGACTACAAATATCAAAACAACTCAAGTAATATTATCATAATTTATCTATTATTTGATTTACATACAATTTATTATATTGGTAATGTTTATATAGCTTAATATAATAAATTAAACTGATGACTTAGTTGGCGTTACTATCCCTTACTTAGAAATTAAGATGCTACACTCACTTGATAAAAAACATAGCAATTTATCTATTATGTAATAAAAGTTTAATATATTAATTTAGAAATAAATAAAATAAATGTTATTAAATGTATAGTAAAAGCCATTATAATTAGAAAAAACAAACAAATAATCTATCATTACATTAAAATATTTCAAATAAATGTATGCAATATAAAACAATATAAAAGATTTTAATATACATATTCTGACAAGTTTTATAAACAGCTTCATAAAATAAATAATTCAAAATTATACATTCTGCAATAATTTTTTTCTACAGCAAGAAATTCCTATGTTATATATTTGAATTTAATATTTTTTTCTATTTAATTTACCATTTTAACCGATTTGTTATTACTCTACTTAGAAAATTAGTTTTAGCTGCATTTTTCAAATTAATGAATGTCTATCTAATCTACTGGTTGAGTTTTAACAAAATGAAAGAATGTGTGAAATTCCCCTCCTTCTGAGTAGAATCAACTCTAATTTTTTAAGAATGAATATAAGATACTTATCAAGTTATTACTATGAAAGATTGATTTTATAAGGCAAATCTAAAACATAAAAACAAAATAGCGAAAATTAAAAAAACAGACTACATAAATAATTCCTGCTTACAATATTGTATATAAGATTTTCAAGTTATGTTTATATTTACGGAATCTTACGCGAAGAAATTTCGATAAAAAGAAATGTAATTTGTATCACACTAGATCAACAAGAACAACATGTTTCTATAATATCAGTGAAAAATAACGAAACTAATTTTGAATATTTCCTTCGTATTTATAAATATATACAAATATACATGTTTGTGAATATAAAGTAATATAAAACTTAGTTTTAGATTTAATAGAAAAATTTATAAAATTTCAGTTAATTTGGTTTTTTATAAATTATTAGCTACATTACTATGTTAAAAAATATGAATATTTGAGAAAAAAATTTTCTGATGTAACATATGAAGCTGAAGTATAATTAAACAATATATGATTCTTTTTAATAAATGTGCTCATCACGTTATGCAGATTATATAGGAAAATTATGCTTTGAGTTCCATTCTAATAAAGTGTGAAAAATGCTTAACAAGCAGGTTATTTTTTCATTTTTCATTTTTTTTTCATATCATATTCATTTTTTTCATATTCATAGCACTTTTTTCACACCATATTTTTATAAAATGCTTTATAAAAATGTATCACAAAAAATTAATTAATTCAACTAAACTAAGAAGGGAATAATTATTATTGAAAGAAAATGTCTAAATTACATTACTGTACAGATTGCAATTTAAATTTAAAAAAAATGTAATTATCATTTTAAAAAGAATTGCCTCATTAACATAAATCTTTTTACATAAAAAACACAATCTTAAGAAATTTATTGATAGATTGATTTACTATAAGAATTTCTATTTTTTCTGTCCTATTTTTATCTGGAAAACAACCCAAGAAAGTAAGGAGAAATGTTCCCGAAAAATTTAACCCTTTTATTTAGATAATCATCACACATATCTCAGCTTCATAATGATAATAAAAAATTTCAATGCACAGCATATTGGAAAATCATAAAAACTGAAAAAAGGCTGATATTGAATAAAGTAAAAAAATGGCATAAAATATATTCACACATAAATATGAGAAAATCCTTCTTCACTTAAGGAAACACTGAAAATAGAATTTCTAGTCAGCCAAGCAAGTAGAAATATTTGTCACCTTTGAAAAGTGACACATTTAGAGTAATTATGCTCTATTTACCTAGTTTATCTTCTTTCCAAAACTTTGTGTATCAATTAATTCTTTACAGTTAAAGTGTATTGAAAAGGTTTAGAATTTTAAGCCTAAATTTTTTAATTTTGAATTTATTGACTCTACTTTTATTAAACTAGCACATTGTACAGATTTAAAAATATTAAATATAAAGGTAGTATTTATTATAAATCCTTAGAGCATTATCCTAAAATTTTTTTCTACTTAAACATATTATAAAATTAGACATCAAAATCATCTTGATACTTAAGCATAGTCTTTACAGAGGAAAATATAGGGATTTTTATTTTTATATGTAATCGAAAAATATTTAATAGTAAAATGAGAATTATTTAATTTGTCTCATTAGTTTACTATATCTAGTTGACTAATTATTAGTATATTAGCACATTCATATTCACTATTATAATATTTACTAAAATATTATGATAGAAAAATTATTTTTAAATATGCATGTTAATTTTGTTGATAAAATTTTAAACATTGTGAACTGCTACATTTAACTCCTGTATTATTTTGCTCATATAGTGTCAATTTTTTAACATTTTACTTTAATTCCAGTTAAATTTAGAGGTTATTTTTTCCCTTTTAATTTTGACTGGAAATACAGCAAGATAAGTTTTTTTAAAACTTAAAGGTACACAAAACAAGTAAAATTATTACCTATAGTCTCACTAATTATAAGGGAGATCATGCTTTGTAATAATGATTGGCTTTGATCAAAAGTTTAAATTGTATACTTTCTTCACAAATGATACTTTTAAATTTCTATTACTATTTATAAGATTGTATATTATTTAAAAAATTTAATTTTCTTATGGCTAACCTATTTTTGGTTACGTATTGATTGTTTATTTAAACATGCGAAGTATTAATTTGGGAAAACATTTCGCACGTATTAAATGTTAATCTTTAAAAGATAAAGAAACATGCTGGATTATTTAATAAGATGTACAATTAGATAAAGGTAACTCATATATATATATATATATATATATATATATATATATATATATATATATATATATATATATATATATATATATATGAAACTTTAAATGAAGAAAATATTTTTCTTCTAAATATATGAAAAATAATTTTACTGAATATAAAAATAACTCATTTTAACAATTAATTTAGAAGTAATAACTTCATTTTAAAAATTTAAATCAAACTGTTAAGTAAAGTCAAGAAAATTAAATTTTCAAAATGAGGATGAATATATTGGAAACCATGAATACACCATTTACTATGTAATATTATATTTTTAAGAATTTTAAATCAACTGATTTTTTATTAAAGTATTCTTATTCCTTTTAGAAAATTAAGAAATAGACTGAGTAACTCAACAAACATTTGTTGTTTAGTTAATTATACTAATGGTAAGAAAAAAAAATAGTGAAACAGAAAAATATTATTTTTTGTATCATTGAATTGCTTAAAAATTATACAATTCTTTATATATAATTGTTATATTTAAATAATTATATTCTACTTACGTAAAACTGAAGTCTGTTCTATGGAATGTATTAAAAGCTTTTTAACTTTTACAGTGTATAAATTATTTTTACGCATTAATTTTTGAACGCAGTACCTTAATTGTCTATAAAATCTATAAAGGAAAAGAACGTATTTCTATGGTGCACCTTTAGAAAATATTTTGAGTCAGCTTTTTTTTCTCTTGCTCAACAATTGGAAAAAATTTCAATTTAAAATAAACTTTCTAAGCTAATGCTGCTGCTCATGTAAAATTCCTAATGAATGATGATGTCACATTTTGTCACATTTTTTATAAAATGATGCCACATTTTGCTTCTCCTTTTTATAGATAGGGTATCTAATTAAACTAATAACACATTCATCATAATATCATCTCTTAATTAAAAATAGTTGTTTCGAATAGTTAATCAATATTTTGAAATTATACGAAAAATTTTCAAAATGTTCTCCTAATAAGCAGGCACATGCTCTTTTTTAAATATTATTGAATAATCATTAATTTTTATATTTTATTTTTAATGTTTTCAGAAAACATTTATAAGTTCAAAAATAATTTATAATTTGAAATATTTTAAGGAAAAAGGTTTGTTTCAGAAGAAACTAGATCAGAGAAAAAATAGCATTGATATCATCTACACAAACATTTAATAAATATTTTCATTAAATTTTTATTGAAGAATATAACAGAAAAAAATTAATTATTGATTTCTTGATAAAATTCACTTCTAATACCTAAATCTAATTAATATTCCTAACTAAATTGCTTACTTCATTAATGCAATGTACCCCTTAATCATTATCATTAACCTTTACAGGAAGTAGAATGTTACCCAAGAGTATAAATGTGTAGTATGGATCATTATTTCATCTTCATTGTATATATTTTATAAGGAATAAAATCAAATAATTATTTTTGTTTCCTTATCAATAGTAGTCACCTAAGAAAATAGGAAATGAACAATTTAAATTGTTATCTATTATATTTTACTATTCATTAATTTTTACTTGGACTTTGTAATTTTTTTATCTGTATGAAACAAAACTTTATTTCTAATTTGGATAAACATTTTAAATTTTGGCTAAACTGTAATTTTTCAGAAAGTTTGATATTTTATTTAAAATTTTGTTTTTGATTTGAGTTTAAATCTATAAGATTTACTTTACTGCGTTATTCAGATTTTTATGAGTAATTATTATTTTTGATTAAAATTACAATGTAAAAAATTAATTATCGTAATAACTTATTAAATTTACCTACAATAATATTCTTAAAAAATAATGTATGATAACAAAAAGACTATATCATTAATTTCTTTCTTTATATATATATATATATATATATATATATATATATATATATATATATATATATATATATATATATATATATATATATATATATATATATATATATATATATATATATATATATATATATATATATATATATATATATATATATATATATATATATATATATATATATATATATATATATATATATATATATATATATATATATATATATATATATATTAGTTCATAAAAATCATAAAAGTTCACTTATTTTCTGCATTGAAACCTATAGATATAACAACTTTATATTTAATTTGTGAGATGGAATCGCTCAAATTAAAGACTTGTATTTTTCAGTGTAAATGTTGGAGGTAACAGTATTGTTTACAATCGCTAAATGAAATCTGAAAATTTGTATTTTTCTTCTGTTCTGATGATTTGCAGAATTCTATCCTTGTTCCTTGTATTTATCAAAATGATTTATCCTTGTATTTATCAATATCCTTGTATTTCCAGTCCTTGTATTTATCAAAATGTATCCTTGTATTTATCAAAATGATCAAAATTATTGTAATAAACATACACCTAATAACAAAAATTCATTTACCAATACCTAAATTCTTCATTTAGTTTATTTCTATGTAGGGATTATTGAATGTAAATTTCACTAAGATAATCAATTCAAATTTTATAATTTACAGAATTCATGCTAGTTTCTTTTCTTGTAGTATATTTCCTTCCATTTTAATTTTGAAATTTTTCAAAAAGAAAACTTTAATCAATTTTTAATACGATTACTGAATTTTTATATACAGTAAGATTTAGCGATGTGAAAATGTCGTCATCTTTTACCCGATTTTTTGTTCAATTAGCAGCCTGGTTATTAATAAAATTCAGATGGCTACGTCACTTTCACTTGGCAAAATAATAATCTCCAAATGGAGCTGCTCTGACCCGACTCTTTACTTTTACCATAATATTTCTAGCTCCATTATGTTTATCCCCATATTGTTAACATTTAACTAATACATATTTTTTTTTTACATTTTAGGAAAACACGCAAATTTGAAAAACATATTAAGACTACTAAGGTAAAATCCTTGGTATTAAACATAATACAATTACTTATAACAATTAACTATCAGGATCAAAAGTAAGCATATTATAAAATCAAATTAACATTTTCATCGTCTTACAAAGTTATACAAAATTTTACAGTACCTAATAAATCTGTAAAAAGAGTTATATAGTATTTAAATAAAGTTTAAATATAATCATTTATCAAAGAAATAACACCAACTAACACTGTGATTTATTTAATTAAATAGCCTTCTCCACAAAGCATCACACAAATGTGATTACAAAAGGTATACAAAAAACATATGCTAAATTAAAAACACAATAATTAAAATTCGAAAAAGAACTTCCTTAGGTAAATAATAGTTTGCCTATGACATCAATTATAACTCATTTTATTAACTACATTAATTATTTTTTTAATTGGGAAAACAAAAGTATCTCCCTGTGCATTAAGAATTACCACAAAGGGTTTTATGACAAATCAAAAATAAATCAAGAGATGTAAAAAAATAATAAGAAGAAGAAGAAGAAACAAGAGAAAAATAAAAAAAATGAGATATAACAGCAGAAAAGGAGTTAGATTACATCATGGATAATTTTTTTAAAAAACACAAAATTCTCTTTCTTCACTAAGTCCACCAAAATCGGGGCCATCTGTTATTCAAGTCATTACTAAGCTCGTTGCTTTCTTGTGAAACAGAAGGATTGTCAATGCCGGAGTGGCACATGCGCACATCACTGTTTTTAATATGGAAACGATGTAGGTAGCTGTTGAATTTTCAATGTGAGTAATTTGGATGTCAGTATAAAACCAGTGTTTCTTAATTCTGCAGAGAACTGAAGGGAGAAAAGATTTAATCTACTTTCATTCGGGAGACGAAACAAAACCTGAGTTCCATTCTTTAATGATGTTCTTTTGGATAATGGCTTTAAAAAGACATGGGTAGATTTGTATCGAGTAAATTTATTATTTTCCAATTATAATTCCTGTCATATTTAGCATTTTTTATAAATTATTGTTTTTAACACTATCATTAACAATTTCCTTATATACTGTAAGATATATTGTAGCCAACCAACTTGTCTAGTGGTCAGCGTGGCTGACTGCTGATAAGGAGGTCCTGGGTTCGAATCCCAGTTAGGGCATGGATGTACTTTCTCTCTCTAACTATCCTGTCTTTGTCCTTTCTTTGTATGAATGAGGTGTGAATGGCTGCCTACCCTATAAACGGGTACCTATGGTATGTGTGTAGAGCAAAGTCGTTCTTTCACCTTCATCGTGCTCTGATTAAAACGAAAGACGCTCCCAATTGACTTAAATTCGTATAGCCAAGGCATAGCGAGCTTGGTTTGTCCAAGTGTCGTAAGTAAACAACAAAAACAACACGATATATTGACATTAAAGTAAAATTTTAATTTATTTTAATGATTTCAAATATAAAAAATTAGATGAGCAATGAGAATACTTTCTTGCACGCCAATTTTACTCACTTCTAAATTTTCAATCTACATAAGCTGAAATTTATAGTATTTTAATTACCTAGTATTCAGTTAAATCTTTAAACATAATTCGTAACATTTGCTTTGGTACAAATTACTAAACAGAATAAACAGGAATATTAAAATCAGAACAATTTATATACATTTTACAGAACATATGGGCATTATTCGAATGGAATTTATTAAAAAATGCTACTTTTCTCTAATAAAAATAATCTAAAATGTGAAAATTCATTTTATTTCTGGAATCAATATTCTTGAAAAGTACACTCGTGTTTTATTAAATTATTTAAAAAGAAACTTTCCGAAAACTCTCAAAATTAAATGAAAATAAATTTTTGAAAGAAAAATAGTTAAAATGGAATTTCTCATAACTTCAATATTTTCATTAGTACATTTTTCTTAACTTTGTTTTTGCTTTCGTAAATTTTTACAGAATGAAAAACAAATTTCCAAAGTAAAATCATTTCCTTTTTCTTGAAAACTTCTCTGAGAATGGAGCTACTATCATTTTTTCAATAAAAGTTTATTTTATTCTAATGTTCCACTGCATTAATCAATGATTTAGAAACGTCATTTCTTTATTTGCACAAGATAAAGACGTTTTTCTATCTTTTTTCTCTTATTTCTTACGGATAAGAAATTGTTACAATTTCTTGTGTCATAATGGAATTTGAATTTTATCGGAAAAGCTACATTTATTAACTTCAGATTTTTAAACATCAACTGTATATCAAGTAACTATTTTCATTCATAAATCCTATGTGGTACTAATTAATTTTTGAGAAAGGTTAAAATTTTTATTTAATTTCATTCCCACTTTAATATTTTAAACTTTCACCTTAATGTTTTGCACCTTTAGTGAATTTAATCAACATTTATTGTTTGAATGGGATTTCTAAATTTCTGGAAACACCATACTTGACACTGTGTATGTGTCTACACTGTAATTAGTGCACCATCATTCGATTACTCATCATTTGGATATCAGCTCAGCTCACATATTTTTTAATCTAGGTATGATAACTTCAATGGATAGACACAAATTTAAAATTCATGCTAAAACTTGCTATTAAATTAAGTTTATTAGAAATAAATTCCTTTAAAAAGATTAAGGTAATGTCTTAAAAAATAATTGCTAGCTTATTTAATATTCCAAGCGAAAAATTTCGTTTGTCATTTGTTAAATTTTTATGTATTTCATAGTACAATAAATGACCTTTCTATAAGTTAATTTTTGTATAATTATTTTAAAAACAAGTGACGTTATATTAAAGGAAAAAAGCATATTTTTTCACTTTAAAAATATGTTTGTAAGCATAGATAACTAATTGTTACACTATCAATTTGCAAATAATTATTTGCTCAGATTTTTTTCAAGGCAAAATTATGATTTAAATATACAAAAAAATGTTTCAATGTTTTGATAAAAATCTTTGTGGATTTTCTGAATTTCTATTTAATAATAGCTGGAGGTTTTCTTTAATACTTGTTTGCTTTAAGCAAATATTAAAATATAGCTTCCGAATAAGAGGAATATGAATGAAAAGAAATTTATGTTTACAAAACACGTTTTGTGTGGAAATATAATACTTGAAACAGGATCTTTTAACTAATATAGCTTTAAAATTTTCTTTGTGAAACCCAACTTCCGGAGCAATATGATCCTATTTGCTAACTAAAATTTAAACTAATTTATTATATCTACTTTACAAGCCAAAATTAAAGTTAATAACTTCCCAGCTAATAACCAAAGCTTTTAAAATAATTTGCTTTTTTGTTAAAAAATTTCAGTATCCATTTTTTGTATTAAAACGTTTTCATGTGTGATAAGTAACTTTATATTCCCTAATAAATCGCATAAAATTTGTATGTATTGATTTTATGTAAAATTAATTAATATGCATTGAAACATTACAATGATTTTTATTCAATATTTTTCTATTTATTCCTTTTTATTATGTGTTAATGAAGTGGCAATAATGCTAAGAGAACAGAAGCATTTGTCAGTTAAACGAAAGAATTTAAAAAAATTAAATATCAACTTTTAAAAAATTAAGTACAGTCGTTTATTAATGTTG
Organism: Latrodectus hesperus; assembly: GCA_037975125.1. Taxonomy (NCBI): domain Eukaryota; kingdom Metazoa; phylum Arthropoda; class Arachnida; order Araneae; family Theridiidae; genus Latrodectus; species Latrodectus hesperus. The sequence continues at coordinate 20,463,585 of CM075851.1, forward strand.
TCTTACAACTCTTAATTTAATGTAAATCCCATTTTCTTTATTTACAATTTAAGCAAAATGTTGATTATTATGATATCAGATATTAAAATAAAACAAACTTAATTTCATAGTTTTTAGGTCATATTTTAATGTAAAATTAAGTAGATGTGCTAGAATCTAAAAGTAAAATCATCATTTTGAATAAATCATGATATTATGACTAAACAAATCATATATTTTAAAGTTCAAAGTTGGCATCGGAAAAAAATTAATCGTTATTTATTATTCAATAATTATCAAATACATATTATGCGACGTTTATTCTTACATTTAACTTTACTTGAACGTTTATTGCAAATTAATTTTCATTATTACGAATTATAACTAAAGAAAAACATATTTATGGAATATTTTTATATAATGGTAACCAAATTTTAGGCTAAGTTTTAATCAAATATGTCATTGCATTTTATATTATTTTGAAGAATAGCGGGGCACTTTAACAAATATCTCATATTCATCCTTTGAAATGGTATTTAAGTAAAACCGTCAACTTTAGAACACAAATACTATTCCTCTCCCATGTTCTATTACGATTTATTAGTTGTAACATGACAGCAAACGGATAAATTTATAATTTTATTAATTGATTTACTGTATCCCTTTTATTAGCGTATATACAACTTTAAATATCTATCAATCATTATGTCTATCGTCTTATTTAACATAGTAAAGATCAAAATATATTTCTACTTCAAATATTTTTATGTATAAAATTCTAAGTTAAGAAAGGTATGTCAGCATAAGATTGTTATTAATTCTTTTGTGTCTTAAAAAGTTCTAAGCATTATCAAGCTTTAGTTTATCAAATATACTAAACAAACCAAAAATATTTATTTTCTGTAATTTATTTCATTCTATCAATCTTTTGTTTACTCACTCAAGATATTTTTAAGTAAAATTAAAAGAATACAGTAGAATCAGCTGCAAAAGATCAGACAACTGAAATATATTATATTTAATCAGTGGTTATCATTGACTCTGACTCTTCTGATCACAACTTTGATATATTTAATGATTTAACTTTGAAAATAGCTATCGAAATTATTATTCATTGGGACATGTTATTTAAAATATTTCAATTTTATTTTCACTTAGAGTTATAGAAACATTTGAGCATTTTGTATAAAATTTCAGAAAATAATATTATTTCTTTGTAGTCTTAACATAAAATAAATTATTGTTTGTATAGTTGGACAGGAATATATGCTACATAAATATAACGCTTAATTAAGGAGAATGGATTTTCATTAGTATGTGTAGCTACAGTAATAATTTCTAAGTGCCAAATATAAATTATTTATAAAATAACAATCAATGTAAGCGAAATGTTTAAATTCTTTAGAAAATATGTTTTTTTTCTTCCAAAAACGTGATTGATCGTCCATTTTTTAAAAGCTTAAAACTTTAAAAATATTATTGCTGAAAATATCCCAGAAAGCACTTTTATGCTCAAAATAATATCAGAATCTTTGTAAATATGCTCATATATATTTTTAATTAAACGCATATAAAAACTAAGAAAAACAAATTTTAGAATGCCCTTCATTTTATTTAATCATTTAGCTAAATATAAAACTTCAAACTATCACTAAGTATGCATCTAATATAGATTATTTTTAGCTGCATTTTAACACTTTCATAGTTACAATCTAAACAACCAGAAATATTTTCCTTATTTTTATATAATTTTTAAAATGTCAGTTGAATTTTAGTAATATGTAATTTTTATTAGTCTTGAATGTTTTTTAATTTTTCCATTTTATGTTATTCGATATATAGACTGTTTTGAAAAGACTAATACTTTATATTGTTTAGCATAAGTATACAAAAAGATCCTTTCATTCTTATCACGAAATAACTAGTAATTTTTATCTCTAAATCAAGAAACAAATTTTATTTCTCTGAGCATAAAATGTTTTATTTTTCATTGTTGTGTTTCAAAATTTCTAAAGGGTAGTTTTGTTTGATGGATAAATTTATTTACATTAATGCAACTTAATAAATTAAATGATAATATTTGATTTGTTATTTAAAATAATATATAATATTATCCATAAAAAGCATAATTGCTGTTGATATATTTGCATCAACTTATTGAAGAACATTTATTAAAACTTAACTGGTTAATTAACACGAAATGAAGATATTTGAAAAAACTTAATTTTATGTGACTGCTGAATGAAAATCAAGGAGAAAATGTTAATAATCTGAATAAATGTATTATTCAATTACATTAAACGTAAACAACGATTATTTGTTTCATAGAAACAATTATATTTTAGTTCCTACACTTATAAGCAACTATTCGATATGGAAACATATTTTTACTTCATTATTGATTATATTGATATAATGAATTGAAAGTTTAATGAATACCTTTCAATACAAAAGTTTATATTATAGAAAGCAATTTAGTATAAAATATTTCCCACAGAAGTTTTCATTGCACTTATCATTATTTAAATATGTGCTTTAGTTAAATTTAATGAAAAATGTTTCAAGAGCTTTATAGTAAAGTGTATAAAACTAATAAAATCTAAATTATATCTTCATTACTGAAATTGTTAAAGTCCTATTTTTAAGCTTTACTTTAAAATTAAATTTGTATGTAAAGACACTGTGTTTTTTTTTTTTTAATTTTGTATACAATAATCTTTATATGTAGATAAAAGTTATAAAATCCTGAAAATGCAAAATATAAGATGATCGAAAGAAAAATATAGAATACAAATATAAGTAATTAAATTAATTCAATAAAATTGTATAAAAATAAAAAATGCAAATATTAATTAAAATTAATGTCATTAAATTTTCTAAAACTATCATGTAACACATTATAAAATTAAAATCATTTATTCTTGTAATTTAACATATTTTTGATATTTCAAATTGTATAATAAATATCAAAACAATCATTATATTATCCTGAAACAAATATTATTATATTTAAAAAATCAAAAATTTTAATATATTTATAATTGAAGAAAATTGTAATTGACTGAAGAAAATAGTAAATAACTTCAGGTAAATTATTTATATTCATCAATATTTAAAACCAAAACGGCAATTCTCTGGAAAGACGTGTTTTTTCCGGGATTAAGTAAACAAATTCATTTACTATAAGTACTTATCTGAATGAATGACATTCCACTCCAGCAGCTCTCAAATTATTTAAATAAATTTGCTCAGGCCAGAGAAATTTATTTTTATACAAATAAGAACAACTTTCCTCCCTTGCAGCCATCTTGCTTTAACAAACAGTAAGTTTTTACCCGAAAATATATTTCAAGATAATGAATGTTTCAAGGAGGCAGACGCAAATATTAATACAGGAACACTTGTTTTCCATCAACGACTCTAAATATAAAGTTGTTGAAAACTACTTACTGTCCAAAAATAACATGAAGCCCAAATTATAGTGTCAGAAAGTTACATTTACTTTTACTTTAACTGTTGCTTAAGTAGTTTTCAGAAATGCAATTAAGTTCTTCCTTTATATTAATCACAGTTACATAACTGTGAAGTCTTCTATTTTATGATTAATTTATTCAAAAATAAAACAAGAGATGAAAACACATTTACCCGCAAAATTTAATTAATTTTTATTATAATATTTTCTGATAGACATTTAATTACCATGGTATTTTATTTGTGTAATTAATTACAAAAATGTAATGCGCTGCAAAGTCTGAAAAAGGACATTTCTTTTTTATGCAGTAATACCAAAATTTAGTAACGAACATTTTCTTATTTTTTCTCCTAAACATGAAATGAATTGCGCTTTATAAATTTATACCTATTTTACCAACAAACTTTTTAACATAAAATTGTTAGTATTTCGAAGCAACTATTTTAAGTCATAAAGATAAAAAATTTAGTTATATCAAATATCACATGTAATTATATATATTATAGGGACAAACGGAGAGCATACACAATGTGTTTAGTTTAAATTTCTCTATGTGTTATAAGAAAACTAGTGAATAATTCAGAATCATTTGATATTTAAACTGAATTGGGATCAAATTAAGTTCATACATGTTAGTGTTAAATATTCGAATCAGACAAAAATAGCGTAGTGAATTTCTTAACAGACATTAACGGATGAAAAAAATATTTTCCAATGTCCGGCTATTCTTAGGAGTTAGTCCATTCTGCGCTACAAAAGGCGAAAGTGATGGCATTTTATACAGAGGGTCAGCACTGTATGAGATGCTTATACATAGCGGCATCTGACACAGTGTGCTATCTTTGCCCTTATAGTGAAAGGATGGATAAACGCACTAAGAGAGAGAAAGGAACATTCATGACCGAATCAGTATATAATAATTTGAAGATAGAGATGCTAACCACTCACCATCGGTGGGTACGGCTGTAGATTTATTATTTAAACATATTGGTTTGATAGTAATTTGTAATTATAATATTTTCTCAAATTTTACATTTTATTATTTTTTATATTATTTACTTATTTGGGCCGACCAACTTGTTTAGTGGTCAGCGTGCCTGACTGAGGATAAGGAGGTCCTGGGTTTGTACCCCGGTTCGGGCATGGATGTACTATCTCTCTCTATCTATCCAGTCTTTGTCCTTTTCTTGTATGAATGAGGTGTGAATGGTTGCCTACCCTATAAACGGGTATCTATGGCATGTGTGTAGAGCAAAGTCGTACTTTCACCTTCATGGTGCTCTGATTAAAACGATAGACGCTCCTAATCGACTTAATTCGCATAGCATAGCGAGCTTGGCTTGTCCAAGTGTCATTAGTAAACAACAACTTATTTGTACTTATATTATTTTAGTTATTTGTAGCATGTGCTTCAACAGATATATTTTATTATATTTTATATTATATATTTCAATTTTTCTAGAACATTTTTAACTGTTCTCTTGTTGAAAAATCATTAGAATTAAAATTTTTTGCCAGTAAGCTAGCGAATTCAAAATTGATCATTCGAAGTAATAATTATTTATAATAAAATAGTTTGCCATTCCAAGTACACTGGATGTTCATTTTTTCTCTAAAAACAGTAATTAGGAAAGAAAATAATAAATTTTAAATGCATAAAAAGTTATAATGATTTATGCTAAACGATTTTCATTTAGCATAAATTCGTAGCTCCATTTTTCTAAAGAACATAAATATATTTTAAATTTACAATCTCAGTAACATAACTCTTAGAAGTTGAAATATTAAATATTTAAATATTTATCGAGATTCAAGAATGTGCAAAAGGAAGAGCTATTAGGATAAAAATTAAAATTTAACAAACTAATTTTATTAAAATCGCAGCATTAACTTCAAATAAAATAAGAAAAGTTAATTATAATTCTGTGTATTTCCAAACTTATTATTTCTAGCAAAATGTTTAAGTGATATTAGGTGTAAATTATACTTCCATACAAAATAAACCTTAGAAAATAATCTGGCTATATCAAAAAATATTTTATTATCCTAAATCCTTTTTAAAGAATGAACTTTGTAGTCTTCATCTATTTAATAATTCGTTTCAAATACTTCCTATTATACATTATTTTCATTTTAACGCCAAACAAAATGTTTGAGAAACAAATGACTAGAAAATCAAAACATTTGATGCTTAAGTAAAACGTCAAAATAATGAAAAATATTGAATGTTTTCTTCAAACATTTGCTCCCCTATAAGATAAGGTATAAAAAAATTAAAGTTTTATTTACCTGGTATACTATTTTATACTGAATAATAAATAAATAAAATACTGAAAACTATTAAAATAAATAATACTGAAAATAATAAAATACTGAAAACTATTGGATTTTAAATTAATTTTTACAAAAATTAATTTAAAATCCAATAGTTTTCAGTATTGTTTTTAATTTAGTGTATTAGAAAATACGTTCTATTGAGATTGAATTAAATGATATTATTTCTAAAAACACTGATTTAAACAATGTTCATTAAGAGAATTATTTCGTAATAATCATTTTACTCTACTAATAACTTAGCATTGAAATACGTTTAACGAAAAACATTTTTACATGTAATAATGAAACAAGTTAACAATAGAGAAAACAATAATACTGATGGTTCTAAGTTAATTCAAATTATTCTTAATTATAATTTATAATGTAAAAATAGATAAGAAACCCCTTAATAAATAAACTGTTAAATAGAGAAATAAATTAATGTACAGAAGGATTAAAATAAATATATTGGTATTTGTACTGAGATATATTGATATTTCTATATTTCATACAAAAAATTTGTTTAATGTATATGGATTAAAACGATATCTGTAAAGAATAATGTAATTTACATTTTATTAAAATGTATAATACCCTTGTAAGTACAATATTCATCAAAGTAAAAGGCATCTCTCTAATTCAAGTTATATAAAATAGTTAATCAGTAAAATATGGTTGTAATAGTGACTAACTCAACCCAGTAATTTGACTCTGAAAAGCTGTAGAAACTGTATATTTAATAAAGAATAAAAATGTAACAATTCTTGCATTGTTTACTCTATTAAAAAAATTAGCAGTTATATTTTTAGAAATTCGGCATACATTGAAGAAGTTTATTAATTTAAGGAAAAACAAGATCATAAAAAAATAAAAGTTTAAATGAGAAACAGTTCATTATATCTAAATGCAATGTAAACAATGTTTAACTTTCATTTTTTTAATATTTTTACTGTAAATTAAATAATGAAATGACTATAGTACAATTTTACTACAAGTAATGCGTATTTTAATCACAAAGAAAAAGTACTCCAGAGTAAAAAATTTAAATACTATTGCGCATATTAATTGAATATTAGCATTAACTTCTAGCATAAGACTTAGGAAAATTTTTATGGTAAAATATGAAATATAAAAAAGCTTTTTTAAAGAGTAATACAAATATATGCATGTGTATAACTCATTTATACTTAAGAGCATTACATCAAACAAATTTTAATACATAAATGTATTATATGCATATCTGAAACTGCAACCGAATGTTTTATATGCTATAGTTATAGCTTATACACGTTATATTTTATATATAATCATTGATCTTGATCGAAATTTATAATCATTATATTTAATTGTGCTATTTAATTGCAAAACAGTTTGCCACCAACAAATTAAACCATATGAAAACGTATTGCGTACCTCTAAAAGGTTTTCCTATTAAACCTGTTTGCACTATTCAAATCCAATAAATGTATCTCCACTACGTCACCAGAAATGCATTAATGGACGATGGTGATTGGGTACAATATGTTCTAAATCCCACTGGATTTAGATGTTGACTTCAGCTCCCAATCTTGAAAGCTAGTGAATTCATCAACCCAGAGATTTGTAGCTGCATCTGGATTAAAAATAAATCAAAATTACAGGATTTTGGAAGATTGCATGAGAACTAAATTTTATTAAAATTAAAATATTGTAGCTTTGAAAGAATGCCAGTTGTTGGAAGCCAAGCAAATAAATTTTTTAATGCAATAAAAAAACAATGTTCAAAATTCCATAGCGTCTTTCAGACGTAATTATTACATGTCAGTTCAATTAAAATATAGTTTAAACTGTTAATCATTTTGTCTGTATTTAAATGGTATGATGTGGAATAAAAAGATAAATATTAAAAATATTACAACACTTAATATAAATGATGCCTAGAATGGGGAATATATTCTTAATATAATCGTTTAAATATTCTCATTTTATTTTTTGCTAATTATAAAAAATATTATTAAGATCGCAGTTGTAAAACAAACATTGGGAAAAAATACTTTTGTTACATGCAAAAGTTATAAAATATATATAACAAAATAAGTAAATTGAAAAATATTAATTACAGACTTCTCAGTTAGTACTAAAATATGCATACATATAAGTTTTTATTTTTGAAAAAAATATAAATAATTTTGCTTTCTATTTAACATCATCCCTTACATTTCTTCAATTTAATTCAAAGGAATATTTTACAAGAAATTTTTATGTATCTTAGATTACTAATTTTAAAATTGCTAATCTCAGCTTAAGCATAATTTTCATTATTAATTTGTAACTGTTTCAATTCAAAAAGGAAATTTTATGAGAACTTTAAAGAGGAAGAACGTATAATTGTTACTTTTCATTGAATTTAGTAGAATTTTTATATCACCATGAATTTTATTCGAATGAACAAGTGATTTTTTATGAAATTTATGTCCGTAGTTTGCTGCAAAACTCTTATAATTACTTAATCGATTAAATTTTAGACATGTAAACTTTTATAAGCATTAGAATTTTCGTTGCTATAATAATAATTGTGTATACTTTAAAAGTATACCCATAAATGCTCAAAATGATACATCAAACCGTACAATATTATGTGCAGAAAATTATTTTAATGTAAAAACACAATCATTATAGTTGAACATAGTCAAATAAATATATTTAAAAAACTTAATAAAACAGTAAGAAATACATAAGCATAAATAAATAATTTTTACATAAACAATTGAAATTTCGCGATATTATTAAACCAAAAGTATTAGGAAAAAATTTTATACTGTATTCTATATAATTAAAACATATTTATGGTTAAATTCTTTTATCTATATCATAAATAATATTGAAGTAAGGATTTGTTCATAATGTAAAATAATATATTCTTATAATGTAACTATAAGTAATAATATACACTGCTGGACAATTGCTAAGGACGGATCACAAATTGCAATGTAGCATAACATTAAGCGAGACATGAGGCCTTGTAGGATAAAATATAGTTGCCACACTGTTCAGACATTAGAATAAAGAATATTTTTTGTTCTGGAAAGTACAAAAGCTGTGAAACATCTGGAACAAAAAAAATGTTCATTTGATGCTGCATACAGAAAAATGGAATAATGCATCTAAATGTCAGCAGGCACCTTGAAGAAAGGTATTAGTACGGGATAATTCCACCGTGGAGTGTGATGGAACATTCCACACGTCGTATCATACTTTGCACAACATTATCCAGCAGCTTTTGAAGCAATTTATTCCATTCCTCTGGGAGTGCACGGATGAGGGTGTTCTTGTTTGTCGGATGATAGTTTCGACCAGCAACTTGCCTCACCAAAGCATCCCACACATTTTCAATGGGGTTTAGATCTGGAGAACGTGATGGCCATACGAGGTGTTGAATACCCTCGCTGTCTAGACAATCCTGAACAGCGAGTGTTCGATGATATGTTGCGTTGTCGTCCATAAAAACAAATTTATCACCGACAGCACCACGGAAAAGACGAACATGAGGAAGTAGAACTTCATTAATGTATTGTTGGCTCGTCATAGTCCCATTCGCAACCCCATGTAAAGGCGTGCGGACATTGATCATGATGCCGGCCACACCATGACACTGCATGTCGGATATCGGTCCCTTTCCTGGATATTTTCTGGACAATAAGCAGTACCACTCTCGCGCCAGATCAGTTGGCGTCTACAATCCGATGACAGACTGAACCTACTCTTATCTGAGAATAGTGCGCATGCCCAGTCCTGTTCAGTCCAATTGCGATGCTCACGACACCATTACAAACGGGCAGTACGGTGCTGTCTGGTCAATGGGACAGACACAACAGGTCTGCGGGCGTATAGTTCTCCTCCCCTCAAACGTCTGGCAACAGTTTTTCGGAAGATTTACTTTCCTGAGGCAGCAAGAAACTGATTTACCACCTGCTGAGCTGTGGTGCGCCTGTTCCTTTTTGCTGATAGGACGATATATCTGTCTTCTGAAGGCGTCGTACTTCTAACACGACCTCCCCCGTGCCGCCTACTACACATTCCAGTAGTTTTAAATGACTTCCACAGCCGTGAAACAACGCTGTGAGCGATGTCGAACTCCCTGGCAACATCTGTTATTTTTCGTCCTTCTTCGGTCTTTCCAATAATTCGGCCACGCATAAAATCATTCAAGTGATGTCGGGAAGACATGCCAAAAATTTCAAGTTCGTCTATTAAATCTTTCCTGTAAAACTTTGATTTGAAACAACAACTGTCCACATGCGTCAAAACCTTTAAAGCTCTTATGAACGCTATCACGTGATGAACAGGCGTGGAAAAAAATTTGCATACGTATACTTCTTCTTATTATATCCCGCCCTTATTCTAATTTTCCACATTTTGCTTCCTTTCATTTTGTGGTTGCTATGGATGATAGTGTTATCCGTCCGTAGCAATTGTCCAGCAGTGTATTAATATAGTGAGACATTATAAGCATATTTTTAATATTTTTTAAGCTAAATTATTTACCTTTATAAATATATTAGTATAATATAATTATATTTAAATTTTTTAACCAATAATTATTAACTTCATGAATAAGAATGTATTTTATTCTAAAGAACTTATACCCATTACTGAAAGATCATGAGACACATTAGTAGTATGAAAAAAAATAATTATTTAACTAATACAAATATATTATTTATTATTCATGAAATGTTACATTATATTTTAAAACTGGGTATCCTAATTATATTAGAAAGTATTCTTTTTTGATTTAATAACTCCATTTGGTTTTAAAATTAAACAAGTGGATTCAATTTTATAATCAAAAAATATTAAAGAATATATCACATCAAATTAAGCGTCTGAAATTAAAACTAAATAATATGATTAAAAATAATAGAAATTTTATAATGAAAAGAGAATAATTATTTTAATTAATATATTAAGAGAGTTCTTTGAATTTCTTTCTTCATTTACATAATTGCAAAATATTAATTAAAAAGCATTTTTAACTTATTGAATTACTTGCAGGCGTTAAAAAAGAAACTAAATGAGCATCTATACGTAACAATAACTTCAGTTAATTAAATAACTCATTCTTAAAAACTTATAAGGAAAACAAAAAATTGAAAATGAGAAATAAAATTTCTAGCTTTCTCATACATCTCCTTCGTTTAAATTAATTAAAATATGAAATTAATATAAAACGTGCGTTAGTTTTTTTTTTTCCATAACCTTGTTCTATGTTTCAATTTTTGCTGTATATCTTAAGAAAAATTCAATAGAACTTTTTACTTGCTTTCCTTTAATAAATGTAGAAATACTAATGATTAAAAGAACTTAGATTTTTTTATATTTTACAAATATAAGTTACCTTATTTTATATTCCTGATTGTAAATTAACTAATAAGATAATATAATCATTAATTTTTTGGATTTGTAACAAAAGTGATCTATTTTGAAAATAGTAGGAATCTTTTTTTTATTTTGTTATACATATATAAATTATAATACAATGTCGGAAAAAATTTAAACGCTAGTTAATATATTTAAATATTGATTTAATTTTCTAAAATAATGCACACATTTAATTTTTAAAGTAAATGATGGGAATTATTTAATAGCGCAATGAAAGTTCCATAAATGTAAATCATATTTCTCCGTAATTGTCATATTCCAAATCCAGTGAATTAAAAAGTAGCTGGAATATTTTCTTTCTATTCAGAATCACATCGAATCTGTTATCATCCAGGTGAGATATTCAATCATGAAATTTGTTTCTAGATAACACACATAGAGTTTTTATCAGTGAAAATAAATTATGTTTGCTGCTCCTCTTTTTATTTTTTAAATTCTTTTCTTTTTCTTCATTAGATTTTGTTGCAAAATAATACAAATTTATACATACATTTATAATCCAAATACCCACTTACAAAAGCATATTCTCACCTATTTTAATTTTTAGAAATAGAGAACTGTTTCAGTTTTATGGATTTACTTACAAAAGGATCTTTAATCATATCAAACCAAAAACTATAAGAAATATATTATTTTGTAATATATTTATTTATGAAAATTTTTATTTTTTCGTAATTGAAATTACAAATTTAAACTGAACATTTTAATTTTGATTTTATAATGTACAGAATATATTCGGAAAATATATATAAATAAAATTTAAAATATATAAAAAATGTTCTCCCTTAATTCTTAAATTAAATTATTTTAACAAACTATGCTGCAAGACAGAAATAAATTTTATATGTTACTGAAATAAAAAGTATGTCTTTCTGTATAATTTCAGTATAGAGAAATACTATGTAAATCTTTTTGTATATTCGAAAAATAAAAACATTATTTAAAATTAATAACTATATAATCTAAAAATAATATTTATTTTTTGCAAGAATTCAAAACTGTCCATGTGTTCGAAAATTTGATATTCTTAAATAACTTCATTTGTGTAAGTAAACGGTTTTGTTTTAAATCATAAAACATTCATAAACATAATATTCAGGAATGGAATGGCTCAATTTAAAGCCTAGACATACCCGCAAGCAACATAAATGTATGTAGATCTAAAAAATTAACACTTCAGAAGTGAAAAAAGGACCACACATAATTTTTTGGATGATATTAAAAATTTAAAGAAATAATTTTAATTTTGAGTGTTTTCATTTTAGCCACATGAAAAAATATATAAATGACATGCTTGCAAAATTTAATTTCAGTTTTGTTGTTGTTGTTGTTGTCGTGTGACACGTGCAAAGAAAAAAAAAGACAATTCATATGGGACCAAAGGCATGGATCACTGCCCTGACCACATCTTCAGCTTTTTCGATATAGAGGGTGTCATGGCAGCAATTGGGGTCGATGCTGAAGAGGGTCGAGGCAACAGAGATGCAATTGAATAGATGCCTCGGATCTAGTGGAACTCCTGTACAGTGTTTGCATTCTGCGTATGTGATAGATCCGTCGGGCATGATTTTCATACACCTCGTGTGCCCAATCCGCATTCTGCTGATGGTAGAGGTGATACCCTGGTCAGGATTAAGCTCCGGTAGGCACCATTTTTCCTTAGTCCCCCACAGAGTTGATGCCTTGCAACGTCGTTTGCATAGAAACAAGTGGTAGTCGTGGGAGGGGGATTGATATTTCTAGCCTCCTTGGCGAGCGAGTCCGCCTGTTTATTTCCCTCGATGTTAACATGTGCAGGGACCCAGGGTGCAGGTTTTCTCCCCTGACACTAAGGTGGACAGAAGCACGTTGATGTCTTGGGCAAGTCTCGTTTTACCTCCTTTAATGGCCTCCAGAGCAGATTTACAGTCAGAGAATATGTTGATGTCATTCGAGGAGACTGTTTGTGTGAGGTAAAGGATAAGAGCCGTCTTTATGGCAATCAGTTCACTGGTGAAGTTGGAGGCAATTTTTCCAGCTGCAACCCGATGTTTGAGGAATGATTGGTCTGGAAGGATAAGGAAAATGCCATAACCTCCCCTGTCGCATTCTGAGTTGGAAAAACCGTCAGTGTAAGCGGTGAAAAGGTCTGGTTTAGAAAGCTTGGTAATCATTTCCATAACTTTTCTCCAAATGGTTTCTTCTGGTTCAATTTTTGAACACGATTCCAGCAGGTCTAAATTGATCTTAACGGTAGGAGGTAGTTTGACAGCAAAAGGTGATTCTTCAATAATGTCAAGGCATGTGTGGTTCAGAATGATGCTGTTTCTGATGTCTTTATCGTATTGAAGCGTGGAGGAACTTTTTAACCTCTCCCTGTTGGTCCAAGCTCGAAAAGTGGCATTTGAGCTGTGTTCTTCGTTGTTGCTCCTGATTTTAATGGTGAATTTAATGATGGCCAATTTTCGTCTGTTTTCAAGTGGTTTGAGACCGCATTCAGTCTCAGCACGCAGGTTATTAGTTGAGGAAATTGCACCTATGATGAGTTTGGCGGCTCTGTTTTGAACAGTGTCGTGTTTTTCTTTTGATGAGGAGAATGCTGGAACCCATATTGGTTCTGCATATTCTAGAACTGGTCTAATAAGTGCAGTGTAAGTGTTTAGGAGGGTCTTCGGTCTGGAATCCCATGTTGAACCACATAATTTTCTGAGAATATTTAGCTTTTTTAATGCTCTGAGTGAGGTTCCTTCAATATGCTTGGTGAATCTCAGCTCGGTGAGACCAAGATATTTGAGATTGGAAAATTGGTTGATGGACGAGTTGAAGATCTTGATGTTAGGGCGAAAAGATTTCTTGTCTTTCCTGTCAGTGGTGAAGGCACAAAGACTCTATTTTTCTGGGTTAATTAGGAGTTTAAGGTTTGAGGCCCAGGTTTCAACGTTCGTCAGGTTGGTGTTGAGGATAACCTCCGATGCTGACACATCAGAGTTCGTATTCCATATACAGCAATATCATCTGCATAGCAGGCTATCTTCGCTTCTCTACTAAAGTATTCATGGATGGTATTCATGTAGAGGAGGAACAGCAAGAGACTGAGAACCAAGCCCTGGGGGACCTCTGCCCAAGTGTGGTGTGTCTTTGAGTAGATTCCATCACGACAAATTTTCTATCCCTTAGGAAGTCATTTATCCAGAGCAGAGCGTTACCAGTTATGCCAGCATGGTGAATGATCTCATTCAGTTTCTGTCTCCTGACACGGTTGAAGGCTGCTGAGAGATCCAGAAAAACAGCAGTTTTATTTTATTGTGGCTTTTCCTGGAGACCGTCAGTGATAGACTGTACGAGATAGAAGAGCTGGTCGATCGTATTAATGTTGAGCTTGGAAAGCCGTTTGGTAGAAGTGAAGCACTTTGTTTTCTATGAGCCATGTCATGATTTTTATGTGAATAATCCTTTCCATGAGCTTACATAGGGAGCTGGTAAGTGAGATAGGCCGGTAGCTCTTGCAGTTTGTAGCATCTTTCTTTGGTTTTAAAATCGAAATAATAATCGATTTTTCCATGAGGTAGGTAGCCTTCCTGTACTCCAGGACAAGTTGAAGGTACGGAGAAGAGTGAGCTTTGCTTGCTCTCCAAAATGCTTAACTATGGGTCAAAAACAAAGTTGATACCTGGTGATTTTCTAGGGTCTAGGCTAATAATTGCATCATTCAGTTCCTCAAGGGTAAGTATGTTTGAAAAGATGTCCTTTCGGTCATGGAGTTTGCTTAGCTTTATCATTTGTTTGTATGTTCCTTTATGTTTCTTATCTTCCTTATTGAAGCTTAATTTACTTACTTTTTCATAGTATTGGGCGAGCAGAGCATCTTTGTTGGTTTGGGATGAGCATCTGTCAAAAGTGAGGACATTTTCCAATACTGGTGATCCTACCTAGGATTTAACTTGCTGCAGAATACCTGTTTCGCGTGTTTACAGGATGCAATTTTGGCTTCTATTTTGTGGCTGATTGAAATCAATTTCTTTCTATTTTCATCACTGTTGTTCATTTCTAACTCCTTGCAGATTGTATCGCTTTCATGGTGTCAATGTCATGATCTTTCCAATAGGGCACCCAAACATTCTTTCATTTGCCTCATGGGATGGCGATCTTAGCTGCCTGCTGTATGCCATTGTTGAGCTTTAGAACCAGATGGTTAAGGATGGTAACGTTCGACACCTGTGAGCTGTACGTCTCAAGGTATTCAATAAAAGTATCCCACTTCACTTTTCTGAATTTCCATGACTTCTTAATCTGGGGAGTAGAGTCAACTTCTAGTGATAAGTTAGCAACTATCGGAAATTGGTCGCTGATGGCAGATTTTATCACTTTCCACTTGGCAATGCGATAGTGTGGAAGATCAATCGCTGTGATATCGATTGCAGAAGAAGTCCCATTGGTATTTGAAAATAAGTGTTGTCACCAGTATTTAATGTTGAGAAATTCAAGTCGGTCAGAAGATCTTCTCTCTGTGTTCCCCCATACTGTCTAGTGGGGAGAATCCCCAAGTGGGACTTTTGCTATAGAAGTCACCAAGGATAATCTTGATGTCAGAAGACGAGGAGATGAGATGTTTAATGAGGTGTGTGTTGATGTCTGAGTTATCTGGGTGGTAGACATTCAAAGGTCACAATACAGTTCGGTAGAAACAAGTTGATTGCATGGGCTTCGGTATTTGAGTTAGTTGTTGGATTTACAATAGGAGAAAGCTCTGTGAACTTAACAGTTTGTGTTTTTAATAGAAAAGCAAGACCTCCTCCACAGCCATCCTGTCGAGCTTTTCTTTTTACCGTATAGCTGTTAATCTTCAATTCTAGTCTTGGATTGAGTTCAGTCTTTTGAAGACAGGCAACGTGGATGTTGTTTTTGTGAAGCAAACAGGTAAGTTCTTCAGATTTTTCTGTGTGCCGTTTATGTTGAGTTGTAGAATATTCAATGTCCTCATAGCATACTTCCCAATGCAACCCCGGACTGCAGGATGCATCGCGTCGGCTTCCTCGGACGCGGTAGCATTAAGACTAGAAACTATTGCACTTGTCAGTAAAGAGATTTTCCATCGCCTCGGGAGGTTGGACTTCTGCCTGTTGGTCCGCGGAAGATATTTTATTTCCCTTCTACCACCCATTGGAAGACCAGTGGAGGCGTTCCCCTATTAGCCACCTTGGGGACGTGCTCTCTAAGGGTTACAGGCTCCCCCGAGAGTTCAGTTTTGAATTATCAAATTATTATATATAATTTTCAGGAAAAAGAATATCTAAAAAAATCTTTTCATTTTTCATGGAAAAGCAAGCAAAATGAGAATATCATTGCTAAAAAATTCACAAAAATTGGTGATGAAGCACAGAAAATTTTAACAACCAAAATACCTTATAGTGAAGAATGGAAGAAAGGAGTATTTACGCAAATTCTTTCATATAGTCCTTCTAAGGAATTTATAAATTACAGTCTTAAAATTTGACAAAAATTTTATAAATGATTTGATTTGAATTTGAAGTATGTAAGTAAAATTAAAATATATGAAATATTTTCATTATTTTAATGCCTTTTTGACTTTAATTGGGAATTTTAATTTCATGTTCCTTTAAAGTATTGAAATTTATATTTCCATCCAGAAATATATCTAAGCTAATAAATTTCGCTGAATAATCTACATCCAAATCATTGATGCAGCTTTTATAAAATAAAAGGTTTTTAAATGTATTTCACAATGCACATTTCTTTCCTATTATAATTTTTATGTTAATTTTATTTAAGAATTGCTTTTATACACGCTTTTACATTAGAGTAGACGCATCTTACAGGGTTATGCAAACGATGTGAAATGCGCAGCTCCACAACGCGCGTAGTATAAAATATAATGTGAGGAAATGGAAGTTCAATTTTCTCACCATTATTGCTGGTTGAAAAATAATCATTACGAGTTTGTTCTTGCTGAAAAGGACGCCTATAATTGCAGAGAATGTCAGGCCATTGCTGACGGACTCAATTCCAGGAGACAGACCAATTTAAGAGGGGTATGTTGATTGGACTGAGAAGGGCAAATTGGTCAATACCGCACATCGCAACTGACACCTGGATTCGACCACGATGCATTGGCTGTAGCGAAGATGGTTGGAACAAGAAACTGTGAAATGTTTGAGGGGTGCTGGTGTAACCAGAATGACGTCTGCGCGTGTGGATCGACGCACACAACTAGAAGCAGTAGTAAGCACGTCTACCGAAATTCTACAGCATGCGCAAGATACCCTGGATGTTTCCATTTGCACGTCGAGTATTTTCTGATGGCCTGCTCTCATGTCGTCCGTTATAAATACTACCAATAACCCTACAGCATAGACTCCAATGCATGTAATGGTGACGAAATATAGCGATGTGGACGAAGGACTAACGCAGGATCATCTTTTCATGTGAGTCATCCTTCTGTTTCTTCAGTATTAGTTACCGCCTACGAGTGTGGCGTCGAATTGAAGACGGGTCCAATCCTGCAGCAATTGTGGAACTCCCCACCACATGAAAATGCTGTTTTGAGATACTTTTACGTACTATTCCAAATCACCTCTGGTTTTTACTCATGGCATTAGGACAGCCCAATATTACGTGGATGGTGTGCTGCGGCCAATGACACTTCCTTTCCTTCAGGAGGGCCCAATGCCCTTTATCAGTGGGATAACTTATACTTGCATCAGCCAAGATTCCTTGAAAGGTGTACAGTTGCTTTTGTGGCCCCTGTGCTGTCTAGATCTCTCATTTATAGAACACGTTTATAATACGTTTAGGCCACCTTCAGAAGACGCACTTTATCAAATGATTGGCAGGGAATGGAGAGCCGAAACACCATCCGTATTCATTGACTCCGTGCCTAGACGTGTTGCTCCATATATCTCCATGCACGTTTGTCCTACTGACTTGCCACTGTTCTCGCTCTCTATTATGCATATCATTTCAAAATACAGATCACTTATTGTTCGTTACTTCCTTCTTGGTGCTCTACTCCTTCTTGTTGCATTTTCAATGTCGGACAGTTTATGTCTTGAATCTACTTGCACATTTTCATATTTCCTATAAGAATTAATAAATTGAGATGAAAGTTTAAAAATATATTTTCTCATCGAATGTTTCTAAAATTTTTTAAATATGTGTTTCGGGAAGTGGAAAACGATTAATCATCTCATGCATATATATATATATATATATATATATATATATATATATATATATATATATATATATATATATATATATATATATATATATATATATATATATATATATATATATATATATATATACATATATATATATATATATATATATATATATATATATATATATATATATATATATATATATATATATATATATATATATATATATATATATATATACATATATATATATATATATATTTAAATATTTCTATTAAAAGTTGTAATTAAAACAGAAATTTTGCTTCTAATATAGTTTATCAATTAATAATGCTCAAACCACTAACTTTAATGTGAAAAAGATAATTTAGTAATAAATCAATCTTTGAATATCGGACAGGAGTCGATGATAAGTTTTATGTACTAAAAACAACACACAAAGGGCATTTCGATTCTATTACCATTTTTAATATCTTTCTTTGGGAAGCAGGATTTTTTCTGGTGGAGTCATCGAAAACAAAATGTAGATCACGGTTAAATATAAAGAAAAAATTGAGGACATCTATTTTTAAAATTAAATTTTCCTTTGAAAAACCTAAATACAGATCTAAATAGTTATCAAATTTATTATAATTTAAATAATTTCCAAATCAAAACTAACTAAATTTAGTTGAATAATAAAAGGCAGTGATTTAGTAAATTAATTTAATTTTATAAGTTAATTATTAAAATTTATGTTAAAATGTATTTTTTGTTTCGTATGTGTATGTGACTTTCAGTCAATAAATTAATTTTTAAATAACATTTTCTCTTGGATATTTGCGCCCCCTTTTAGTGTGCTCACACTACCTACGGGTTTGCCACACACATGTTGAGTTGAGAATCACTGATCTGGTGCATTCATCTTTTATGATGAAAAATATTAGGGTTGATTGTGGAAAAAAATCTTCATATTTATGAGCCATTTAGTACTTTTACGTAAACATTTACTAATTCTCTCTATATTTTTAAATATAAATAATTGAATTTAGATGTTGGATTTAAAATATTGGATCTTCAAAATATTATTTTGATTAATAGAGTTTCCGTTAGGAAATGATAAATTCAAAACTGGGTGAAAACTAGGCGAAAAAAGAGTAATGTTTTTTTTTTTTTTTTTTTACATAATTTCTACTTTAAGTAAACAAATATTCACATTTTATTTTTAAAATTGAAACACTTTTACTTACAATGAAATAAAATCAATATAAACTTTAACGTAATTCGTATCCAACTAATTAAAATTATTTATAATTACTTTTCTACTAAAAAATCAAATTTGAAGAATTTAATTATTTTTCTTAAAAATTTCAGGAAATTTGAGAAAATGGATACAATTTCTTATTTGCTATTATAGTCTAAATACACTAGTGGTCATTAAATTTGCTACACCAAGGAAGGCAAATAATGGAACGATATTTATTGGACACATACATTATAGTGGAAAGAATAAGTGATTAGATTTACAGGAAATTAGGATGTATAGATCTTGAGAAATCAGTACCCAGAGCAGCCACCTCTGGCTGCAATAACAGCATTTTTCCGCCTAGGCTTGGAGTCAAACAGAGATTGTTTGGTATGTACTGGGATCTCAGTCCATGCAGCTTCAACACTATGCCACAGTTCATCGACAGTAGTGGATGGTGAGTGATGGCGTGACAATCGCTCGGCAACCATTGACCACGCGTTCTCAATTGGTGACAGATCAGGAGAACGTGCTGGCCAGGGTAACAGTCGAATCTGTTCTGTATCAAGGAAGTTCAGAACAGTACGGACAACATGCGGTCGTGCATTATCCTGTTGAAACAAAGCATTAGGGAGGCCTCGAAGATAGGGAAGAGCCACGGGCCTTAACACATCGGAAATGTAACGGTTGCTGTTCAAAGTGCCCGTAATGCGAACAAGAGGTGATTGAGACGTGTATTCAATGGCACCCCATACCATCAGTCCAGCAGATGGGCCAGTATGGCGATGTCCAATGCAAGCTGGTAATGCGCGTTCTATACGATGCCTCTAAACACGGATGCGGCCATCATGGTCCTGTATACAGAACCAAAATTCATCTGTAAAGATCACGTGATACCATTCCCGCGTCCAGGTTCGTCGCTGATCACGCCATTGAAGGCGCTCCTGTCTGTGACACCGCGTCAACGGTAGCCGAAGCCATGGTCGCCGTACAGACAATCCATGCTGCTGTAAACATCATCGAACTGTTCCAGCAGAAGCTTGTTGCCTGGCAAATGACTCCATTTCTCGACTCAGGGTTCGTGACGTGGCTGTACGATCCCTTGTGACCATGCGAATAAGATGTCTGTCTTTTCTGCTGTTAGTGATGGGGGTCGCTGAGATCCTGCAAAACGTTCCGTATGATTGTCCTGAACCCATCGATTCCATATTCTGCTAACAGTCATGGGGTCTCGACCGATGCGAGCAGCAATATTGCGGTACGATAAACCGCAATCCCGGTAGGCTATAATCCTTCCTCGATCAAAGTCAGACACGTGCTGATAGGCATTTATTCTTCTTACACGAAGCATTATAACAACTTTCTTTGCCTAAAACAACGTTGAAACGGAAGTTGAGTATGAGAAAACTGCTATTAAATCTCTGGTTTTATACACATTGTAGATGTCGCTACTGTCGCCTGCTTTGTATGAATGCCCTGAAAATCTAATCATTTGCATATCACAGCAAGTTCTACCTGTCATGCAAATTTCACATGTGTGGTGAGCCGCTTTCCTGGTGTAGCAATTTTAATGGACATGTGTAGTTTTGGTTATTTCAACACACTTCTAATTTACATTTTTGTTATAATTTGGGGCATTAAGATGAAATTTTACAAAAAGATCTCATGAGCATATAAAAGTAAATGGATATAAAGTGAATGAATATAAAGTAATGGGAAAAATCTCCAAATACTATTTTAATGTTAATATATTAGTATTGATGTTCACATTTAAAATATATAGGAGTGAAAAACAAATAAAATTAAAGAAGTTTGGTTCTTAAATTTATTCAAATGATATATATTTTTCATTCTCAGTTGAAATTTTAAATATGCACATATTTCTGAAAATGGAACTAATTTTGGGATATAGGTATATAAATACTCTTCGTATAACTTATACTTCATTTTTAAAAAAAATACGAAATTGATTGAAAAAATTCAATTTTATAAGAGCTTTTTGTCCATTATCACATAAAATAGCTTTTTTACCACCATGATACCCATGATTTTCAACCATGATACCATTTTACCACCATGATATTGTAAGACGTTGAAAAGAGTAGTACGTTATGAAAATTTAACAATTTTAGGAAGGATAATTTTTGTCAATTTAATTTTCCAATTATATATATATATATATATATATATATATATATATATATATATATATATATATATATATATATATATATATCTTTATATATATATATATATATATATATATATATATATATATATATATATATATATACATATATACATATATATATATATATATATACATATATATATATATATATATATATATATATATATATATATATATATATATATATATAAATATATGTATATATGTATATATATATATATATATATATATATATATATATATTTATATATAGAAAAAGGTGTATAATTTTAATATTAGACCATGAATCGATTCCATGAATTTCAACTTTTAGAGATTTCTTTCCTGTATAAACTAATAAACTAGGGTAAAAAATTTGCCAAATTAATATCAAATATTATCAGTGATATGTGCTCAGTTTTATTTTCTGTTGTAATTAACATTGTTTGCTTTTTCCTTCACAATTACACTTTAGAATATAATATAATGATGTATAATACTGATATGTATTTAATATACCTATCACAGTAAATGCATTTGATTAATTTGCTTACTTATCTAATTAACTTCCCAGCATAGTTACATTTTTTAATAACCGTATAGTGTAATGAAGTCATTCTTTAACTTACTTTCAGTGCTTAACAAAATGTATATAGAAGGAAAATTGAGGAAAATCTTTCACATTTATACAGTGTTAAGTCGTATTATTTCTAAATTATTTAACTAAGGCTGAATTTCGTAATATTAATTATATTTTTTAAAAAAACTAACATATATGCTATAGTTCACACTTTAAAAGAGTTAAAAATTAATTTGCAACATGTGCGAATAATTTTTATATTGTTCTGATAATGATCTTAATTTCGACTGAATTTATCAGTTATTAATACTAAATTTATAAATATTATTTTCAAATGTCATATTTTACCGAAACAAAATATAAACTCATGCACACATACGCAGACCTGTAAATGCGTAACTTTTAGTGCAAATTCAAAAAAAAAAAAAAAAACATAAAGAAATAATTTTTTTAAAAAAAAAGGAATATACTAGGATTATTGCATGTGTATTGGTGAAATTACATTTACAGTGACTGTTCCTTAGATGTGGGATGTAGGTATAAATTTTTCATGTGATAAGTCTTCAGCTTTTTTTTATATTTCTCTACAGATAAATATCATAAAAAAGTTATTTAATTTTCATATATCTTGCTATGCAACCTGAGATTAGTAAAACACATCAGAAATAAAATTAATATTTTTTTCAACGTTTCAAATTTTAAAAAACTCTACCATCTTTCGAGAGACATAAATTGAACCTTCTAGATTTTATGACCATATGTGATGCAGCAAGAATAAAGATTTGAAAATAAATATAAAGATAACCTATAATTTGTCGACATAACAATACAGCAACATGCAATAAAACATTGGCATATATTTTTCTAAGGCAACTTCTGTGAAACACCATGATTCATGATCTAAAATATTATAGGGCGCACAATCTTCTGGTCCAGCCATAAAATTCGGAATCCAATAATACTCTTACTTTTAGAAAAGGATATGAAATGCGAATTGAGAAACGTTAAAATACGCTTTTTGGAAAGGACGGTGTCGTCAATCTCTTCAATAGAATAGTAGGTAATAATAAAAAGATTTAGTTCATTGTATCAATATATTTATTGCAATAGAAATTGTTTGCGTGAATTGGGATTTTTTTTTAAGTTCTATCATTTTTACTTTAATTTTATTTTTTATAGTTTCTATTACTGAAATCTTAAAAGAAATATTTTTCAGAAATGACTACTGAAATTGTATTTTCGAACAATTTTTAATGCTGGAAAAAATTCTGTTTTAAATATTTCATGAAAAGAATGTTAGTAAAAAGAATCGAGTTATCATTTATTAAATTTACAATTCTTAATTTTTTTAAGTACAAAACTTAAGGAGGACATATTTTGAAAAACGATGATATGAGTTTAAACGAGGATATGAGTTAAAGGATATTCAAATAGTTTTAAATAAATATCAATATAAGTATTTGCTAAGTAATTAAACATGATAATTAGTTATAATATCTATTCACAAACCACTGAAAAATTGCAAAATATTGCAAACTAATCATTATATTTTCAAGTCTCGGTATGCGCATATTATCGAATTAGCTAAAATGTAAATATCAATAATTTAATAATTATAATATGAAAACGCGATGTTTGATTTACTAATGATTGTTTTTATATACAACAGAAATTTATTGTTGGTTTAACAAGCTAAAGTTAATTTAATTACCAATTTTTAACCAGAATAAGTCTTAACAAGCTAAACTACAAGAATAATAATTATTTATTAATCTATGTCTGTGTAAATGGGAATCTCGTGTTAATGGATTCAATAAATAACAATATAACATATAATCCATTATTATATTTAAAATCTAAATAATTCCTAACTTTCAGTAACTTTTTTATTTTAATTTACATTTAAAAATAGGGTTTTATACGTATTTTTAGCCACTCACCCTGCCTAGTGGTCAATGTGTCAAGCAGGTCCTGGGTTCGAATCCCGGTTAGAGCAATGGATGTACTCTCTCTCTTCCCTACCTTTGTCCTTTCTTTGTTTGAATGGTGCCTACCCTATAAACGAGTACCTATGGCGTGTGTGTGTACTGAGGAAATTGAATTCCCTACCAAATTACGGTTCAATAGGAAACGTGGAGCAGCGCACTCCATATTGCTAGCCTACTTGGCACAAGACAACAATAACAGATATGTACTTAATAGAAATAAAATTTTTCAAGGAACTATTTTTATTTAAATTCAGATTTCTATACTTTAATTTCGAACCAACAATGTCCCATTGTTATTTTCTGAAGAATGTAACCATTAGTTATTGAGAAATGAGATTGAGTCAACATGCCATTGAAAAGATGTGTTCATGAGCTCACATGATTGCTTGCACACCGGAGATTATTCAGAACGCATTGTATTTAAACACCGTTCTCCATGATTCCTTAGTAAACTAAGAGGACAATTAGTATTGGATACTGAACGATAGGAGATATCTTGGATGCAATATCGTTAAGGATATGTGTTCATAAAAATTATACAGTAGAACCTCAGTCATCCAAAACACTGATTATCTATCACTTTCAAAAAAATTAATTAGACCAAAGAACAGAAATAAAATGAGAAAAAGAAAAAAACTCAAGAATAGGAAAAAAGGAGAAGATGGAAGATGACAATGATATATAACGTTAGGAATTCAAAAACTTTCTTTTGAAAATCCCTGGATGTTCAGCAGTTAGTTCTTAAGGTATAGGAGAATAAATTATGAGTGATACCCTAGATTGTGAAGAAGATAAGTAAAATCACACACACACAGAAAAAGAAAATATATCAAGAACAGGAAAAAAAGAGCTGGAGGAAGATGACAATGACGTATCACTTGAGGAATTCAAAAGCATTCTTTTGAAAATTCTTGGATGTTTATAAGTTAGTGCTAATGATATAGGAAAACGGATTATGAGTGAGACCCTAGATTTCAAATTGCAAATGATGGCCAACTTATCAGAATTGTCTATTAAGAAGATGACCTTAATGTCCTAGGTAAAGCAAACACGAAGTCATCAACTTGAGAAGTTTGATTTGAAACTGAAACTGGATTAAAAAATAGCTGCTTCGACATGGATAGAATACCAGTCGGATTGTGACTACGTACAAATTCTCACTGACAAGCGAATAAAAGAAATAAACTTAGCCATAGACGCATAATTGTATTGAAAAAAGTTTATAGTATTTCTCAATTGAACCTTACTATTTTAATGTTTGTACATGTTTATCGTACATTTTTTTCAATATGTCATTTTAAGGCTTACATTAAATTTTATTATTCTGTAACATGCAATTAAAATTATTATATAAATAATATGAACCAATAATATGAATTTTAAACAGGCTGAATAGCAAAACAAAGAGTTATTCTTGTCGAAACGTTTCAAAATAATAGACTAAAAGAGCTTTGTCAGGTTTTTAAAACTGAAGACTTTATTATAGGAAGTACAACTAACAAATAATAGTTGTCAAACCGTCATTAAAATTTTTTTTATAATCACACAAGATTCGTATAAATTTTCTTCAGTTCGATCTAACTAGATAAATACAAACTTAACAAACATTATAAGAAATTCAAGTTTATAATGCATTTCTATGCATTATTATGCTTTCAGCAATTTCTTCATTGTGTATTTAAAATTCTTAAAATAAATACATATAAAAACTTACTTTATGGCGTACCCTCGAGAAATAATACAAAGAATGTTGTTGGAAAGTCTCAGAATAAAGTAAAGGTTGAATTTATTAGAACAAACTTACTAAAAGTCAATTATTTTATTAAATAAAGCAAAAAATTAACAATATAATTATTTGATAAAATTTATATTATATATAAGCTAAATAGAATAGTGTTAAAAACCGCTGATTATTTATCAATACTGTTTTTTTAAGGAACAAATTTCTATTATATTGTTTCTTAAAAAACATGTAAAGGCATTTTATTCAATCCTTTTAAGATTCAACAATGCAAATATCAGCCGTGTGGAATATGAAAGTATACAAAACATTTTAAGATAAATGTAGCAGAAGGAAAAACAAAGTGAATTCGATTTATTAAATATGGCAGAATAGAAAAGATCTTTGAGACCAATTTTAAATATTGTATGCATGAAAATTGATCCTATCAAATAGCATAAAAATATCAATCAGATTAGAAGAGAGACGTAAGTAAAATAAGCATATTTAGTTTCAAATCAATCATAAAAGCATACAAAATATTTTCCTTCCAAACCCAAAATTAAACAAAATACATCATTCTCTCTCTCTCTCTCTCTCTCTCTCTCTCTCTCTCTCTTCTGTTTTACTTATTTTAATCATTTAATAATTTGAAAAATAAATATTAACTTTGATATAGTTGTGAAAACTAAATAAATATAAGCTAAAGTGAAGTTAAAGTGAAATTGGTGAATTTTAATTCTGCGTTGCAAATAATTACGAAATTTAAAATTCAAAGTAAAGCTATATTTGCTTCATCTTGACACTAATAAAAGATCATAACGCTGCCGCGGATCAGCGGCGCATAATCAGCGGCACAACGCTGCCGCTGATTTCTCTAGTTCTCCAATTTCATTTTTTGTCGCTTTTCTCTGAATGCTAAGGTACAACTGATAATTTCTAAATATTCTTACAAATTGTCATTTAGTGTCAAAATATTTCTTTTAGCAATAATTTAACAATTGTTTAAATCCAACAATTCTCCATTTTTTCTTTTTTACATATATGTTGGCATAATTTTAGATATATTACAAAAGGAATACTATATCCAAATAAAATTCAGAATAAATGGCATCCAAATAAAATGTGCAGAATAACATCAAATTTAATAAGTGAGTTTCAAAAGATATTTTTTCAAAATATTAAAACAAAAAATTAGGTAACAACACAATACACTATCTAATAAAACTAGTTTAAAAAAATAATTATGAATGTGGAATGTACATAAGCCATTTGAATATCACTATCTATAGAATTCCTCTACTGTATTATAGAGCTTCTCTATTTTTACTCTAGGTTTATGTTAAATGAGAAACCTGTTCAGTTTAGAAAAACTATTACAGAAAACAATTAATAAAGAAGTAGCTAATCATGCTTTAGACGTTGTAATGAACGTTGTTTATTATGATTATTCATAATTGAAAGAATTCAAATCAATGGGTACTGTGCACAAGAAAATATCCTAACTTATCTAGATTGCTGCTTCTCATGTTAAAATTTGAAAGGTAGGTTATTACTATAGCCACTTTGCTTATAGACGCCTGATTCATTTGATATGATCTAAAAACGTTTTGAAACAACTATAAACATCGTCTACTATTCAATAATTTGTAAATTGAACATCCAAAGTGATAGTCCAATTCATAAATTATTTGATTGTAGACTAGAATACTGAACATTCAGATATGAATTGACTTTTCACAGTAAGTGCAATGAAGCACCATAAGTTGTTCAACTTTTCAATACTTACATGATATAAATTACTTAAATGTATCTGTATCAAAAGCTTACACCAACCATATCCAGAAAATATAGAGATACAAGAATAGCAATCGGTAATTTGCTTATCCACCAAGTGTCGGAGCAGTAGTATCGTTAGAAAACAACGGACCAGGTAATCATCTATTCCATTTAAGGAAATGACTTTGGCAAAATTTTAGCTGCATTCTGTCTTGTCAGATAATTAAATGATCGATTACACAATCGATTTTCCTTAAACTATTGCTTACAATACTACCAAAATGTGTCACAAAAAATTGGAAAATGAAGATATAAATCTACATTCAAGCTAAGAAACTAAATTTTGAATGTTTATTTTTAGTAGAAAAGAATATCAGTTAATTAAAAATTCCCGAGTCTTATACATCAACTCTTCATTTTTTAAGAAAATAAATAAAGGAGAATATAAGGTTTTCAAATATCTTGAAATAAGTCTTGTCTAACTCAAGCCTGGAAGGGGAGTGTTAAATCTTCAACGGAAATAATAATATGTAGTTTATAACCTGTCTAATAATATCTGTAGTTAAATAATAATAACTACGAAAATTCCAAAACACGGAAATTGCAATGTTTTGGTGATTTTTTTAACTGACGCTAATAGAAATATGATATTTGAGATACTGCACATGCATAAAATTTCCTGAATTTTGCATCAGCAATTATTTTAGCGTTTTAACGACCACAAGTCTTGTAATTTCCCATAATCTTCTGAGTTTAAATTTTAATTTCCCAGTATAATATAATTATGTTATAATAGCTCTTGAATACATTCTCTCTCTCAAGAAGAACTCATGCCATCAATACTTTAAGTTTACATTAACTTGAATTAATAGTATTTTATATTTGTTCTTAATACTTTCAATATATATATATATATATATATATATATATATATATATATATATATATATATATATATATATATATATATATATATATATATATATATATATATATATATATATATATATATATATACATATATATATATATATATATATATATATATATATATATATATATATATATATATATATATATATATATATATATATATATATATATATATATATATATTATTAAATACTGCATATTACTTTAATGAAATAAATGAGATAACTGTGAGAACAGGATGCTTATCACTTTGGGATGATAAAATTTACTTATTACAGTTTATAGTAGATGAATTTGTTACATATATGATATTTATTTTTTAATTGCGCCACCATAACCGAGGAGCTTTGCTGTTTTGCTAATAAGAAGAGAATACTGTAGTTTATAGCATTTCTCTTATTATACACTTTAATGTTAAATTGTCGATTCTTTTAAATTATTATGTATAGTTTTCAAGTGATAATAAAATAAAAAAGCTTAAATATTATTGGAAATAAAAATTGGTAATATTTTAAAAGTTTTTTCAATGGCACCATTTATATATCAACGATTATAATTGCTATCCATTGGTACAAAAACATAACAGGGAAATCGGAAAAAAATATTCAAGTGTCTTTAATAAGTATAACTCCCTTGTTTATGAGAAAATAAAACTAAATTGTTTAATTTACAATAATTCCTAAATCATAGGTGCTAAAAATATTTTTGCTCTTGTGGAAAAGTGCTAAGGAAGCAAAACTAAATGAAAAATCTAAATTAACGTTATTTTTAATAAAATAATAAAAAAAAAACTTTTTCAGTGAAATTTTTTTGTAATTTAACATTGAGAAGTAAATTTAAAAAGTAGCTCTTAATCAATTTAAAAGATACCAATTTATAGATTCCGAAAAATGTTTTGAATATATCACATTCTCGGGTAAAAATGTTAATGATTGTTTTGAGCAATATCGAAAAATAAATAAAACGAAAAAAATATAATAAAAGGAAAAATTTATGTTAATTTTCTTGTTATTTCTATCAAATTAATCACTAGAATATGTTTCTGACATCGAATGCGTCAAATAATTAATGTATAATTTAACATACACATTAATCCATGCTATTTATTCAAAGGTTTAATGAACTTCTAAAAATAATTTCGAGATTTCAAGATTGGATGTTGAGATTTCAAATT
Source organism: Latrodectus hesperus (assembly GCA_037975125.1). NCBI lineage: Eukaryota > Metazoa > Arthropoda > Arachnida > Araneae > Theridiidae > Latrodectus > Latrodectus hesperus. The sequence continues at coordinate 20,493,502 of CM075851.1, forward strand.
AATTTTAAACATTCTTTTTTGTTTTTAGAGATGAATTTTTGTGTGGATTTCTATTTTAAAATATATTACTTAAGAGTTTCATTATATTAAATGAAAAACAGAAGATAAAAAATAGAAAAAATTTAAAGTGTCCTTGTCGATTTAAACTAGCTATTAAGTGGATGTTTTGCCTTCTGTTTCATTTTGCTTTTTCTTCTGTTGTCTTGTCTACGTGTTAACGGCTTAATTGGATACAAAATGGCGCCTCAACTGATGCTTCGGTCTTTATATAAGAAATCCTTTTATTAACAAAATGAACTCTTTAAAAATATTTTTAAATTTTGATTCCAACGAGTTGAAGCCATTGCATAGAATCATTATTTGATATGGGTGTCATGTCAAAATATATAAATTCGACTATTTATACGGGAATTTGACTCAAAGTGATTCGAAACGACATCTGGAATCAGGGTTTTTGATGCTCGTAACGATCAATGTTTTACCCACAGAATGTTCATCAAATGAAAAACTAAGAAAAAGAAATAGGAAGAAAAGAAAGAGAATGTGGAACGACAGAGAGAAGAAATAGTGGTGAGCCGGGAACAACGGAAGTTGGTGTACCGGAGAGCCATGCAAGAAAACTAAACTTGATTCGGTTAAAGACACAAATTAGAAAAGATAATAATTTCAGGACATTTTTGAAGCAATATCGCTAAAGATTTGAAAATTTGAAAACAAACTATTTAGAACAAAAGTAAATTTTCATGATTTTAAAAATTTTACACAAACGAGAAAAACTATAATTAAAGAATACTCCTTTATTGCTGTTAAAAGTCATGAATGAATTTTTCTCCTAGCCGACAATACTCAAACATTCGATGGTGAAAATCACCTTGTTTGCTGCCACCCAAAAAATGAGATTTGAAGATGGGCAACAAATTTATCGACAAGTCGGATTTACGACGCTGTCTCAATACGATGTCATGTCGTGATTAAATATGTGTGACGTAGATGAAACGTTATCTGATGACATGGATATTTTAAGCCAATAAGAAATGTAATAAAGTGATTTAGCCTTGATCTCAACTAGAATGAAAGAAACAACCACTTTATGGTTAAAAATATGTATTTAACTGTTCTCTCTTTTGTGAGTGTAAAATTTTTATCAATTGCTTTAATGCATATTTTTCTAGTTATTTCTTGCTTTAAATACTTTTCAAAAGTTGTTGTTTTAATATATCACATTAAAAGCTAATTTTTTTATTAACAAAGTTTTGAATTCAATTTAAAATTTGTTCTGGAAAAAAACATATTATGTGGAAAATATTGTGCACCTATAAAAATTATAATTTATATTTTTTTGTACAAGAAACAACGAAGTGCTCTACGTAACAGTGCTGTGGATCTTAATAAATAACAATATCAAGATTATAAATATTATAAAAGTTTTTTTTGTTTTGTTTTACATTGAACGCACAAAAACGTTTAATTTATCTCACATAGGTATAATATGCGGAAAATCAATTTCTTGTTTTTTCTAGCTATTAGTTTAGTAATATATTTATTTTCCCTTTAAATAATTAAATTAAATTGCAAACTAGAACAAATAGTTTCATGCTACGGAAAATTTAAAATCAAGCACTCTATGTTTATATAAAAATGAATGAATGTAAAAAATCTTGACTTTGCAGTTGACACATTTTTAGTGTTAGTAAAATAACGGAGGTTACATTACAAAAATTACCTAAAAACTAGTGTCAAATTTCGCGAGAAACCTATATATAAATATTGAATTGTAATATATACTTACAAAATTAACATCGTTTTATCTCATTTTCAGGAATATTCTTAAAAAATTACTGTAGGCATTTAATAAATTAATTTTTATTTAAAACTATATATATATACTTCTCTCATTTATAGATTCAGACTGACTAAGAAAAAGAAACATATACAATTATATTTTCTAAATTTGTGAATATATGTGTTTATTAAAATAATAAAAACATTGAATGAAAGGAAGATGGTTAATGCACTTCGTAAGCATTAAAATCTATCGGGTTGTTCGGAAAATAATTTCGTTTTTCCCACCTGGATCAGCTATTTGCTAGTAAAAACCAACCACTTTATGAGTGTTAAATCGTGCTTCTACCAGAAAGATGGTAAAAGCTATTGAACTAGAATGGACAATATGCAATGCAATACGATATTTATTCGTTATACGTGTTTCATTTTCATGAAAAACGAAATTACTTTCCGAACAACCCAATAATAACAGCTACCATTATATATATGTATATAAATATAAAATGCAAAGTTAGATATAGAACTGAAAAGCACAAGAATATATATAAAAACATTTAAGTTTAGCAATACATTTAGCGCAAAAAAAACTTTTACAATTTTCCCTTACAAGACGGTTGTACGTTTGGATAACACCTACAAAAGCTTATGTAATCGTGATTATCCCCTTCCAGCTTTCAAGAATGGAAATGATTTATCATGAAATGGACCACCTTGTCGTGATTTTCCGCTGGATCAATCAAAAATTAAAAAGATCAATTTGGAGAGAAAGTTTAGCTAGCCAGGTTCATCCCATGATGCTAACTTTCCTTCTTGCGGGAGATGGAAATCTCTCGGTTGGTAATGCACAAAAACATTTACTTTTTTCCATTTTGATTCTTTGTTCTGAAATTCTAAATGTCGTATATTTTTTATCTTATTGTTTCGAATTATTTTAATTTAGTAAAATAAAAGAAGTCGCAATTTATTTGATAAATTCGTATTACATTCCAAAAAAATCTGTATTCGCAGTTAAATTTGCATAAATCACTTATATTCTTTATAAACAATTATAATCAAGAATATTTTTTACTGCAAAAGATAAATAACTGTTTCAAGATTAGGAAAAAATAAATAAAATATTTTAATTTCAATAAATTAACGTAACTGTATGTTATGAAGAAATTCAATTTCAAGAGTGATATTTATTTACTGATGTTATAAAAAGAACTTTATGAAACTTCCAAACATTAATTAAACTTCGGTTGAAATGAAAAGAAATACAATTCTCCAGAGTCATCTTTTTAATTCCAGTACATTTTTGGCAAGCACATTATTGTTACCAACTGCATAAAAGTCAAATGCTTAAGGCAAAATAAATATTACTATATTTATCTTTCTAAAGACATATTTGAATACCTCATTAATTAGCGACATGTTTGGGGCCAAACATTTATTGTTTGAAGTGGGAAAAGACGTACCTGTGCATAGTGAGAATAGTTACTCTACTTGTTTATACATTTCTTGCTCTAGGCACATACGTAAATAATTTCGAAGCTGAGGAGAGAATTATTATTTATTCAGATTGTTGATTATTCAGAATGTTGGTGATTGAATTAGTTACGCTTTTATTATAAGCGACTTATTACTTTGAGTTATTTCATATGAAAGAATACTTTCTTTTGGTTTTCTCATCAAAATAAAAATAAATCTTTGTTAAAAGTTCACATCAATTTTGTATTTACATTAATTAATCTAACTGCTTTAGTTTCTTTGGGACGAAAAGTATCATTACTTTTTTTTATTTTTTACTTAAGTATAGTAACAATGCGAAAGAATGTATAGTAAAGAAATTTCAGAAACTTTTTAGAATTTAGAGAATGGAAAAGAAAATCGATTTACATTTTAGTATGATTTAGAGCTCTAATCTCTAAGAAAAATTTTTTATATCTTATTATAATTTAGTGTTAAAATTTTAAAATAAAATTTTAATTTTCTTTTGAAATAAAAAGTAGTATTTAAGGACATTCTGAAATACGGTTTATTAAAATAAAAGGAACTTATTATTTATAAAATTTAGAAGAGATAAATATAAGGAAATAATTTACCTTGATAAAAATTAAAACTCAATTAACTTAATACAAATTAATGTCAACTGTTTTAGGACTTATGAATTATCATAAGCCATAAAATAGTTGACATTTTTTAAATTCCAAAAACACAATTTCAGAATACCAGTTTATATTTATAGCAACACTATATTATAAATTAAAGATAAAAATAAAATATAATAAGTAGTTTCAGCACTATATACTTAGAAATTTATAAAGAATTAAATATGTATCCAAGCATTTTAAATTTCTTCTTTTATAGTAGGAATTTAATGTATTTTATTCACTTAATCTATAAAAGCTTCAAACGATGATTCTCAAATCTTAAAAATTATTCCCACATTTTAAAGAAAATAATATATTAATGCATTCACGAAATAAATACATGAAAAATTATTCAACTCACACTCTAAAATATCTATGAAGAAAATATAAGATATATTAATGAACCAAAGAACAACTCTCACACATGTGAAACTTAGAAGTTACTAATTAAGAATTAAATCTTTCTTTCCGATGAGAAATGCAATAAAAACATAGTAAATGTGGTTTCCTGATCAAAGAAAAATAACATTAATCTTTCTTACTTTTTCCAGGTTAAAGAATGTCTTGAGCATAGCCTTAAGCTGTAATCTCGAGTAGTTCTTGATCTTTTTTAGAGAGTTCTTCAACATTTATTGCAACATTATCAGAAGGAAAAACACTTCAATAATTATTTCTGTAAAATGCGCATATGAAATTGCATGCCTCATCTTTAGGAAATATAGTATATGAAATTTGATTACATATTTTGAAATCCTTATTTTAGGAAACGAAATATAATTTATTTAAAATATTTTCTCTTAGAAAGGTAATAATGGTTATTTTATATTCACTTGCAGTTTTTTCAAAAAAAATTTTAAAAAATTATTAAATTAAAGATTAACAGAAACATTAATCAATTGTTAGATTCAAAAAACTTTTTAAGCAATTATTATATTCAAAGAACTTTTAAATAGTTATTATATTCAAAGAACTTCTTAAACAGTTGTTACAGTCAAAGAACTTTTTAAACTGTTGTTATAATCAAAGAAAACCTAACATTTCATTCAAATGAACTTGATGCTTCCCTAAATACTTACTAATCAAAACTCGGTACAGCAGTTGTCCTTAAACGGAGAGTTAATTGATAAGGATTTTGAAAATTTTCTCTAAAATATTAAATTAAAAATATTTTATCGAGATCATAATCATTTAAATCATTTGATTATACTTTCAATACATTAATGCAATTTCTATAAGTCATGGTTAATCTATGAATTTTCTTTAGGAAAATCATACACCTATTTGTATTTAAATAAGCAAACGCAAGTTTTCTTTCCTTTAACAATATTTTTTTAATAATTTTAATATACAAATTTATTTTGAATCTTAATACATTGCAAAATTAATAATTAGTATTTATGAATTAAATACAGAAAATTGGATTTATAAGTAGTTTAATTTTTATAGATGTTTTCTAAATAACACAAAAATCATTTCTTATACTACCCGCATTTTTTATAAGAACAAACAAATTTAATTTTACAGTAGAATTTTGTTAATTTTTCTAGAGTCATATTTAAAGAAATACAACATTCTCTGCGTTTAAGACGATTCTTTATTGTAGTAAACTAGATATTTTAACTTGGTTACATAACATGACCATAGAAATGGTAGTTCTTTTAAATTACAACTATAATCACCTAGTAGCATTAGACTGTTCCGTTTCGATGAATCTGTGTAAAAAATATAGTACCGTTAAGTAAAAAAATAAACAAATAAACGAGAAAATTGTATGAACATTCTTTGTGTGAGTTCTTTGAATGAAAAACATTTTAAATTAATAATGTTTTTAATTCATGTTATGGTGATACTGACTTTCATTGACAACAAAATTAAATATAAATTTTGATGAAATTTAATAAGTACACGTTTATTTCTAATGTGATATACTGAATTAAAGTGATATACTGTTAAGTGATATATACAAAAGTCCTATACTGAAAATTCTAAGAGATGCTCGAAAATTTTCTTAAAACTAAATGATATTGGTAAAAATAATATGTATTTGGTAATGAAAAGAAAAAAATGTAGGCTACAATTACTTTAATTAATACATTAAGAGCTCATAAGTTTACATTTCTTCATTTACGTAATTACAAACTTTTAATTTAATATAAGGCATAGTTACGACTTACTGAAAGATTTGCAATCATTAAAAAGAAAACTAAATGATCTTCCATAATGTAACAATATTTTCCAATAATCATATAATAATTCATTCCTAAAAACGTATCTGAAGAATAAAAAAAAGAAAGTTGATGAAAAAAATTAAATTTTCACATTTTTTTCTGCCTCATTTACATTAATTAACATGGAGCCAATGTAAATAGTCTTTTTTTCCCTCTCTCTATTTTAGTTCTTGATATGTATAAGGAATTATTTAATGAAAATTTATATTTACTTTTAAGTGTAGAAATGTAGCTATTAAAAATTAAAAGGATTTAAAATATATTTATATTTTGTAAAAGATATTACATTACTTTTGTTCATATAATAGTTAATTAGATATTAATATAATATAAGCATCAGAAGTTTTAACGAAATTTAATTAAAAGAGGGAATTTTATAGTTGAAAATATTTGTAGATAAGTGGAAAAATGGGTTTTTCTATAAATAAAATTATCAGTTAATAAAATAAAAAATGCCGACTACAGTTAAAAAATGGTTGAAAAGAAAATAACTTAGTATAACATTTAAACTATTTTCCTTCGCCAGTATTCTGCGTTTATAAACGCAGTATTCTGCGTTTATGTATTGTTAAACTGTAAAGAAGAAAATTCATGCTTGTAAATGAGTCACGATGTTATTCATAATTTCATAACTCGCTTCATCAGCTATTATAAAAGGAAAAAAATCAGCAAGCATTTGAGACGCAAATTTACCCCAAGAGTTTATAATGAGAACAGCTGCAGCATCTTTCGTTTTTTCAAGTAAATTTATTACAACTATTCAAAACATTTTTCAGATGAAATGTAAATTAAAAAAAGGTTTAGATTTTCTTCAAATATAGTGCTACTATTCTACGTTAATTGTTACATGCTTCTGGTTTATACTTACTACTAATATACACAAATAACCAAGAGCTATCCAACAAATAAACTATAAAATGTAATTGAGATTTTAGTAGATTATAAAGATTATTGTGAGTTTCATTGTGATTATTGTAAAGGGTCATTAGGTGAGAGGCATTTATTACAAGATGAAACTTTTGTTCGGATTAGTTTTATGCATGATTACTAGGAATACACGCGAGGAATCAAATATAAATAAAAGTAATCTCAACAAATAACAAATCTTCAATGGAAAATTAAATTAAAAGAGGTGGTTTGCGTTTAGAAAAATCTGGAAACGAACATCATTAATATTTGTAAACTTTTAACAAGTACTAGCGCGTAAAAATCAATGAAATCAACCTTTCCATTATTTATATTTTTGGAGCTGTGATTAGGTCCCTTGAATCCGCTATTATTTAAAAATTAGAAAAATATTTCCTGATCACACAGATTATTCATAGTTTAATTGCAAAAATGTTGATATCAATATATAAGTGAGAAGAATTTTACATGATGCATTTCTCATGCGTTTATTTCTGATTTATGGGTGGGGGATCAAGCATTAGATCTCTACACTGATAATCTCAGCCAACATTAAAAGCATGTTCTGGATATATTATATATTTAAGCAAAATAAAAGTAATATAACTAAATTTGTACTATATAATATGGGGACATTCAAACATGATTTATATATATATATATATATATATATATATATATATATATATATATATATATATATATATATATATATATATATATATATATATATATATATATATATATATATATATATATATATATATATATATATATATATATATATATATATATATATATATATATATATATATATATATATATATATATATATATATATATATATATATATATATATATATATATATATATATATATATATATATATATATATATATATATATATATATATATATATATATATATATATATATGTATACGTGTCCATAAATTAAGGATAATGTAAGTTCAGGCAAAGAAATATATTCTGTATACTAGAAGCCAAACAAATGTGCATATTTGTAAAGTCTGTTTATTAAACAAAAGGTAAAAAGCAAAAAAAGATGTTATATGTTTGATATTATTAATAAAACTGTGATTTTTACTCCCTGAAACAAATTTAAAAAAGAACCTATTTACCAAAACCAATATAACATGGTTGGTATGACGGTTAATACATAGTATGCCTCCCAGACAATGCAATACAGGCCGTAAACACCTAGGCATGCTGAGTATCAAATTATCGATGTGATCTTAGGGAATATTACACCACTCAGAACAGGCAATGTTCTCCGAAGTTCAGGTAGACATGTGGGAAGGGGATTGATGGGCTGCAATTCGTCGGCCAAGCATGTCCAGCACATGCTCTATTGGATTCAAGTCCGGTGAGTATGCTGGTCAGTCCATACGGTTTATATCCTACGCTTAAAGGCATTCGTCTACAATGTTTGCACGGTGAGGACAAGTGTTGTCGCCCATAAGCAGAAATTCTGCCCCCATGGCGCCCGAAACAAACCTACATGTTGTTCCAGAATGGCATCCTGATATATGTGGCCTGTCATGGTTACATTCTGAATATGCACGTTATTTCAAGAATCCAGAATAATTCCCACTCAAACGAGCAATTCTGCGCCAACGTAACGGTGTCGTTCAATGGTGCTCTCTTCGTGGTAACGGGTACCTGGCCCTCTCAATATGAGAATCAGACTAAAAGCTAAACCTGGATTCATAGGAAAACACCACACAAGATCACTGTTGCTATCTTCACAATGCATGCTCTCTACTCCAGGCTAACCTCAAGCGACAGTGAGCTGCGGTAAGTGGAACACATTTGACAGGTCTACCACCAGTACATAAGCCAATGTGCCCTAAGCATCTGTACATGGTCTGCCTTATTTATTTTTCTCGATATAAATTCAAAATTTCAAATGACACGTGACTAATTAAATTATTTTGATAGGTTTTTTTTCAAAAATTTACACAAAATTGTTTACAAAAAGAAATTTATAAAACTTGTGCCTAAGAATTAAAAACTTCATTCTGGTTTGTACAAAAACATTTCAAAATAATTGCAGAAATAGTCAGAAATCATGATTATTGCATTTATATTTATATTGTATCTTCATATATTTATATTTATATGGAATTCATACCTAATCTACTAATTCTGAGACATGTATTTATCATTTTCGAATTTTAGGGAAAATTTTTAGCATTACAAGTTCCAATTTTTTTAAACTGCCATTATTGTAAGAAATTTTTACTATATGAGCACATTAATTCTAGATGAATAAGTAAAAATATTTACTGCATTAAGGAATTAACGATAATAACGGTAATACTCAGTTGCAAGCTGTTTAATCAACGCATCTGTAATGAATGTGAAACATCTGAAGTGTACTTAATTTTGAAATAAATATGCAATAAATAAACAAATGAGCAAATATGCATCTTAATTTCTGTTATTGTATTTAATATTCAAATTAAATTTCTGTACATTTATGTTTATAAATATTTCTTTTAATTGTATCTATTTTTCCTTAAAATCTTACAGTTTAATTTTTGATAGTAAAGTTCGTTTTCATAACAAACTGTAGCTTCATTAAAAGTGTTACAAGTCAAAGTGAATGTGTATAAACTTCACTTTTACAATATAAGTGAACCATCTGAATTTGACAATCTAATAACACATATATTTCTCTGATATTACTTACATTGTTATTTATTTTGAAAATATTTATTTTAAAGACAATTGAATCTTTCATTTTTAAAAAAAGTAAAACCCAACTGACTTCAATCTTTTTTATTTACTGAATGGGTTTATCTCTACTAATATTACAGAACTTATATTTTTAGAGGAAAAATATTGCATCATATTTTATAAAATACTACTAGGAAATATTTAATATTTATGCTATTATTCATTTCCTTTTTTGGTACCAAATGCTCTTCTATTTTATTTAAAACCATCGCAATCATATATATGGTGTGTATTCAACCATTTAAACTAATATAAAGTACTCGTAAACGTTAGACTTTGTCGTGCTAATATAGTTAGATTATCATAATGATATTCCCGTCTTGCAAATGATGGATAACTTCAAATATTTGTTAAAATAGTTTAGTATTCAACATGTTGTAACAAACTTAGCAAAGAACTTAGAATTTAAAGCTATATATATTATAGTTTAAAATATACATTAAAATTTCATTTAAATAATTATTTCCAAAATTCAATTCAACAAATATTTTAAAATTTTATCAGTTTTCCAAAAGTCAATTTTTAATTTCCATTGTATTGAATCCTTACGCAAGCTTTTGCATATGAAATTGTCAATGTTATGTATTGCTACTGTATATTACTTATAATTACGATATATTTATTACTGTATTTGGAATATAAACTTATAAAATTCTAAAACTTAGAATCAGCAATTATAGAACACACTTTATTATTGCACACGTATTTTCTACTACAACAAACTAGATATTCTGAAACACTATAAAATATTATTATGTTTGTTATAAGTAAACTAATAAATTTTATATTTTGTTTTCTAGTAAAATGCCTATGAATAGGAAAGTAATAAATATAATACTATCAATTTAGAAGCTCCAGCTGTTCATCTTATTAAAATATGGAAGCTTTCGTTCATAAAATTAAGATTGTTGATTGGCAAAACTAGTAACATGCATTAAACTTCTACTTGGTAATTAAATGCGAAAGCAACATTTCTTTTATTTATTTATCTTGAGAACTTTCAAATTTTAGACAAGTTAAATGCGACACATCTATATTTTTCAAATACATTCATACATACTTTTTGCAAATTTAACCACCAAAATGCAGTATGTAACTATTTAAACAGACTTTTTTATTGCAAGCATTCTGTTAGTAATCACATTTGCTTTGTAATGAATGTGGAATAATTATGGATTAAATCTTTTTTTCCTTTCTTGAGACTTATTAAAAATGAACAAGTTGTTTTGTATGATGAAGAAATAACACACAAATATTATAAGAAATTAACAAATGTTTCAATTATATTCAATTGACACTCATTATGAATATTTTTAAATAAAATGTAAGGCAGTGAAAATTAATAATCAGTAAGATGATTCACTTTATGCTTTAAAATAATGATATTATTGTATATATTTAGTAAAAAAAGTTTTACGGTTTTTCTTACAAGTATTAACGAAATATTTAATCTCTGATTTTTTTGATAATATGTTTTACAATGTATAGACTTTATATATTTAATTTAAAATAGAGATTACAATACATATGGAATAATTATGAAAAGAGGCTATTCTAAATGTATTAACATGTTTATTCCATGAGTTTGATTACTCACTGTATATACACTGCTCACAAATAACAAGTACTATAGCAAGTAAACTTGTATCATATTTCCCATACATACAATAGTTTTTTTAATTGTATTCAAAAATACAAGGATACTAATATTAAGCTATCAGACATAAAATAATTGCGTCTTATCATGTACTATGACATATTAATAGGAATACAAATTTCACTGTTAGCAATTTATTGCTCAACAATTAACAATTACAAACTCTAATAGTATTACCCAAGCACACTGGACCAAATTTATGTTTAAAATATTATTAATGTTAGTGTCAACTTATTTTTGTATACAATCATCAAAGTAAATTTAAAACAAAAAATATTATTTTATGGGCCGTTTTAAATACCTTGCAAAAAAATTTGGACTATAAGAAATGATGCCTAAACACTAGATGACACACAGAAATTAATTTTATTGCTGTTAATCTATAATATTTTTCCTGACTTTTTAATTGCAAAAACACCTTTAATGATACTGTTCTTATAATCTGTTATATACATTGCGATATATGAACTAATTATTATCTCATTAGTAAATGAAAAGAATTCCAATTTAAATAGGATAAAAACAAGAAAATCTCTTCTATAATATTGAAAATTAAAACAATCTTTTTTTATTTTTAGTACTTTCACTTTTATGCACGAAAACCTATATTTGATATTCTGATAAAATTCAATTTCATTTTTTTATATATAATTAGTTATCCCTGCAGCTCAACAAAAATTGTTTCTCAATAAAACGGGGTTTTCTACAGTAACATTATTTTACATAATTTTGCCTCAGGAAATTGTAACATTTAATGAAGTTCAAATAAAAATTTTGTATATCATAATATTTAAAAAATTACTCCATTATATTCAAGTCAAACTCTAAGTATATAGATAAAATCAAAATATATTTCTTTTTAATTTTTTATATATGTAAAATAATATTTAGTGTCTTTATTATAAGTAAAATAATACGTAGAATCCAATATGAATTTGCAAAGGATCTTCATTTTCTTTCATGTAATTAGACTGAAATACTTTTCAACAAACACATTTCTCTGAATAATCTACATCAGAATCATTAATGCAGCTTTTTTTTAAGAGAATACTTAATACATTTGTACATTCTCGAACTTATTTCTCCGATAAAGTTTACATTATACCTGAAAAATTTATTGTTTTTATGTATCATAATATGCTGTACAATGCTGCATTTTATAAATTGATGAATAAATTTAAGATGAAAATTAAAAACTCTACTTTCTCATTGAGTGTTTCTTAGTTCTTTTTTACAAAAATGGGCCTTAAATATTTGTAGAATATTAATCCCATGCATATTTTTATTGTATTTCAAGAAATCAAACTTTGATTAAAAGTTTGGATTAAAAACAAAAGTTTTGCTTGTAATATAGTTTGTCAATTAACAATGCTCAGACTGCTAATCTTAATATGTTAAGAAATAATAAATAGTCATTATAAAATGAGAAACAAAACGGAAAATTAGAAATTATGTTAGCTTTAGGCAAATGGTGAAACATTATATAGTATTAATTGAATAAGATTTTCCGAGAAATAAATTTATTTAAAAATATCTATTAATAATTGGAAAAATGTAAAGAAAATTAATTATTAAGAAAGTTAAAATTAAATTTTAAATTCGTACTTTTATTTTCTAATGTGTCTTTATTGTATGTAAAATAATATTTTCTAACGGGACACAATTATAAACTTCTTAAAAAACTGTATTTTCCAAAACTTGCAAAATACATAATGATAATCAAAAGGTGAATATTACGCTTTTTAAATATTTTACTTTCACATTTACTTCATGCAAATCATAATATAAGTACATTAAAAGAATGTATTCAAAACTTTAGTGTCAGATTTTTAATTTTTTAAGTAGCAAATGAGGAAAATATAACCATTTAAATAAAAGTGAAGATACAAACTCTGTTAAACAAGCATAGGACGTAATATAAATATTTATTTTCAGTTTCTAATAAGATAATTTAAAAATTAAAATTTTATGCAAGTGCCCTAAATTATTCCTCACAACTTTTTCATAATTTTTTTCATTGCATAATTATATTAATGGAAATTGTTCATCAGTTTAAAAGGTCAGAAATGAAGAAAAATTTATAAAATTATATGAAAATCTTACCGACTTTAAAAATATTTTTCTTCAAATATAATCTCAGCTTGAAAGGACAATTTTTAGCAGAAAAACAAATTAAGCGAAAGCAATTCACAAAGTTATTATTGTTTTGCTGACCACTTTTCCTTAAAATGTCAAAGTTAAACTAAAGATAAAAATTGGTTTCCTTAGAAATTGTCGTGTATACAAACAAAAATATTAAACAGAAATTTTAAATAAGTTCCAGCTTCAGCATTGTAACTTCTATGACGTTCTCTATGATGACTCTTAATTTCCTACATTTCCGAAAAGATAAATTTTCTGAAATGAAAGCATTTTTTTATTTGAAGAATCTAAAAATGTGACTGATGCTCCCTTCCCTCTTTTAAATACATTCGTTTATATTTTAATAATTTTTCTCATTTTAATTATAAATTCATAATTATGAGTTGTAATTCCCTTTTTTCTTTTATTGTTCGCAACGGGAAAAATATCAGAAATATATTCATTTTTGTGATTTCTTTTCTGTATTAATTTTGGACTATAACTGTTGTATTTGGATTATATCGGCAGTTTTGTTTTTATAGGGAGAACTTACTTACCTTTCATCCAGAAAAAGAGCCACATTTTAAACAATGAAGTAGTTTTTATAATTCCAACAGAATACTTGATAATTATTCTTCAATAACTAATTGTTAAATTCAACTACAATTTTCTCTAAAAAAATTTTAATTACTATTTGGTACATTAATAAATGATGGTTAAGTACCAGCTTATAATAAAATTTCCTCTTAAGTTCTGAAGTTATGATTTAAAATGTAGTACTATTTTAAAGAAAAAACAAAATTTACCTGAAGAAGAAGCTATGTTGTACTTTACTAAACTCAAAAATATCATCAAAAAGAGTAAATTCACATGAATTCTATGATGTAATTTTATTCTTACAACGAAGTATAATAATTTATTAATAGCTAATTAACAACTAAGAATTTTCTTCCTAAATTTATTTACAATTATATTTGAAAATTTAAATAACTTATTTATGTGCATTTAATTTAATCTGATTTCTGATGATTTTCGTGAACAAAATATACAAGCATATTGCTTTTAATCATATATGCAATATAATGTAGTATAAAAAGCACTTTTATTTGAAGACAAAAGTCTAATTTTGAATAAATATATATTTTTGAAATTGTATTAAAAGCATTGAGTTAAATGTAAAGAGTGATACAAAACCCAAGATATAATTTTAAAATATCACATAAAAATAGTAATAAAAGGCTAATTATTTTAGAAACAAATATTTGCTAATTTTAATTGAAGATGGATGCTTTCTTTATCAAAGAAAATCAACATTTAGGGTTATATCATTTAACTACTCACCTCTTGAACTGAAAGAATAATGCATTCGATTTTTTTTTATTTATCGTGAACTGGATACACACTTTTAACGTTAAAATCTGTCTCTCATTTACACGAAACTGTCTTTATCTTTAATGTTAAAAAATGTATTTTGAAAATATTTTAGGCAAGTCAGTATTACATACATAAATATATTCTGAAGGTAATTTTTACTTTTAATTGTTCTAGGCATATGAAATTTATTAATTTAAGTGTGTGTGTGTATTAAGGTTGTAGGCTGTGATGCTTTCAATTTTGTAAGAGTGAATAAATTGATTTTCAAGTTCCACAATTGATAGTAATTCACAGAGAACATTTAGAGAATCGAAGTATCCTGAATAGAAAAAGGCTGCTTGCCGAATTATTTCAATATTTGGAACAACGTACTTACGTAAATCCTTTTATTCCACTTTAAAATACGAGAAATCCAAACACCGATCAGTATTAACTAACCAGCATCTCAAAGAATTACTGAAAGTGTTGTCCTCAATTATTCACCAAATGTCAAAAAAATATCAAGAGAAGTAAACGTATGTGTTTAATTTAGAGCCCCTTAATTACCCAGGCCGACGCATGAGAATTCCGCTGTCCAAATCTTGGCGACCGTAATGTATTTCTATGGAGATTTTTGCTATTTGTCTTGTGAAATAAAGGAATATAAAGCAAATTTTTCAGAATTTTTTGCTACTAAACGTTAGACATAGGCCATAAGATTATTCTGTGTGCCATTAAATAATGAAAACGGCAAGATATAAAC
The DNA here is from genome assembly GCA_037975125.1 of Latrodectus hesperus. Lineage (NCBI taxonomy): Eukaryota > Metazoa > Arthropoda > Arachnida > Araneae > Theridiidae > Latrodectus > Latrodectus hesperus. Next base: position 20,509,208 of record CM075851.1, read on the forward strand.
CATTAATAGTCGAAACTATTTTATTATGGTTAAGGTTTGCTATTTTCGCTTTAAAATCGCCCTTTTGGCGTAGTTTGTGTTTGCTTATTTTGATAAAGAAACTTACGTGTTATAAAGTAATATCAGTATTCTGAGGATAAATAATGTTTTTTAAGTACTGGAAAAGCTTATTTATATATAAAATATAATTAAGTTTAAAATTAACATTTTATTACATGGTATCTTGTTCAAACTGTCTATCATTTTATTTAAATCTGAATTAGAGTTTGTGCACTAATTTTGTAATGTTTTTACAATTTTGTATTTTTTCGTCACCAAATGATTTAATAACAAAAAATAATAAAATGAAATAAATGGCTCAGTAAAATGGAAATCTTTAAAATTTATTTTAGATTATCTTATATGTGTTAAGTTTGTATTTTTCTCAAATTATATGTTGTAATTGTATATTGCACTTACTAGTTAGTTTTAATATACTTAAAAAAGTAAACTTTTTTACACATTATATTTTTGTTAGTTATGTGTATGAAAACTGTTGTTATATATTCCTTATACTTATTCAGTTTAACATAATTTAATCATAAAAAAGTTTCTCTACTAGTCCTTTTCTTTATAACACTATATTAGTTTTAACATAGGATATTATATTGTAAATTATTATATTAATATAATAAATTATTTACAATGTACAAATTTTTTTTTCTTTTGCATTAGTACAACACAATTTTATTCAATTCTTAAAACATTAGTAAGAATTTCTGTACATTGCAATCTTTTTTAAAAATTTCAACAGGAGGAAACATTACTAATTTTATTATTCTTCACAAATTGAAAAACAATAGAAAACTATTTTTTATGTTGTTATTTTTATTGTTATAGCAGACCTTTTTCACATAACAGGAATCTTAAATAAAATTTTCAAATAACGTTAAAATTAAATACAGTTTAAAATGTAAGAATAGCGTTAAAATAATTAAATAAAAAATATCTTTCACACTATAAACAATTTATTTTACAAAATGCATTAAATATAAGCACATTTATACTAATGTTTGACAGTTAACAAGTTATGATTGTACAATATTCAATATTATGGAATTTAAAAATTATTCTTATATAAAACAATTTATTAACATGTTTGTATGAAGCAAAATGTTCAATGGTTGAAAGAAAACAAACGTATCAAATGTAAACTAACGAAAGTAAGAATGTTGCGTCATGCGAAGTTTTATGGCAACCATAGTGTTTGTGACAGGTCGGGAAGTTCATGCGTCAGCTCCCCTTTACAGGAGCCTTAGTTTAATTCTTCACATATAAATTCAATACACATATTTTGTACTTTTATTTATTTGTTTTCAATAAATATAATAGCTGTAAAAAATTTTAATACCTTTTTGGCATATCTTTTAAATACGTATTTAATTGTGGCTCATTTAATTTTTTCATTTTTTTTTCAATTCAAATCATGAACAATCAAATTCAAATTTAGAAAAATAGCTCGGAATATCAAGAAGCTTGGATACCCATGCTCTAGATAAAGAGATACCTGAGTAATATAAAATTCCTTCAATATGGCTTAGTTATTTATCAGGGATATATAGACACTAAATAAATCAGCTGAATTTATTGTGAAATTATAATTTCGATTGCAAATAATATTAGGACTTTTATTGTTTTTATCTAACTGATTTTTCTGTATTTTTTGACAATTGTAACAGGATTCACATTTATGTATTTGATATCATGTTTTCAACCTTTCCTAAATTCATAAAGTTATTTTCCAAGCTTCAATGTCATTAAAAACGTATGACTAATAAAATCTTAAAGTGTTGTCAAGGTTGTTTTCAAATTTTTTGTGAGTGCTCAATTCTTTTTCTTAAATCCCCGTGAACAATCACAATGCAATGCAAAGCAATGTTAATTTCGCCCTGTTTTGATGACAGTAATATTTTTGACAATTTCCTCTTTAAAAATTTGTACACACATCATTTTAGCTATACAATAAAAGATTTCTCTTTACTCTTCCATTATAATCGCCATAGCAGGAAAAAAGAAAAATCTTAGAATACTGTCATATTCCATTTCCATATATCATTTGCATGCATTGTGCATTGCTTAAAAATGTATACGTTTTTAAAATCTACTAAATACAAACATTTTAGATTTTCATTTTATAAACTAAATAATTATCACTAAGTAACAAAAAATATTTAAACGTCAATGTTTATTTCTGGTGGAAACTGTTTAGCAAACTCATCGGTGATTAATTGCATAAGTATTATGTATTAATAACTTTTTTCAGTGAAACAAAATTAAATTGTGCGGCATTTAGTTTTTTTGCCCTTGACAGTATTGCTCCTTTTAACTGACAAAATGATTAACAAGCAATTTTTTGCACCAAATTGCTTTAGCTTTGTTTTAAACTTAGCTTGTTTACCACTGGTGGTTAGAAATAAAGCGTATTGCAACAATTTTATTTAACTTAAGCAACTTATGCGGTAATGTGGTAATACACATATTTTTCCGTTCATTTGAATTTAGGTTTGAATATTAAAGTAAATAAATTTTTAAAATATGTATTGTGCAAATTGCTTCAAAATATTTGAATCAAAAGTTTTCCTTAAGATTCCAATCTAAGCCATTGCCAATAGTTTCTTGGACAGCTTAAATTAGATCTTAAAAATCCCCTTACAATTGCAACTAAGCCAATTGAGTTGAAAATGAAACACAGAGAGTTTTTTTCTCTAATCAATAGGGTGTCTATTTCTTTATTATTAAACGATGATGATTGTTCAATCTAAAATATCTCTATGCAAAACTATAGAAAAAGCAATACTGTTACAAAATCATACATCTGATTTCACTAATATCCATACCTTACTCATTGTAAAACATCCCATAAATAAAACACAACCTTTTTAAAACTAATTAAAAGGCTGTAGACATCTTATTGTATGTATCACTACGTGGTTTTACAACATCACACTGAGGACTGCCTAAAAGACTAGAGCTTTTATAAGACATTTTAAAGTCCATCGGTTGGACTTTTCATAGCTAGTGGGCTAGATTCCCGGATCGCAAGGGAGAAAAACCTGAAAAATTTCCAAGTACTCTCTTTGACAGACGAACATGTAGGAGGCAGAAACACAACATTAATCTCCTTGCCTAGCAGTGGTTGGGCAACCTGGGAACATTCCATCCTGGGTAGAATAGTATAATACCACTTGGGCAAGGTGGACTCAATCACAACTACTTTCGACACCATGTATTAGATAATCTGATGACAGAAGACAATTATAATGAACTTTAACATTTATTGCATAAATTCCTTTTCGAGATGACTTTAGATAGATATAGTTCGTATTTTATGTGTGAGATTCATGCAAGAGAGAAATTCGGAAAACTCCCAAGCACCCACTAAAACAAACATGCATTAATACGATAAAAGAGCTGCATCAACTTCTTATTATTCAACAGTGTCAGGAACTTGTGATTTGAAGACAAAATAAATAAATTTTAAAATATATCAAAAAATTTTCATTACTCACTTTCTCATAAAATAATATCATGTATTTCATTGATATAAGCACATGATATTACGCATGATATTATTTTCTCATAAAATAATATGATGTGCTTATATGTATGAAAAAAGAAATTATTTTAAGTTATCAGTTTGCTCAAATCTCAATTATAACAATTATAGTTCTTGTAAATTGAAAAAATTTCTTCTGAGTTATATATAAAATAAGTGCAAGAGCATTTTAAACATTTTTAATGGTATAAATAAAAATATCCATTTTTAAACTCTGAAATTTTTTGTAAAATTCAAAACTCATGTTTTGTTTTCTCTTATATTAATACAGATTATTTCATTTCAATAATGTAAGATTTTAATATTTATTTGGTAGTTAAATACCATAATCATGAAAACATTTCCTTAATTCAAATTAGTTTTATGTGAATCTTTATATTTTTATTACTTTTATATAAAAAATAAAATATTTAAATTATTATTTTTTTAGAAAAAGTTAGTTTTAAAAACTTTATTCTAAAAAAAATTAGTTTTAGTTTTAGAAAAACGTAAATAATGATTTCTATGCCTGATTAAAATGGATAATAAACTTGAATTTTAATAATACACTGTAACTTTTATAAAATTTCTAACAACAGGAGTGATATTTACTGATGTTATAAAGAAAACTTTACAAAAATTTTAAATATTGATAAATTATTGGTTCAAATGAAAAGAAATATAATTCTCTAAGTTACCTTTTCAGTTATATAGTATTTTTGCCAAACAAATAACTCTTACCAATTGCAAAACTTTTAGAAGCTTAAGACAAAAATATTACTGTATTTGTCTTTCTAAAGATTCATCACAATATTTTATTTATTAATTGCGTATTTCCGTATATAGTGGAAAAAACATGTGTTTATACATACTGAGAATATAGTTATTTTACTTGCATGTAGATCTAGGGATGAGTTTAATAATGCGTTTAATAAATTGGATCTCATGAAGTGATATACCATATATTCAGATGAATATTAATGATTGAATTAGCTGTATTTTTAAGAATAATTTATTAAGTCATTTGATAAGAATAAATATATTTGCCATTAAACTTATTTAAGTTTCATATCGAAGTAAAAATATGAATTATGAATCAAAGTTACTATCAATTACTCAAGCTACTCCGGTTTCATCATTTTTTTTTTACTTAACTTTTTTCAGATTTTTGTAAGCACATAAATAATAAAACATACTAAAAATAAATATAATTTGGAAACATTTTAAATCTAAGATCATGGAACGAATAATATATTTTTAATATTGGAAACATTTTTAAGCCAAGTGTACTGCATTTCAAATTAATAATCTTTTTAACTCACTCATATTAAATTTTTTTTTTGGTTTTTATATCTTTAAATAGTAATTAATATATATATAAAATATTTTCCAGATTACAAAATATACCTGTTTGTTCTTAGTATCTTATAAATAAGTATTTAACAGAATAAATTTATAATTTTAAATATATGCGCATTTCCTATGTTGTAATTGAATTTAGAAATCATTAATAGCTCCAAAACTATTATTATATTTTATTATATTTTAAAATCATCAGAAAAAAATAAATGTACATTTAACAAACAATAAAATGTAATCTGAGGAAAGTATATATAAAAGTTTACAAAGGATGAAGCATTTGAATAAAAATAAAAATTTACACAGTAAGAACTTTCTTGAATTTCTTATATTTCAGTTTAAAGATTCTTAAACGACAAAGTTTTCCAAAATTAAACTTTAAAAAACTGCTTAGGAGAGACCTGCTAGGGTAAATAAAGTATTTCTTTAATCACGAAATAAATTTGGGAAAATTATCCAACTCTTATTTTAAATAACTGAGAAGTAATTATAAACTATTGGTAAAAATGAAAACAAGTCTAAAATTGGAAAATTTAAAAGAATACTAATTAATAATTGAATCTTTATTTCAGAAGAAAAATGTTCTAGAAACACAGTAAATGTGGTCCTCTGATTAAAGAAAAATGTGGAAATCCTTCTTACTTTTTTTCAGTTTAGGAATGTCTTGAGCTTAGCCTTAAGCTGTAATCTCATGTAGTTCTTGGTCTTTTTTAGCTCTTGAGTATTTAACGTAATTTTATTAGAAAGAAAAACACTTAAATTAAATATTTCTGTAAAATACACTCATGAAATGATAAATCGTACTATTTGTGAGTACATAATAAAATAAATTTTGTGTAAATGTTTTAAAAAACGTTTACTTTGGGAAAAACAAAAAAATGAGCAATATTAAAGGGTAATAATAATATTTTTTAATTGCTGAAAACATTAAAATATTGCAAAATATTCAAATAATATAATCATTTCATCTTGTATTTTAAAGAGACTATTTCAAAAGTATTTTGTTATTTCATTAATGACTTGAATATAAAAGTGTAGTAAAAGTGTTTTAAAAATAAAGAAAAAATGCTTTGAAAGTATAGCTTCCAATGAAACTTTTTATCAAATTGTTTTGTTTGATATAATATTTAAATGATAATTTTATCACACTCATGTAATTGCTATATTGAAATAATTTTCAAATTATTTTGTTTATTAACTAATGTAGCTTTTTCTTGTTATTCTTAGTCAGCTAATTGGTGAATGTGAAACACTTTTTGAAGAATGTGATTGTAAGTTAACTAAATTTTTTATTTTATTAGAAAATGTTAAAATAAATGAAAAACACGCATCCATTGAGAGGAAGATTTTATTTTTAGAAATAGAAAAGTACACTTTATGGTAAATTTGTCAAATAAATCAATAATTATACGTGTGCATTTACAAATGGGCAAATTCAATTTATTTGTGAAAACATTAAAACATTATAGGACCATTATAATAACATACAAACTAATATTTATACTATTAAAATGAAGATAAATAAATAAATACATGTCAATCGAATCACTGCAATTTATTTGGGGAGGGACTTACTATAGGTATTAAATTATCATTTTATTGGAAAATATAGTAAAACATATATTCAAAAAACAACGAAGCTTTAAGAGCAGTGTAAAACACTTAAAAAAACAGGCTTGTCATCAAAAAGCCAGAAAAATCTTGTATTTAATTTTATTTAATAGTTTCAAATGAGTATCAGTTGAAAGATATATTAAATCAGTTAAGAATTTGTCCCTGAATAATTACGATCAAATTATAAAACTAATATTAGTTACTTTAACATTATTAAGCAAATAAAGATTTTATTGAAATTCAGAAATACATCATTAAACAAACAAAACATTACTTTGCCACAAATAAAAGCATTACTGCTATTTTAAAATCAACTTGATCATCCGTAAAACTAGTACATAGTATAACGATTCTTTTACAAAATAAACATGAGAGATTTCATTTTTAAAATACCATTAAACTAACTGAAACACTTTTGATGCATGGTTGGACATTTAATCCAATATATTTAGATTAACTATATTCTCAATACATTTTGTAAAGAGTTGATAGGCTTACATGCATTTAAAATAGTTTAATAATAAAGGAAAATAATTAAATGAAGCAAAACAATCATCTCATTCCTAAAGCATAACGCATATGAAAGAGACCATATGTAACTTCTTCAAGGATCATAAAAACTCAAAATTTAATTACGTAAATGTATTAATTTATTTACAGTAAAAACTCAGGCTGCTAATCTTTGGAGCTAAAATATAATTTTTCTTAAAAGAATGTGATCTAAATAGAGTGTCTGTGTCTGTCTGTGTGTGTCTGTGTCTGTCTGTGTGTGTCTGTGTCTGTCTGTGTGTGTCTGTGTCTGTCTGTGTGTGTGTCTGTGTCTCTCTGTGTGTGTCTGTGTCTCTCTGTGTGTGTCTGTGTCTGTCTGTGTGTGTGTCTGTGTCTGTCTGTGTCGGTCTATGTCTGTCTGTGTGTCATTGTCTGTCTATGTCTGTCTGTGTGTCATTGTCTGTCTATGTCTGTCTGTGTGTCAGTGTCTGTCTATGTCTGTCTGTGTGTTTGTGTCTGTCTATGTCTGTCTGTGTGTCTGTGTCTGTGTGTGTGTGTCTGTCTATGTCTGTCTGTGTGTGTGTCTGTCTGTGTGTGTATGTGTCTGTCTGTAAGTGTGTCTGTGTGTGTGTCTGTCTGTCTGTGTGTGGCTGTGTCTCTCTGTGTGTGGCTGTGTCTCTCTGTGTGTGGCTGTGTCTCTCTGTGTGTGGCTGTGTTTGTATGTGTGTGTCTGTGGCTGTGATTGTGTGTGTGCCTGTGTCTCTCTGTGTGTGCGTCTGTGTCTGTCTGTGTGTTTGTGTCTGTCTGTGTGTGTGGCTAAGAATAATCGAAACTGGAGAATGTCGATATTCACTGATGAATGTCAACACATGCCCAATACATTGTTGAAATATCGAATATTTTATTATATTCATACACATTCGAACTATAACTGTTGTATGTCGACAGTCACATATATACTGCGGTATAGGTCAAAAAGAGAAGTTAAGATCAACAGAAGAATGAAAATATGTCATCAAATTCTTTTTCTGCTATAATTGTGCCATGTATTTGATATGCTCTAGAACACTGTTAGTCTTGTGAAAGATTTAATGAAACAGCGCACGCGTTTTCTAAATTTCTCTGATGTACACGAATTCCTATTGAATGGATACTGCAGTGAAGCATGACTTTTTCTTTGAAAAATTAATTACATTAATTCTGAGTAAATGAGAAGACAATTGTTTTTATTTTTTGCTTGAATATATATATATATATATATATATATATATATATATATATATATATATATATATATATATATATATATATATATATATATATATATATATATATATATATATATATATATATATAGTTAATAGTATATTTTATAAAATACATTGAAAATACTAAATGAAAAACAATACATTGAAAATACTTGGAAGAATTTTCAAAGAAAAATACTGGCAAACATTTCAAGGAAAATATCAAAGAAAGATAGATATAAAATGAAATGAAGTACAAATATGGCCAGCTTAGTCAGGGGGTGTTGACCACATTGGCACAAATTATGGCTTTTCTGCAATGGCCTAAGACATAGTCTTAAAGAATTCAGTGCACCCTACAGCCATACCAAAAGTTCAAACCATAATATCAAGCCAGAATAAAAGAAGTAGAATTTAATCTAAAATATATAAGTCAAAATCCAATGTTGCCAAAATTCATTTAATTTATAATAATCAAATTAAAACCATATCCAAATGCAAGTCCAAATCTGCAAGAACCTCACCAAATACATAAATTAGCGACTAAGTGTAAACACTATCGGAATTTCAAGCTTCTTTAATTTGATATAAATATATCAACACCCCCTGACGAAGCTGGCCATATTGGTACTTCATTCCAGTTTATATCTATCTTTCTTTGATATTTTCCTTGAAATTTTTCCGAATATTTTTCTTTGAAAATTCTTCCAAGTATTTTCAATGTATTGTTATCCATTTAGTATTTTTAATGTATTTTTTTCCATTTATAGTATTTTCAAATTATTATTCACCATTTGGTGTTTTTCATTGTATTTTATAAAGTATACTATTAACTATATCTTAGTAATAGTATTCTAGCTGCTTTTGCGCTAAATGTATTGCTAAGCATAAATGTTTTTTTTATATATATTCTTGTGCTTTTCAGTTCTGTATCTAACCTTGCATTATATATATATATATATATATATATATATATATATATATATATATATATATATATATATATATATATATATATATATATATATATATATATATATATATATATATATATATATATATATATATATATATATATATATATATATATATATATATATATACATATACATATATATATACAGGGTGTCCAGAAAAGGACTCCTGATTTCAAAATTAAATATCTCGAAAACAAAGATAGATAGAGGAATGCAGTAAAAGGTATGTTTATTGTTAAAGCTGTAAGAATTTTATACAGTAATTTGAAATAATAGTTACAAAAGATGCTAACAGATCGCGCTGTACAATGTACAGCTCAAATCAGCATGCATAAATGAAATAATCGTTTGAAAACATTCTTTGCAAAAAATCACATCACAATGTTTTCAACGCTAACCTCCTTTCACGCTTCAATTGTTCGGCTTCGGATCACTATTTACACTAAACATTACGTATGGCGATTACAGCGCCATCTGTTTGCAATTTTTGTAACTATTATTTCAAACTGATGTATTATATTCTTACAGTTTTTACTATAAACATACCGTTTACTGCATTCCTCTATCGATCTTCGTTTTCGAGATATTTAATTTTGAAATCAGGAGTCCTTTTCTGGACACCCTGTATATATATATATATATATATATATATATATATTGTAAAAGGTTGTCATTAAAGAGAAATTTTCTGAAACACACATACACTTATCTATAAATATGTTATTAATATCAACATTTATATTATTTTATTCGCATTATTCGTTCGATAAACGAATTCAGTTTTTATAAATGTTATTCAATAGATCAATTTCCCTTAGGAAACAAGCAGCTCATTAACACGTTCACTTGCACGTAAATATATAAATAAAATTTTCCATTGCTTTGTAAGTACGTCTTCTTTTACCCCATTTTAATAAACAAACTTATCATTAGATTACAGAATTATTATACAACGTAATGAGGTAAATATACAAATAAGATTTATAAAATATTTTGCTTTAATTAATCCTTTGTAAGAGCTAAAAAAAAAGTCATTTTTCTATTTTTCTCTAATTTTTTACGCATGACAAAATAAATTTTCATTGAAGATTCCCTTGTTTTTCTGGATCACAATGCTCTGTAAGAGAACAATAACATATTATCTGCTTTATTAATTTCATTAAAAGTATCTCTTTATATCCTCTATTTAAAATTATTCTTTATTATATTAAATGAGATAATTTAACACAAATTTTCACATTATAAAGACATTAAACTACTAACCATTATAAAACATTTATTTACTTAGCCACATTAGTTTTAAGTGTTTGGATGCTATGCAGTAGGAAATGAATTGTAATATAGAGTATAAAAATAATAAGCGGCAAAAATAAATGTGTGCTTTAAATATGTAATTTAAGCAAAAAGCACACAATTTAAACCATTAACATTTTTAATCTGTACTACGATGATAAAAATATGTGTTAGTTACTATGTTGTAAAATAACTATTACAAAAAACAAGCTTGTTTAGACTTTTAAAGAGGTAACTCATTTGCTAGGAGTTTTAAGAGCTCTTTATTTCGTCTAAGTATATTCTTTCAGAAAATAAAGTATGTTCATAAAAAATAAGTCAAAAATTAGAAATATGTTATATAGAAAAGAAAAAATTAATTAAAGATATGATAAAAATGTTATTTCAAAATTATTTAACTGATTTTAGCAAAAAAGTGTCTTTAAAAATTTTAAAACCTTTTTAGCATTGGAATTTAATAGATTAGTGTGGAAGCAATAATGGAAGTTGATGGATGTGGATCATACAAAATCAGATATTTACCTGATTTTTTCCTATGTTAAATTTCACCCTAAGCTTAGTAGTTGATGAGTTCAGTAGATAGTATTCAGAGTGCGAAGCAGCATTTTTACACTCTATGGCTGAAGCATATTCCATCAAATGAAACTCAATAATCCTACAAGGATCGTGATAAAGTTTTATATTTTGATTACTTTTTCTCTTGGATATATTACGATGTAATTCCAATCAATATATGGAATTGATTATATATACAGAGTGATCATAATTAAACTGCAAATTTAAAAACACTGTAAAAAAAGAACCACTGGTCAGAAAGACCTAAAATTTCACCAGAATGTACTTCAAGCAAGGGGATTCTGTTTGGCGTGGGGAAAAAAATTAGGAAAAAAAGTGGCCTATAGATGGCGCTGCACAGGCGGTTATATCAAATTAATGTCTTGTATAAAATGTTGAGTAGCTTGAATTCTCGTTAATTGTCGATGGTGATGCAACGCCATTTCGGAAATGACCGTATTATCAGCCGACATTTTCCAACTCCCTGGCCGCCAAGATCACCGGACATCACTCCCTGTGACTTTTGATTCTGGAGATTTCTGAAAAATGTTGTGTACAGTGCTCCACTAAACACCTTAGCGGATTTGAAATGTCGCATTACTCAGCACGTTAACAACATTAGCACTGACATACTTCAAGCTGCTGTGGAAAATACCGTTTTACGTTTACACCTCCTAACAGAAAATGGTGGACACCATATTGAAAATTTCTTGAAGAAGACTAAGGACAGCTTAGTTGTATTTACATTGTGGTCACCCAAATTGCAACACCAAGAAAGATAAGAGTTATCATAAAAAATTTATTTAATGATGTTGACTGAGTATCAAATGATTAAACTTATAGACTTTTGTGAAATGTGGTCTCTGCCAAAATCAGTAGTCAGAGTAGCTGCCATTGTTGGAGATCACCGCTGCCACACGCCTCGGCATTGATTCAAAGAGACTTTGGATGAGTTCTTGAGGTACAGCAGACCAAGCAGCTTCCACACGTAGTCAAAGTTGATATGGTGTGGCAGTTAGGGAATTAATCTGGATCATTCGTTGAGCAACCACATGGACCACATGTTTTCTATCAATGAAAGATCCAGAGAGATGTCAGCAAGGGAAGCAATTCAATCTGCTGATTGCCGAAGAACCCTTGTACAATGCGAATATACGCAGACACTGGATGATGCGTTACAGACTGAATGTGCTGTGCTATGTTTCGTGATGTGGCTGAGTGATCCGTCCCTGCCATGCGCACAATTTGCCTGTCATCATGTGAAGTGATGCACTGAGGTGGATGCGATCGAACACGCGTCAGTCCGTCGTACCCTCCTGAATCAAACGAACGCATACTAGCAATACAGTTGTTTGGCTTCGTCCAACATGACTACCGATTTCCCTGAAAGATAATCGACAGTTTTGGTGGGCCATTATCCTTCCTCTGTCAAACTCGGATACTTGATCAAAAAATGATCGCAGTTTTATACGAGCATAATTGATCGTTTTTATAAAAACCACAGAAAAAAACTCAAATGCCGAACTTGAAATCTTTGAAATCTCCAATCCTTAAATAGCTCTTTTAAGTGGCGCTACAGGCGAACGTGATGTGTGTCAGCGTTGAAATTCTAATAATTTGAAAATCTCACCTCCGTTATTGCATATTGTAAATTTCATGTTATTTGCATGCTTGCTTCAGGTGTTGCATTTACGGTGGCAAGCAGGGCATCATAAATAAGATAAATGTAAGAAGCCATTAATTCTGAATAATAATAACTTAAAAGATAAAAAGTTTCAAATCTTTGATTTTTCGATAAGAAATCTGATTTCCAAAGTTAAAAGTTTGTGCCCTAATATGAACATTCATTGCGGAACAACGCCATGAACATCTTTCCGAAAGATATACAAATAATACAGACGTATTTGTTCTAGTTCATTAAACAATATAAAAGGATTTTAAATAAATGTTTTGAAGCATATATAAACAGAATCAAATCAATGCTTTATGAAGTTATTCTCTTTTCCAAGATTCATTATTTCATTTCCAATTTTCACTCAACAACATGAGCTTCAACTGTTTGGAAATTATTGAACATCGCTACCATTTACTAAACATGAATATTCAATTTTCTCCTATTATTTTGACAAATGTGTGACTTTTTAAAATATTATAACGTTAAAGTTTTTAGTCAGTCTAGATCTAATCTAGACAACTTAAAATGTGAAACTCATGACTTAAATATTATTGAGAGATTTTAAACCATCATAACTCAAACATTTGTGGCATTGTTATAAAAAGTAGTGTCATTTCAAATTCACGATACTGAAAATAATGGACATCAACAAGGGCAAGATCATCTATATTATATCCCAACAAATGATGAGCATTATATCTTGGGTCCTTAATAGCTGGACGAAACAAAAAAAGGAACCACATAGCTTTACGAAACAATGGAAACAAAAGTACTCATTTGCACAGTTTTTAATAACGAAGGACCTCAAAACCTATTAAATTCTAAAATAGGCTTAGAATGCTTATGCATATAGGTTAATATTATATAGTCCATCTCAAGGCACCATATGGATAAAGAAAAATGAGCTAATAAATCTTGAAATTAGCTGCCAAATTATTTGAATCAACTGCTATTTAATGTAAAACAACTTGATTTCTTGAAAAACCAGTTTTCTAAATTTGTAAAGAAAAATTGTTTTAAGTTTTGAAGAATAAATTAATTGATGGTCTTAAATAGTTTTTCTATGAAATGTTTAGATGAAAGATTTAAAAAGAAACATAGATCTGTGCACAACTTTTGTTTTAAAAATCATATTTTTATTTAGTATAAGCGAATGTATATTATTTAAGTTTTATTATTTAAACAATTTTCTTCAATAAATTCAAAAAAATTATTTTTAATGAACAATGCAAAATATATGTGACAATAATAAATTTGATTGATATCTACCTAAAGAATAAAGGCTTTATTCATTAGAAGAAATGTAATGAAAGATAATCATATTTTAATAGAAACGCATGTGTTTAATTTTTAATGAGAAATGAAAAGTCACAAATATGCAAATAATATTAAAAATATTTGCACATCTTAGGAAAAATGTTACGTATATAAGAATATAACATATTATTAACTTGAAAAAATGGGATTGTAAAAAAATTAAATAATTCCAATATTCAAGGATTCATTCATTGTCGTGTGCCAGCCAGTCTCGTATCTATCCTCCTGTCAGATTTCAGAAATCTCAAATTTTCAGATAACTTTGAAGGAATTTCATATGAATAGTTTTGTGTATACAAATAACATTGTATACACAAAACTATTCATATGAAATTCCTTCAAAGTTATTTCGAATCAGAAATTTCATTCAGTAAAACTATTGTTGTTGTTGTGTGCCAGCTAGGCTGGCAATACGGAGTGCGCTGCTCCACTTCTCCAACTGAACCATATTTGGTGTGGAGTCCGACTTCTTCAGTACATACATGCCATAGGTACCCGTTTATAGGGTAGGCAACCATTCACACCTCATTCATACAAGGAAAAGACAAAGACAGGATAGATAGAGAGAGAAAGTACATCCATGCCCGAACCGGGATTCGACCCCAGGACCTCCTTATCCGCAGTCAGGCACGCTGACCACTAGACAAGTTGGTCGACAATATTCAAGGATAAAAAAGCATATTAAAAAGCGGAAATGAAAATTATTTGCAGCTTACCAATGCTTGTGGGTATTTTGGATCTATTACCACCAGAATATATTTTTAATTTTTATATCACATAAAATTTGCTTCGCTGAACAATCATCTTTAAAAGTATCCTTAATTTTACATTATAAAAACAATTATTGGTTTCAAGCTACTTTTTGTATTCCTATTTGAATTAAACTTTTATAGCAACTTTTATCATAAATTTAACTAACCAACTTCCTTCCTATGTTAATATAAGACACACGTATAACCTTTTTCATGTTGTTGTTACTTATCTCAGGTTCTCTAGCTAGGCTAGACAACCCCCATAAAACCAAAAATATCTAAAATGTCTAAAAAATGTGATGGATCCCGAAGGACATCGTCTTTTTTAAAATGTAGGCTGGTTAAGATATGTCCAGGGGAGGCGTAAAGAGTAAGTGAGCATCTTCAAGGACCCGAAGGTCTGGGGCAACGGAGGTAGAAGTATGACTTAGCCTCCAAAAGCCAGCCACTCCTAACACGGAGAACAGACGCTGTAGAAGCCACTTACTCTGAGACAGAAGCTGCATGCTAGTTTTGGTCCCCCCCCCCGGGTATTTCATTTCCCCGGTACCATCCACATTTGGGAAGCATTCTCCTATCCGCCACCTGGTGAGGCGCCCGATGGTGGACTAGCAACCACACACGAGTCCTTTTTCATATACTATTTGTATAATCATAGTATATTTAACAAAGGATTTTATATCAGAACATTTATTACTATATCAATGGGAGCAAAACTTATATTTTTTTCGGGATCTAAATCATTAGAATGATAACCAACAAATGTCCAGATTCTATGAAATATAGTAAGTTAATGTGATAGTATACTTTTATCTTCTCTAAAATGATGATAAATCAGAGAATGGTAGCTTTTATTAATGATTTAACACCATATCATCTCAAAAAAATATTAAAAAATTACATTGGAAAAGGAATATTAGTGCAATTTTAAACTTTTCTAAAATAAGAAAATATTTCTCATTCTGAAGATAAAGTTTTTTTCCAATAGAAATGTTTCAAATTAAGAGGTGCTCAGATAATGAAACTAAAATAATGTCTCAAACGTGACAATCTTGAAGTTTTTCAAAATGATTTCCGGATTGATATTTTTCTTTTCTGATTTTGTCGCGACATTTTTCAGAAAATTGGTTATTTAAGAAGATAATAAGGTGCTAAATTGTTTCCTATCATTTTGATTTCCAGTAATAACTTTCCGAAACTTAGATTATTTTTGAAGCAAGAGACTTAAAAGCTATGTAAATCTTCATTTCGATTTGATTTTACTACTAATACTTCTCTCTTTTTTTTAAACATCAATTAATTTTATCACATGAAAAATATTTTTTATAATTCTTTATAGTGAAATTAAAAAAGAGAATTTGTGAAATGTTTCTATTAATTTTTAACTTAGAACATAAAAATACATCAATCCACGATATAAAAATGTATGCAGCAAATCATCTTCGAACTTATTGACAGTATATTCTTGTGTTTATGTAAATGTGTAAAATATATTCATAAAAAAATGAAAAGTTGGATATAACTGGCAAAGTTAAATTTATAATAGGCAAAAAATATATACTAAAGCTTTTAAATAAAAATGCAAAATAATATTATGCGTCGGTCTGCATAAAAATGTCTTTAAAATTCCTGCGTATGACGTATTAAAAAGAAAGGAATATATTTACTGAAACTGATTATAATGATACAATAAGAATGTGAGAAGAGAGAATTTGTTTAAATTATTAAAACTACTTATAATAGAATGCTTGAATTATAAACTATATATAATTTAAAACCAAGATAATATCAGTTAAAAACTAATCATTTAATATACTTTATGATTTAAATGAAATTAAATAAAATAGTGATTGCTTAAGAGAAATTTATTAAGCTATTCATTTTCAATTGCAAATATATTTTCTGGTTTTATCTCGTTTTATTCGCTGAAAATTTGATTTATTTTTAAACTAATTTCAATATGTCTGATTTTATATTTTAATGCTTTTTTGGAAACATGACTTTTCGAAAGATAAAGTGGACAATAGTACCAAGTACATTTGCTTAAAAAGAATTTCTTCAGTGTTGATAATTTTGTATTACAACAAAAGGGGATTATAAATGTATTTAATTGTTATTCTATCTATGACAACAAATTGTGATTAATATTTTGATTTGACTTTTAAATGCTATCTTTCAAGATTTTGATTTCTAAGAACAAAAAGTTTAATTTTGGAGCTAAAATAGTTGAACTTTATTAGAAAAATAATAATATAATTTATAATTCCTGCTTTATTTTTATTTTTCGTATATCATTCAGATTTTAAATTGAATTTATTTAGATTTTAATTCAGCTTTTAACTTAATCTTGACTAATTTAAAATTCTCAATCTTTATGGATTATTAAATGGGGAAAAGATAAAATCTAAATTTTTGGGTTTATTGCATCATCAAAAATAGCAGACTCTTCATGTTTATGTATCAAATATACATTTTTATTGAATTTATGCTTTAACAGTATACATGATTTTATACTTATCATTTGATATGATTAGATTATATTCTTAAACAGGTTAATGCTTCATTACAAATAAAGCAATCAATCTTTTTTACACAAGAATCTTCATTTTGTCTTTATCCTTTAAAATATAAATTCAAGAAATAAATTGTGTCATATTAAATATTTTAAAATAAAAATTCCATTTCACAATTTCATAATAAAATACGAAATTCATAGTGCAATATTTCCTTATGTAAGCAAAACTGCTTAGTTTACTCGAAAAAGGAAAAGCCTTGGTTCTTTATTTACCCATTCCTTTTGTGTTTAGCATTAAAGTCAAAAAACTCAAATAATTGATTTATGATTTATGTAAATTAATTATTTATGATTTAAAAAATCAACACATTTCCTGTCATGTCTTAAACTAATGTTAAATGAAGTATGAATGTAGGACACGGTTAATACAAACTTTTCCAAAGTTATTAATGAGTTAAAAATTATTAATTCATAACAAATTATTACAGAAGTTATTCTCTTACTAGCGCTATGTAAGTTAAAATACTAAAAAAGAAAATCAAATTTTTCTATTGTGCTCTCTTAAAGTTTATTAAAATGCATTAAACACTCATAAAAAGATAATCATTATTTATATTTCGCTTCATTCAGAGAAATATTTAGAATGCGACAAAAATCTTACTATTGAATTTGCCTAAGAATTTTTGGTTTATTTTAATAGCAAGGATCTTATAGCAAATATAAATATATTAGTATGAGAAAAAGAAGTATAAGTGTTTTTAATACTACAAATAAGATACTGTAAGAAACTTCATAAAATAAAATATTAAATTAAAAAGTCTCTTCAGTTTCTGCCTACTAATATGGCATACTGGTATACCTTTCTAATATAAATGAGAAAAGAAACTTT
Organism: Latrodectus hesperus; assembly: GCA_037975125.1. Taxonomy (NCBI): domain Eukaryota; kingdom Metazoa; phylum Arthropoda; class Arachnida; order Araneae; family Theridiidae; genus Latrodectus; species Latrodectus hesperus. The sequence continues at coordinate 20,527,464 of CM075851.1, forward strand.
AATTAGTCTTTAAATTATTTTGCAAAGTAGTATGAGTATATATATATATATACATAAATATATATATATATATATATATATATATATATATATATATATATATATATATATATATATATATATATATATATATATATATATATATATATATATATATATATATATATATATATATATATATATATATATATATATATATATATATATATATATATATATATATATATATATATATATATATATATATATATATATATATATATATATATATATATATATATATATATATATATATATATATATATAC